>PVKB01002071.1:0-323173 GCA_004027205.1 Ctenodactylus gundi | reverse complement strand
GCCCCCCCCCCCCCCCCCCGCCCCCATGCTTCCATACTTTCTTTTTCTCTTGGGTGTCTGTGCTTCTAGGCTCTTCTTCAGCTTTGTCAATTTCCCTGCAGTCCCTGTGTTTTCCTGTAGTGCCTTTGTGGCCAATCCTTCCTTTCCCAGGTTTCTTTCTGCCTCTGGGCTGCCCCGCTCTTCCTTCACATCCCTCCATTTCCTGCTGCATCTCTATTTTCCACTTGCATCTCTCTTCCCCAGATGAGATCCATCCAACGTGTTTCTCCGGTTCCCAGTTTTTCCTCTCTCCCTCTAGGCTCACTCATGTTTTGGAAGTCTCTCCATTTCCCAGGACTTCCCCTATTTCTTGTAGTTACCTATTTTTTTCCTGCTTTTCGTGTATATTCTGTTTTATCCTCTATTTTCCAACCGTCCATCTGTTTCCTGGATTTCCCTGGATTTCTTGAAAGGGTCTCTATTTCCAGGTAACCCATCAGTCACCTGGCTCTTCCGCTGTTCCCAGACGTCCCTGTGATTTCTTTCTCTGTTTTCACGTGGTCCATCTGCCTCACCCCTGCCACTCTGTGGCCATGATTTGTATTGTTTCCTGCCTGTCCACCTATTTCCCAGTTATTCCTGTTTGCTGGATTTTCTGCCATTTCCCAGAAGTCCTTCTGTTTCCCAGATTTTTCTGCACTTCTGGTCTGCCACTGGGTTTCCCAGCTTTCCTTCTGTGGCCTTGATTTTCTTGGTCCTGTGGTCCTGTTTCTCAGCTATTTCCCAGACGTCACTCTGTTTCCCTGATATCAGTTTCTCAGAATTTTTTGTTGCCCTGGAGTTCCATTCATTCCAACAGTCTCTGTATTTCCTGGACTTTAGTGTTTCCCCAGAAGTCCCTCTGTTTTGCCTCCTTTCCCTGGTTTCCATCTGTTTCTTAGAAGTCCCTCTGCCTCCCAGATTCCCCTCTGTTTCCACATACTCCTCTATTTCCCAGAGTTCTCTTTGTTTTCTGGCTGTTCCTGTGTTTCCCAGCTGTCCATCTTGCTCTTGCCTTCCCTCTCTCCCGGCAGTCTCTCTCTCTTTCCTGTTTTTCCACGGTTTCTTGGCTGCCATTTTGTGCCCCTGCTGTCCTCTGCTTCTCTTATTTTCATCTTGCCCTGAAGCCCCTCTGTTTCCCACAGTTTCCTCCGTGTTCTGTTTTTTATTTTTCCCCTGTTTTCTGGACTTTTCCCCCTCCCTTTCCCAACTGTTTCTCTGTTTCACAGCTGTCCCTCTGGTTCTCTCAGCTTCTGGAAATTTCCTCTTTTCTGAATTTTCCACTATTTGCCCAAAGTCCTTCTTCCCGTAGGTCCCTGTGTTTCCTGATTGTGTCTTTATGGCCCAAATTTTCTTTTGTTTTTCTGAATTTCCTGTTTTCTAGCTATTCCAGAGTGTTCTACCTTTCCCTCTGTGTCCTGGTTTTCCTGTTTCCCTAAAGTCCCCCTGTATCCTGCATGTCTCTCTGTCCCTTGGCTGTCCCTCTAAGTTTTAAGTGTTCCTCTGTTTTCCAGCCTCCCTTCTATTTCCAGGCGGCTCCTCTCTTGTTTGAATTTTCCTGTCAGCCAGCTAGCCCGTTGTTTGCTACACACCCCTCTGTTTTCCAGCTGTCCTTATATGTCCTGGAATTCTCTGTTTCCCAACTGTCCCTTTGTTTCCTGGCTAGCCCAGTTTCACAGATATTCTGCACTTTCCTAATTATCCCTCTTTTTCTCCACTGTCCCTGTTTCCTAGATATTCTTCAGCTGTCCCAGATTTTCCTGCTTCCTGACTGAACTTCTGTTTTATAAGTTTTCCTCTTCCTGAATATCCCGCTGTTTCCCAAACACTGCTCTTTTTCCTGGAGTTTCTTCTGTTTCCTGCTGTTCCATTGTTTCTCAGAGTGCTGGCAGGTCCCCAGTCATCCCTCTTTGCCCAAATTTCCCGCTCTCTCCACGTTTTGGCTTCATGTCCTAGACTTTCCTGTCCTTTGCGTTCGCTCAGCTTCCTGGAGTTTCATCTGTTTCCCAGACCTTCTTGTTGGATTTCTTGCTTTCCTTTTCCTTGTCTTTTCCATGTCTCCACACCCTAGCCCTCCTCTGTTTCCTGGCTGTCCCTTTATTATGCAGGTTTTCCTGTGTCCTGCTTCCCCTCTTCATCCCTCCTGGTTCTTGACTGTCCTTCCGTCTCCTGGATTTTCCAGTTTCCTAAACTGTCCCTGTTTCCAGGCTGTCACTCTGCTGCCTGAATTTTCTGTGTTTGTCTTCTTTTCTGCTTTTCCTATATCCTGTCCAACTCAAAATTTCCTGTTTCTGGATTGCTCCAGTCTCCCTGATATCTCTCCGTTTCCAAGGTGTTCCTCTGTTCCCAGATTCTCCTCTGTGCCTCCAGACTCCTTGTTTTGGAAGACTCTTCATTTCCCAGAATTTTTTCTATCTTTTGAAGTTTCCTATTTTTTCTTGCTTTTCCTGTATATCCTGGTTTTCTTTTATTTTCCAACTGTCCCTCTGTCTTCTGGCATTTCCTGTTTTCCTTGGAAGGTCCCCTGTTTCCAGAAAATCCACTTCTCATTGTAGTCAACACAGAGCTGCCAGGAAGCTTTATAGACTTCTACAACAAGAGGAAGGGCAGGATCTGGACTTGGGTGATTCTTGGCACATGCTGCCAGGCCTGCCACACATCCTCTCTATTCAGATAGCTAAGGTCTGCATTATAACCCACCCGGGAACCAGTAAGGCATTCATTAAGTTTTCTCCACAGTGTGTGGAACACGGGCAGCAGTGACTAATTCTGCAGACTGCACATCTTCCGTTAGGTCCCGAGGATGAAGCGTAAGTATCAGTTAGTGCAAAAAATAAATAAATAAAAATAAAAAAAAGGATTAAAGTTTCTTTTTTCCTTCTTTTTTTCTCTTTTTTTTAATTTACTGTTAGGAAAAAAAACTTCAGTGAATGTATCATAATTAGATAAATAAAGAAAAAGTTATACACCTTCAAAGAGCGGAGGCCCAGAAAATTCCACATGAAAATGAGACTATCAATATTTTAAATTCCAACATGGAAGCAAGTAAAGAAATCCCCTAGCTGATCCCCGCTAGGCCTCTACCTCACCTGGCTGTTATAAGTTGTCGTTTTTGATTGGCTGGCACGTTGGAGCTTATGCCTGGTCTGTTGTTCCCTTAGCTTTCGGGTTGTTTGGATTGCCGTTTTGCTGCAGTTGCCTATGTATGCCTTCAAGGCAGCCTCAGGCCAATTTTAGCAAACTTAACATGGTGAGAAGAAGCAATATAAAGGGAATTAGCGGTAACAGTGGTACCAGACTGCCTTGGCCCACGTCTGGCTTCACTAATATGAACTGTCTAGCTTTGCGTGGTTTATCCCGTGTCTTTGTATGTGTTTCCTTACCTTTCAGTTAAGCATATAATAAGACCTATATCATAGGGTTGAAAATACATAGCTCACTGAGGATGTTCCTCAACCAAAGTAAATATATACTCATTGCTAAGCTTGTAGCTTTTATCATTCTATGCCTCCTTCAGGATTACTGGCCATGCAAATGTAAACATAAATGTAACTTATTTGGCAGATAAAAATACAAATTCACTTCTGTGTATGTTCATTTTTGCTAAATACACTGCAATGTGATGAATATGTGCATATCTCTCTTTTGCAGGTAGTGACATTTTTCAAATTGAATCGCACTACACTTACACACTTCTCTCTGTCTACAATTTCTTTTCAAACAATGTTAAGAGTACAAACTTCACTTCAGATCATTAGTTGATACATATACCATTTACAAATATTATTAAGAACAAAAAGGGTATTTTCCTAACACGAATAAGCTTGATGAGCTAATGGTGGCCTTTCGGCAAGATCATTAATTCTTCTTTGTTTTCCTATCACATAAGAACAAGTCATTGAATTTTAGTTAATTATAATAAAATTTCTGAGTGAGATTTAGTAAGTTCAGGAGAATAAATATTACTATTACGACTGCTGAAGACTGCAAAAATCCTATTTTCAAGTATTTTTTTTTTCTGAAGCTGTCAAAAAAGCTCTACCAAAGTACAAGACAATTTTTTGTGAATTTATAGTCTCAGAGCTATCTAAAGCATCTATAAAAAACACAAGCTAAGAATTTATAATCACTTTTAGTATAATTAGGTATGACATTAATTTACTAATTAGTGATTCTACTATATCTCACATGAATTAAAAATACTTAGTTTCAAATTTCTCCAGAGATTCCTTTTTAAAAACCTGTATATTCTAACTCACAAGCACAATTGATTCCTAAGCAAACAGATTGTAACTAATTTCAAGTTGCATTGAATTTTTATCTGCTTTTTTATGTCAAAAATGTGTCAATGAATCCTAAAGTTACTTGTGGGCTTACCAATAACACTATTTCAGAAATTCTCAATCTTTCATTTTTTTCTTTTATGAATATAAAAATGACTATATGGAGAATAATTAAAAGACCATGATACCTATAAAAATATCTTTTGAATATCCTGTCATCTGTAACTGAATTAGGAGCTATATGATTTCCAGCACTTCAAAGACTTTTCACTATCTTCCAGATAGGAATAGATACCCAAACTCAGTCAACCCGTGACCTTAACCTTATCAAATACACATTTATACGTGTCCCCACCCCACATACACACACAGCTATCACACAGCATAATGTTGCATTCCTCCACAAACTAAGCCACATACAAGTTTATATTCCCCATTGAGTTTTACAGACATTTATTTTTCCATTTTTCATAAAACTATAATACTATGAAATTGGTTTTTGACAGATCATCTTGAGCTTCTAAGACATAGACTTGTACCAAGATCACTCCTCTAAAGTATGCTTGTGACAGCCTCATCCTGTGGCAGGCAGGAAGACAGATGAAGTAATAAAAAACCATTTATTTATAGGAATAGTTTTTTTTTTATTGACTGACATCTGAACTTGAAGTATGTGTGGTTTCATTTTTCTGCAACAGGGTGAGTCACATCTGTCAAACTAAATTCTTCTATGTCAAATGTTCTTTATTTTATCAGATAATCTTGAGAGTGGCTTCTGTTTCAGGGCACAAAGCTTGGAACATAATGGCCTTTTGCTCCAAATTAAAATGAGTATGATTTGGCACACTGTTTTAAAGAAAACAATTAGTGAATATTCTCCCCTGATTCTTCACAAGTTAATACCTATCTCTGAATCTCTGACACTACTTTTTTTCCTGTAATGTTGATTGAACCTAGGGGCTTGGACCTGCTAAGACTGGTCTGCCAGCTGAGCTACATGCACAGTCCAATGGATGCCTTTGTTATGAGATTATGAAATTTTAAATTACCACTTCCTGCTTTTTATCCCTCTTGAATTTGTACATATTCTTTCTCTGAATTTGATAAGCGTTTACACTGATCATTAACAAAGATGAAATATGAATTGAAAATAGATTGGCCAATAAAGGTAATATTTAGTATAATTTGATGCTTTAAAATGGGACAAGGGAAGTTGGAGACTACTGAAAATATGATTTGAATTGTGCCAAATGCTTTACTTTTTTGCTTTGATATTCTTTTGACCTTATAGCCAAAGGGAGTTAGTAAATTTCATGAACAAAACTCTGCAAAAAACCCAAGTATTATATATCACCTTCAAAAGTAGTAGTTGATTATTATCTAAATAAAATTTAGAATCTTCCATATGTTCTATAACAAAAAGGATGTAGGATGTAGTACCGATATCCTTATCTTAAAGAGTTAAATGTTAGATAATTAAACCAAGATCCTTTAGGTTTATAGTCAAGTATTTAACACTCTAATTGTCCTCCACTGAACTGGAATGTCAAAGAAATGAAATCACATCAAATGACATCACGTATGTAACATAAACATGATTTGTTTTGATATATGCAGCTAAGTGTGATCCTGAGGCCAGCCGTTTGGTAGAGTTTCAATTCCCCAAATATTAATGACGGTCAAGAACCTGGGATATCAAATACAATGTTAGTGCTACGGGCTTCATCAAATACAATGTGAGCTGTATTTCTTTTTTTTTTCTTTTTTTCCCATTTTATTGATATGTATAAGTGCAAATTTTAAGGTTTACAATGAAGAGACCCAGATCGCAACTATATCATGGAACTTAAAACGAAAAACAAAGTGAAACAGGGGGGTAGGGTGGGGAGGGAAGGAGGGATGGGTAGGGGGAGGGACAAAAAGAAAGTGGGAAAGTCCTTGTCACCTTGACAAAATATGTAGGTGAGCTGTATTTAAGATATTTCAATATAAAAGGCAAAAATGATATCACGTGTTTGGTAACTGATCAAGAAACAGATATCCAATCTTCTTTAAGACATGCAATTATGATTGCTCTTCCTGAATATTCTGTAAAAATAGTTTGCATCTTTTTATTAGGTGATTTGGATAAAAAGGGGAAATTTTTTCTTCTTAGTTATTTATGTGTTCATCCCATGACAGCCAGAATCTAGTAATTTCTGATTAAATACACCTGCAAATAAATCCAGATAATGTTGCCACAACATTATTGCTCTCAGTATAGTCCATAATCAAGCAGCTTCAGCAATAAGTGAAAGTTTCTACAGCTAAAAATATTGTGTTCTCCCTGTCTACCTTTGAAGCCGGCAGCTGCATTTTTTAAGAATATACTTTTTTTGTGTGTGTGTGTGCATGTCGGCTTTAAAAATATTGTTTTGCAATGCCTCCTGTTCATTCAAGTAATAATTTAGTATTTACCACTTACTAGGAAAGTATTATGATAATTCTAATCTATTAAAATTCTTTGTAAGAGTAAGACAAAATCAGTTTGGCTGACACTTCTACTACACTAGTGAAAGCTCTCCAATCCAGATTAAGATTACTAATCCTAAATGCGTATTATCCGGTAGAAGGATGCGGAAAACATTTCTTTCTTGAATGGGAAGAAAAGAAGACAGCAGCTGTCGTTATACATGGGGAGAGGAAGAGGACAGAATCTGGGTTGGTATGGTGTCGAGTTACAACCATAACGTCAACATTATTCATAATTTTGTTGATGCCTTCGGAAAGGTCAGAGTTTGACAATCGCTATGTGTCTCATAACATCTAAGATTTGGTCATTAATCATCTTTGATTCTACCAGCTATGACCTATGTTGGCGTGGGAACTCCATTTAGAATGGTAATACAGTCTTCCCTGTCTTGAACCACAGCTTTTAAAGATTATATGAATATATTTAAATTTTTAATTAACATAAAAGCATTAAAATCGCATTTTATCAGAGTCATAGAATTGTATTTTCTCATCATTCTTTTCTCTGTGAAAGAGCTTTTTTTGTACTATGAATACCATAAGGTATACAAATAATATTTTACAGAGAGTGCTAGAAAATTGTTGTGGAAGTGATTTAGCACCATGATGACATATATAAAAAAATGAAGCTTCAAAGGCCCTTCTCTTTTAATTCCCTTTACTATTCTTTATTTTCCTACTTGTCTTAAAAATATGGATTAAATCCCTAAGAATGTAATGCTTCTAAGTTTGAATTTGAAAGTTAAATTTATGTTGAAAAATCAGTACTTGATCAAAATATTATTTAAAATTGTATGTAAAAAACTACATTTAAGTAAATAAAAAAATCTCCATGGAATAAGGGCCTTGAGAACTGGTTAGCGTCTTCCTCTATCATATAACCTCAGTTAAAGTCAATGTGAAAAAATAGGTTTTAGTTGTAATAAAAATTGGTCATGTGCAAAAAACCCTTAAAGCTGATGACACTTTCAAGTGACTATACTGACATAGACTTCTCACAGTAAGAAACTGTCTGCCTTACACCAACTGGAACTCAGCGTGGAGCGCAGCGGATGATGACAGATAAGCAGATTCCTTAATCTAAAGGGAGCAGGTGCGCGGAAAACTCTTTACACCTACAAGAGCCAATTATGTGTGCTCAGGCCTAATAGCATCATCTGTCAGAGGTAACAAGGAGGAGGAAGGAGTGGTGGAGCACTATTACTGTTGTAAAATCTGAAACTCCTTGATCAGGTGGACTTATCCAGTGTGGCATTATGATTGTCTTGACCAGTCATCACAATACCAAACTAAAAACAGGATGTCTGGGCACTGAATCTTGATCTTTTTTATCCAGTAAAATATTCCATAGATTTTCTGCCTCCTTTTTTTATTATTACTTTTTAAATTACAAAATGTTTAAGAAAGAGAGGCCTGGCCACTACTCTAGGTTAGATATGATATTATGTATCTTTTGCGTAACTCTATTCTTCAAATAACCCTCATGATAGCCATAGGGGAACAACAAAATTGTTTAACAAGTGAATAAAGGTGAGATTCAATGAGGCCATAAAACCTGGGAATTAAAATACTACGGCTATGAAAACAAGGTTTGATTGCGTTTCTGTTCGTCAAGGCTTTAATAGTGAATATTAATGATTACTCATATTAAAATGAATAAGTGTAGAGGACATTTGTTCTGGGGTTTCAAGTCATTGCTTCTGAAAGTTTATGTTGTTCTCTGAAGATTTGGCCTAGCAGTATAGTATGAGACATCACTTGTCCTTTAAGACAGTGTCTTCTTAGTCTTTTCATAGAGCTTTCTTTCATGAAGGGGTTCTTGCTTTATAGCAATTGCTATCAGCTCACTAATTAAAGTTCATATACTGCTTTTAATGTTTAATAGTCTTCCCTAGATTTGTGTACATATTGGGGACTTATGATTACTTGAGTTTAAAGGTGAGTAAATATGGAAGATATTGCCTCTAAAAGCAATGGCTTCCTTGCTCGCTGTACTTACCCCATAAACTAAAATGCCCATCTGGAACAATATGTAAAGACTTGAGGCCTGGAGCAATGTCCCAGTGGTCAGAATGCTGGCCTTGCAAGTGTCAGGTCCTGAATTCAATTCCCAGTGCCACATAAGATGGCCAAGAAGGTGCATACCTGTAATCCCAGCATTAGAGAGGCTGAGACAGGAGTATTACCATGAGTTTGACACCAGTCTGAGTTCAGGAGTGGCCTGAGCAACAGGTCACAATAAAAAAAAAGACTTGGATATATTTTCTTATAGATATATTTTCTAATGTATATATTTGACTCTCAGTTTGTTATGATGGAGAGTTTCTCAATTCTAGTTTAAGTAATTGTTTTTGTATTGACTAATAATGTTTATTTTTAAATTTTATTTGGTCAAGAGTATATGGAAAAATAATTGTGTCAGAGAATTTTGTAGGTGTTTGGGATATATTTGTTAAGCAAAAAAGATAATTCAATACATATTTTTATAAAGGCTAATGAAATTCAGAGATTACAAAGGAATAAATTAAAAAAAAAACTATTCAAGTATATTCGGGCATTTCTCTCTTTCCTAATGAGAACTAAATCTCTATAATGCCAATTCAGGACGTAGGGCAAACAGAACTACCTGAGTAGTCGGACCTATTTCGCTGTGTTAATTTTGGCTTCTAGCCCTTGATTCTAAAAATTAAGAAGGCAACGTGGATGATACATTGACTTATACAAAATTCAGAAGATTTGTAACCTGAGATTGTGCAAGATGTTCAAGATTTATTTAAAGACTGACTGAACGCAGGCAATCTTCAAATCGCAAAGAATCAAAAGAGCTGAGAATGAAGACCTCTAAAGCCTACATTTATCACGATTGTTTCCTCATTATTCACTCCCCAAGAGTCAACTTACAAGGACTAACTTAGGGGATCAAGAAACATTACTTAGGAAGAAAATGATACTTGGTTCATTTCAGCACAGAATAGTGACTTTCAATTTTAAGAAGATCATTAACAACAGCAACATTTAATTATTGAGATTTTCATTGCTGCAGGATTAATGTTTTCTTTAGATTTGAAAAATGAAAAGGAAAACTTTGCAAATAATAAATATGTACATTTTTGGCTGTCAATACAATACAATAAGACAAATTTTTACTTAGTGACCAGAAAGTTTCCACCCAGATCTTTCTGAAACTCGAGGTGATATATTCACTCTTTATCTTTGAGCTCAGACTCTCTAATAGACTTCTCAGATACTAGTATACGTGTTCAGTCAATAATCTTTAGATTCATCCAGAAATATGTAATTATTATACCTTTTCACAACCATTTGCCTGAATTCTTATTATTTTATATTTAAAATTAGAACACTACTTTGTAGTAGCTTGTAAATAGATGATTCACTTATTTCAGGTGTTTTGCATTTTGAATATAAGTAGATATGTGATTTTCAATACATTTAACTCTGTGACTGTCCATCTTGAAAATTTATTTTGGCAGAATAAGCTTGCCAAAAGGCTGTTGAAGATGCCATCTATTCCTTAAGCACTGTGCTTTTTGTGTAAAAGAAAATCTTTTTTTGTTATCACTTTTCTTTCTTAATGAATATTAGTTTCAACATGAGTGACTATGTTAAAAGAAACATTTCTTCTGTTTTTAGTAAAATAGATTAAATGCTGGCTTATTTTAATATTGTATTTGCATATTCATATCATGGACATCTATTTTCGTACCACAAATTATTTGATATTTGACAAAGCACTTGCACAATGAAACTAAGTGCTATTTGTATTAATATGCGTTAGGTCCTGCTCTGCCTCCTGCTTAGCAGGAACTGAGCACCTCTGTTCTTTCTTGCCTCTCCACTGCGAATTTGGACATTCATTTGAAGCCAGTAAATTCTTTCATGAGGGATTTAAAATATCTATTGAATTCTTCTTGAATTTTGTTATGGATTTTGTTTATATGCTTTTTTTGTTTTTCTGGTAAATAGATATGATTTCTCTATGTATATGTTACTTGAAATCTGTTTTTACTGATCCTATCAGTACTGTTTCAAAAATTCTTGGGCTATGTTTGCTTTTAGGTATAAATTTATCTATGTCTTTAAGTGTGGGTCATAGTTTTTAGGATCTTTCCTATGGGATAATGTCTTTTTATTTTTGGTAATCAAAAATACAGCTTTATTCTCATATTTTTCATGAAGTAGTAGATTGTTTTGTGAAGGTAGAATCTGATTAACAGATTTAGTGCAACTACTAAATATACACAAACACAAAGAGGCATCAATAAAATATCATAAAGGAATTAAGCTTGAATTTTAAAATATATTTAATTAATCCCCACCAAAGTGCAAGTGGCACAAATGAAAGTGAGAACAAAGAAAATGAAATTAAAGCCACACATGCTAATTATGTTAAATGTAAATGGGCTAACGTCTGTGTTAATTTGTGAATATTGTCACAGTTGATAATTAGTAAGACCTACCTAGATGGTGCTTATAACAACCATATTTTAAATATAAAGCCAGAGATATGTGAAAAATAAAGCAACAAATAATATATTCAGTAAAACGTTACTTTAAAGAAAGAACTTTGGCATCTTAACAGTATTTAAGTTGAAGATACAAACTCAAAATTTTATCCATGAATGAACTTTCAGATGAATAGTATTGCACGACCAATAGAGAAACAATTTGAGTAAGGTCTTTAAAGAAAGAGAATCACTTTATGTCTAACCAGTACTCTAGCACAAGCCATCTGAAACTTCATGCTTAGAGTCTGAGGGATGCTGTTTGAGTGAATCCTTTGTTCAACATGTAGTGAAGGGATAAGTTAGAAAGGTTTCTATCCTCTGTCCAATATGACACAAATAATTGACAGATCTGTTATTTAAATGCAGCCTATCGACTTCTGAGTGCCCTCATGCCACTAGAGCCTCTATGAAACACACAGAGAAGCTTCCTATTTGAACTATTTTGATAACAAAAAATAATGCATGAGTGATTTGGGTAGAGTCTAAAGGCTCATCACTTGGGTACATCCTAAACTGAACCATTTGTCATGTAGCTGAATTTATCAATTATTCCACTCTATTTTTTTTGAATCCTTTAGTAGCACACAAATTATTTGTGTTTTTAGTGAATACTAGAATGAAATCAATAAACATTTTATTACTGGGGAAGAAAAGTGTAAAGTCACTTTCAAGGTAAGAGATATTTTTAAAAGGACATATTTAGGGAGCCAATTTAGCTTTTCTCTTATCATGGACATCAGATTTGCAGGAATATCACCACAAAACACAGTGCTAGCAGTGGTTTATAAAACTGCAAGTAACTGATAAGTCTTGCGCTATTAAAGTGATGAATTTCCATACATTAGGGAATGCTTACAACCTATTCATAAAGATAATCTGAGTGGCTGAGGGAACCTGAATGGATTTTAGTATTAGAAATTGGCTTTAGGGAGAAGAGTCTTTCTATGTGTGTGCAGCTCAAATTTAATTAATAACATAAATTTCTCTTTCCCTCTTGTGACTTTCAATATCTTGCTGTGAATTACAGACCATATATTTAATATAATAAAACAGACACAGAAGGGTGGAATTAAAAAAAAGAAAAATATAAATAAGAGAAAATCATTCCATCTCCACTTCACTTTAAAAATATATATTACCACTGGCTCAGCCTAAACAAAATATCAGATTGCATGATGATTCAGCAGGGAATGAGGAGGAGAAACATGGCCCTTGGCTCTCTTGCTGCTGTTCTGTCTCTTTCTGAACGGGATTGTGGGACTGTTAGCCTATGAGGGTATTTTATTCAATCCTATTTTATTTTGGATACATTCTTTTTCTTACCTCCTAAAGCAACAATAACATTACATCAGAATGAAGTATACCCATAATCTGAAAAAATATGTTTTAGACTAAATAGTAATTTGGGGATATTTTTGAGGTTGTAAAATTTAAATGAGATTTCATCCTTGAAATTATGAAATTCATGTTATGGTGAATTTGTAATTTTGGAGATATCTAGATAGGGTTAATATTTTGCATGTGATATAAACTTGAAGATAAGATTGTGAATTTCTGTAGGATGAATAATGATGCCCAAAGACATCTACATCTAAATATCCTGTAAATGTTAATTTTCATGGAAAAGGGGAATTTGAACATGTGAGCAAATTAATAATTTTAGAATGCATTATTTTGGATTGTCTGTGTAGTAATATTTTTAATTCTGAAGGTACGAAGAAGCTAGGGGTAGGAAAATTTTAACTACTTACAGAGGCAAAGATGATATCAAGTGGGAAGAAAGCAGAGATGCTATGAAATTACGTTGTTGGCCTGTAAGTGAGAAAAACATCCATGGTTCAAGAAATTCATAGGGTACAGCCCAGAAGCAGAAAAGGTAAGGAAACATATTATTTCTTTAGTCCGCAGAGAAAGTCTGGCCTTGGTAAACACCTTAATTTCAACCTAAAAAACTTCATTTGGGGTTCAAAGACCAGGAAAGCAAACTGCCATCTTGAGCAACTAAGTTTGTGGTCCCTTCTTAAGCAAGAATAGAAAACTAATGCATGTTCTGCTCTTGTGTTCCAATCATATGACACATGAGTATAAGAACTTAGTTATTGCTATCAAGAAGTTATAAACTGTTTGAAGATAACCTACGTTCCTACATGAATCTCCTAATCACTAGAGATAGTCATAATTGATAATAGCAGGGATGATAAATCATGAAAGTAGAATTAAAAAGTAAGGATATCACAGGAAACATTTATTGAAAATAGAATGCGTAGGTGTTTTTTGCCTTACAAAATTACCTTAAAACTTAGCAATTTGCCTGAAAGATTCTGAGTATATCACCATCTTTTCAGCTAGGGTAATGGAAAGAACTGCAGTTGAAAAGACTCTCAAACTGCCACATCAAGTAATGCTTTCAGTCTATGCATCCTGTCTTCAGAGACAAAGTTATAAACTCAACGACTTGTGCTGAGATCTAGAAGGAGCAGAAACAGTCTTTCAAATAGAGTGGCTTGGGAGATGTTAATTTTCGTTAGGTTTTATCTTAGAGGAAGAGAAATGGAAGAAAAGAAATGCGGCCAGAGATAAAAGTAAGCCCTACCTTCGTCTCTTCCTTTGACAGGGAGCGGAGTGACTTCCTTTGCTTGTCATATTTAAGATTTACCAAAAGGAGTAGACTTGTTGTTTGATTATGAATAGCTTTGAATTTCTTACTGATAATCATGACTTGGAAAAAGAACAAAATGAATAGAAAAGTGAGGTTCTTCAAGGTAACATTGCTCATCATCTCTATTACGCTGAGGATAATTGTCTGGGAAGAAATCCCTTTCTCTAATCTTCATTGTCTGAAAATGAACAGAAAACGTGGTTTTATTCTCTCCAGACAATTTCATAAGGCCTCTTTTCTCGCTTGAAAGATTCATCATTTTTTCACACCGGATGCATTTTCACTATGTCTGCATCATCACTCCTAAGACAGATAGAAATGCTGCTGAGGACTCAGAAGGCAATTGCAGTTAATAATGAACACAATTACTTTTCCATAAGATATCATGGTGATAGCATAGAAAGATAAGCAACAAGGAAGCTCAAAAAGGAACAGGAGGGTTTTGTTGAATATTTTGACACAGAATTTTCTTGTGTTGCCTATGTTGAACTTGAAATTGTTAATATCCTTTTTCAACTTCTCAGGTAGCTAGGATTGCAAGCATGTTCCACTGCGCTAAAGTGTTACTCTTTAGTGAGTTTTTTCTCCTCCTCCTCCTCCTCCCGCTCCTTCCTCTTCCCCTCCTCCTCCTCCTCCTCCTCCTCCTCCTCTTCCTCCTCCTCGTCTGCTTTTTAACATAGAATCTCACTCTGTAGTCCAGCTGTATCCTAAACTCACTATGTAGCCCATGGAGGCCTTGAACTCAGGACTATCCTCCTGCCTCTGCCTTCACGGCTGGGATTGCAAGCAGATGTCATCACACCCTTCTAATTTTATAAGTGGTGTGGGAAAGTCAGGTCTCTGGCCATGACCATGCTAGGCAAGCACTTGACCCACTGAGCTGTGTCCACAGCCTGCTAGAGTAAGGTTTTATGTAACAAAACTTGGGCCGATACTTTAGTGATTTGTTTGCATTTATGACAGTGTCAAAAAGTGTTTCCACGTGGAACACTCAGAAGGTTCAGTAGCCACTAGGTCCTGATGCCTGTCTGTTCAGTAAAAGAAGATGAAATACTACCTCAGGGGAAAAAAGTCATCCAAGCTACTTTGCAATAGGAAATTTCTAGATCACAATTTGGAAAACAGAAACTTTAAAAATATAAATCTAGAATTTTGGTTTGCCCTTTTATTAGATATTATTTAGTAGCTCCACAGGACAATTCCATCCAATTTTAACCAAGGCACAGCAGGAAAGTAGCTTACTTTGTATGAAGATGAATTTTGAAAAGAAAAATTTTGCCTTAGATTCCAGAAAAGGAAAAAGCTGTTTGAGGAGTAGTGGATTTCACCGAGAAAGCCAAGGGTTCTTGCTTTGTAGTGTCGCTATTAAAGTGTTTGTACTACCTTCAAATTTTTTTATTCTTTAATATGTATATTACTTATTTTTATTTTATTTCTTTATATTATTTATTTTTAAATCAGTAAATGTAATTTTAAATGAATTAAAGTAATGGAAGTGAAATATGAACACATAAAAGTAGATATATTTTTAATACCTGGGTAATGGCAATATGTTGATGCATTGTGTAATGTTTAAAGTAATCATATTTACCTCCTGAAATATCAGTTTTGTAGTAAAAACACTCAGAAGACTTTCTTCCATCTTTTAAAATATATTGCATATTATTTCTGGTTACTTTATTGCGTAGTCCTGCACGTACTTCTTTCTAATCACAAATCACCAGCTATTAAAAAACCTTCCTGATTTCTTCCTGTTCTCTCATCTTTCTACCCTCTGGTTCCTACCAATCTACCTTCAATTTCTAAAAGACAAATTCCTTTTAGATCCCAAAAATGTGTGATATGTTATGGTCCTTGTCATTCGTGTATAGATTTTTTTTTTTCATGTAGCGTAACAGTCTTCAAGTTTCTCCAAACTCTTACAAATGAAAAGATTTAGCTTTATAGTTGCATAGTATTCCATTGGCATCATTTTTCCTTAAACCATTCATCAGTCAGTACACAGAATTTTATTTTGCTTCATTTTCTTTTCGTTACATGGCGATTGTGAATAGTGTTGCAGTAAATGTGGGAGTTCAGATGAAAGGACATATAGTCTTATTCTCTTTTAGATGTATGCTCACTGATGGGATTTCTGTTTCATATGATAGCTGCATTGTAAATATTTGAGGAACCTTCATATTTTTATGCAGTGTAGCTGGACTAATTTTTGTTTTCATCCACATTGAACAAAGGTTTCCTTTGTCTTACGTTACTGGCAGAACTTGTGACTTTCAGTCTTTGAATTAATAGCCATTCTTAGTGGAGTAATGTTACATCACATTATGATTTTGATACATAGTTACAGATGATTAGCGATGTTGAACATTTTTCCCTGTATATGTAACCACTTGTGTATCTTTTTTTTTTCTTTTTCTTTTTTTTGTGATTGTGGGGACTGCTCCTGAGGTCTTCATACAATGTGACATCCTCAACTCATTTTTGATTTTTGACTTTGAAACCCTGTCACAAAATTGTCTAGAATGGGCTAAATTTTCAAATCCATCCTCTGGGCTCACCCACCCACAGTGATGGAATTACCGGCCTGAACTACTGGGCCTGGCCCCTGTGTCTTCTTTTGAGTTTTGTCTAAATTTATTGCCAATTTTTAATTCTAGTATTTTAAGTTTTTGCTAGTCAATGTTCAAAGTTCTTTGTGAGTTCTAGATATTATTTCCTTGCTAAACATGTACAAGCAAAAATTTCTTTCTTTACATTTATTTCTGTCAGAACTTTTTATTTACTATACTTAATGTTGTACCAAAAGTTTATTTTGCTATATATTTTGTTATTGTTTTTGCTTTTGTTCTGTGTGCTTTTTAAGTGGAGTTCAAGAAACTTTTATCTATTTCAATGTCCAGAACTATTTCTTCTGTGTTTTTTTTCTAGCAATTTCATAATTTCAGGTCTTATATTTTTGGAGCAATGATATGTATTATTCCTTAATATTTTTCCTAGGGATAGAACATATTCTGGATTTCAGTTCTTCCAAGTAATTATCAATATGAATGATTTTATGATGAACTGGATGTGGCATTTAGAGTAGTCAGGTTAAAAGTGTTCTGAGCCACATGCTCAACTTCTGATAGAGTATTAAGTGAGATTGATCTCATATTTAATGATATAGTAACACAGGGTTATGAATTGCTCATGGATTACTTGCATTTAATGCATCTAGTATTTTTTCCTCTGTCTTTATTTATTTTTTTTATGTGTGATATAGGAGATGAGTCCAAGACATTTTCTATGGGCCTTCAGCAGCCTTGTCAGCCCATTTATATTTCATTTTGATTTTTGATTTTGATCTCAAATACATATTAACAAATATGATGGCTTCTGGGCAAAAAAAGAAATATGCTTACTATATAGGTCAGAGGTGGGCAAAGTGTAGCCTGTGGGATAAATTCTGCCTGCTACTTGCTTTAGCAAATAAAGTTTTATAGGCACTTGGCCACAAAAAAAGTAACAGGTTCCTACTAAATCGGTGTTTTATCCAGGTGAGGTATGATATTACTGGCCCCTACCTTAGCCTTAGGCTCCCAGAGAGTTAGCATTTCCAGGCCTGCAGCACTGATCCCAGGTGCATTTATACTGTGTTGTTGTCTTTGATTGTAATGTATTTTATTCTCTCTCTCTCTCTCTCTCTCTCTCTCTCTCTCTCTCTCTCTCTCTCTCTATCTGTTATAACTATTTATAACAGGGTCTCACTCTATAGCTCTGCCTCGTCTTGAATTTACTAGAGAGCCCAGGCTGGCCTTGGACTCAAAGCAATACTCCTGTCTCAGTGCCCCAATTGCTGAGAACACAGGCATGAGCTACCACAACCAGCTTGTGTGATGCTGGTTAATCAACTCAGTTACTCAGCACTTGCTAGGCAAGCGTTTTAACCACTGAGCCTTTCCTCAATCCCCAATACTTTTTTATTAAATATAACTTGCCTTATCTGTTAAGCTATTTTTATTTAAACACAGTTATTGTGTAATTTTATGGGGTGCCATGTAGTGTTTCAGTACATGTGTACAGTATAGCATGATCACATCAGGCTGATATCTATAATCACCAGTATTTTAATTTTCTATTAAGTATAAATCTCTCCTTTAGGTACAGTATATAATTATACTTTGAAAATATATAATCATTTACTATTATTATTTTTAGAATTGGCCATCTAAAACTTATAGAAAATAATAAAATATGGTCTACAGATTCATCCACATTAAATTAAAAATAATAAACAGCTGCATAAATATTTATTATGCAAAATGTAAGACAATGCTGGAAGACCAGAAGAACATTCTAATATAGTTAAGATAATTTATAGAGACATACTATACCAATTCTTGGAAATTTCTTTAAGATGAATAAAATTTTGATTTTTTTTCAGCCAAAACAATGGCATACTCTGACAATGTATTACTATTCTAAATACTCTAATCACTGATACATGAAAATACATACTTATTACAATGTAGCAAATGATACCCTTTAGCTGCATCAATACAGTTATAATTATTTTGCAGAGAACGATTAAATTGATTTCAATTTAAATCAAATAAAAGTAAAAATTACACTTAGAGACTGACATAGTAGTTCAAATTACAACCATCCCTTTCAAAGATATTTAAATTTAGATGGAAATGCAATCAGAAATGTTTTTATATCTTCATTTCATTTCAAATGATTAAAAATATAACAAAAGTTCATCAAAGGATTAAAAGTTAATTTCCTGGGTCTATTAAGCATGAGATAGTCTAAGAATATCATAAATGTTATTAGGATGAGGCGATATAGATGTTAAAAATTTCTTTTGCAATGATTAAACAGAGTTTATGCACATTAAATATCACATCATGTCACTTAAAATATTTAATTATATTAACTTCTCAATTAAATACTTTTCTAAATATATAAACATAGCAGCCATTGACTTAGGGTTGAAAATCAGTATAATTTTAAGTAATAACTTAATTACAATGCATGTAATATGTTTCCACTGATGCTTAAAACATAGGTGCACATCTAATCATAGTAGAAAATATATCCAAAAGGGTAAACAACAACTACACACAACTTAGTTACCAACTGTCCAGCTGTTACCCCTTAGGTAGCAGAGGCGAGGAGAGTAGCTGTCAACCCAAATCATGTCTTTCCTTAGGGCCCACAGAGAGAGAAAGATTCACATGTGCCTTAGGAGGTACGAATGGCTAGATGCTAATCAAAGCAATGGAGAAGTGCTACCTGCGATTTTTTACAAGAAGAAAAATAACCCATCAAGAATGAAACCCAAGGAAGTGGAACAAAAGCCCTAAACTCTCAATTGATTTAGAAACTTTTGATGGCTAGGGTCACTCTGAAAGGAAAGATTTAGTAGTCAAGAACAAAAGTTAAGAAAAGCCAAGGATTGCATACAGAAGAGGAAAAGGAGCGAGTGTAGTGCCACTTGGCTCCTGTAGAAGAGATGAAGACCTGGATGCCATCGAGCTAGTAGGAATTAAAGAAAGAGACTCCTGAGAAGGTGGTGATGGTGCTACAAACATATGATCTCAAAAGTCCTTAGAGCCCTGCTATGGGGGCCCTGCCGAAAAGGTGTGGGAGTTGCCCTAAGTGCCAGTAGAACTTGTGACTAGGGCAAAAAGTGGCCATCACTATCCTCACGACCCGGATGGGCCTGAGCCAAGACTTAGGGCTGATGATGGGATTTAAGCCCATGAATGAGAAATGGGGTGTTAGAATCCCAAAGGGAACTTAATCCTCTGCTTGAGATGAACAAAAATTACTCCAAGTAATTTACCACCACTACTCTGGCAGCTCAGTGTCATATGACCGCATGCAATACTGCATTTGGGTGTGTCATGTGACTCTATGCAGTACTACGCCCACCAGAGGGAGTGACATTTGACTACGTCATATGGTTCTATGCAGTACTGTACCCACCAACGGAAGTGACATTTGAGTATGCCATATGGCTCTATGCAGTAATGTGCCCACCAGATGGAGTGACATTTGGTTTAAACAACCTTTCCAGAATCCAGAACAGGAACATGTGGATCATGTTGTCAAATACAAAGGTCATTGTGATTATCCTCAACCATTAATTGTTCAAAGAGTTTCTTAGCTTTTGCTCTTTGCCCCAAGGCTGTGCAGTCAAATTTTGAGTCTCTTATTTACCCTGTGTCTGCTGTGCAGAGTGGTCCAAGTAGAAGCTTTGTACCATAATTCCCACAATGTTGCATGGAGCCATGCAAACTCCCGCTTCAAGAACTTTGTCCTATAATTTTACTACTCCCCACACTACTGGTAGTAATTTTCACACTCACAGTATCACTCCATGGCGAAGACTGCAAGTGTTTTTATTTTTCCTTACATAGGAATACCTATCCATTTGCCAAATGAATGAGCAACTGAGCCCCAGATATGCTTTTGAAAAACCTTTCCTTGGAATCACCTGTGGTATTAAACAAACATTACTCATTTAGGTGTGATGCCAGAGTAAATACATGCATATAATACATACATACATACATGATTGTAAAGTGCAATAAAAACCTTTTACCAATACCATAATTATGCAAAAAGGGAAAGTAAGCAGTGAAGAAGCATTGTGGAATTTGTAGTGGTGATGTGTAGATACCAATCCTACTTCTAAAAGCAAAGGAGAAGGAGATGTTCCAGAGTCTTAGAAAAATCTCCCACTGTGGATGGCTGAGCTGTGGTCTTCAGTAGAATAATCTATCCACTGTCAATCTAATCCCAAAACAGAGATCAACAATGAAATAAATGTCCTTTCCTACATTATCTGCCCCTGGTCACACACACACACACACACACACACACACACACACACACATCTGTCTACTACTGATAATTTCTACTGACTAAATCCAACCCAAATCTGCTGGGGAATGGGCCCCTCATGATTTTCCCCCCAGGAAAACCAAGGAAGAATTTGGGAAGAAATAATGAATTGATAAATAGTACATACTAACCACATAATCCTTTCCCTTCCATGAAATCAGTAGCCTACCTGTCTTTATTCACCAAATAATTTATTATTCTGAAGACTTTATGTATTCAAGCACTTTGTATAAAATAGGGCCAAACTGATCCTCTTTTGTCCTCAAATTCTAAACTTAAAATTGAGGTACCATAGTTGAGATAGTACCCAGTTAAATCACAATGGCACATACATAATTTCTGAGCGATTCTACAAGAGGATAAGCAGGCAGAGAAGTCATTCGTCAGTGACAGTATTTTATTATTTTTTCTTTTTCCTTTTAAAACCGATAAGACATGACAGTTGCTACAATTACATCAATTCACCAAAATTGCTATGGCTTCAGTAACTCCTATACAGGCAGCAACTTGAACTGAAATGTCAGGTACCGAACACCCTGTAGATTTCCTTACCGGGCCAGTTTCTCTTTCCACCATTTATATAGTAAAATACAGATAAAAAATAGTTCTGTGGAACAACACCATTTTAGAAAATGCATTTTTATTTCATGTAAACCATGATCATCTGGTTGGAAAGAAAAATTCTCAGAATGTTTCTATACTATACTGAGGGAAATGCAAACTTGTGCTTACACATGTTTGCCTATCATTATTTTAGGTTTTCTTGAAAGATAATTAGTAATATCATGTGGTAACTTTAAAGATAGTTAATTGACTTTCACAATGTTAGTCAGGGCCCACTTTGTTAACAAGAAAAGCTGTATCTAACTATTTCAGAGGAATAGAAGTTGAATTAAAAATCTGAGGCGAGTCACAAGGTCTCTGAATGAAAAGTAAAAATACAATCAGGAAGCTGTGTGGCTCAGCTAAAATTTTAATTTTAAGCATGGCTATTTGCACATAGGACAAGGGAAAACAACACCTCTGAAATTTGATACTCAAGGGAGAAATGGCCATACTACTTTCTCTCTGCAGGAAAAAAAAAATGAAATGTGTTTTCTTTTATTTTTTTTTCTCACAAGAAGGTCTCACACTGGCACCTCTGACTGACAAGTCTGGGCCAATCGCTTGTACTCTAGCTGTGGGAGACTGAGAAAACACACATTTAATTTCACAACTGAGGACGGGAGGGAAGAAGGACTCAAATTGCAGGGAATCACAGGGATGCTAACACAAGAATCTTACAGATAAAGCTTATGAAAAGAAAAATTGTATCCAGAGCTGCTACTGTAAAGCTATATTTTAACAAATAAAGCCTTTTCCCACAGAGACAGAAATGAAAGCAACCTGGTAGTCACAAATGAAAAGGAAATAGGCTTAACAAGAAACACGTTTAGCTGTAAGAAGGCTTTAGGGATTGATCAGCACCACTCAGTCAAATCCTAAGTCAATCCTCTGACTTTACCTTGGTCTATGTAGGAATTGTCTCCCTAAGGTAAAGCACAACCCAAAAGCACAGACATTGCTTCCAAACAAGCCATCTGTGGCATAATACAGACACAAAACTACAATGTTTAGATTCAGAAGAGATACATTTAAGATGTCAATGGACTTAATAAGAGGTTAAAGAAGTAAACTAAATCCTTTCTCATACTCAATGGTGAGTAGTCTAAGATTGGGATATAACTGCTTATTTTTTTTTTACCAGAGTCTTAAATTAATAGAATCTAGAATCCGTATGTGGAATCCTCCAAGAAGAGTTTAATATGTGAGGTTATGTGCAGTTCTCAAGGTTGATTTTATTATGTACACTGTTGCAGAACACTTCCCATGGGGGAAGGAATGACGTTGGGCTCCGATCACAGCTATCACCCTAAGCACAGAATTGGAGGGTGCCTCCTCAGATGACTTTGAAAATCAAAAATCAGATAAAAATAGTAGTCTTACCTTGGAGTTCCTTGCCTCATCAAATTAGGAGCTGTTTTGTCCACAGTCTTTGAAATTTATTAGAGATCTGGGTTTCCTTTTCAGGATAAAAACAAACATATGCATGGCAAAACGATAGTGATAATTTCTTTATATCACTAACAGGAAAAGTACCCAATATTGCAAGTGAGCTTTAAACGGCATCTGTCCCTCTCCTGGCCAGCATTGCCAGGTTTGGTTGTTCAGCTATTCGGTGTTCCAAGGGTCGGCAAGTGATAACACCAGCACTGTCCTTCCTGTGGAAGGGTTAGAAACATGGCGCAACGACAGGATTGAACAAATTTGTGCTTAAGTGGATTGTGTCACTAGATGTGATTGTTTTGATAATGATGTCAAATTGCTTTCAAACCTTCCGAAATACTCCTCTTGCCTGAATTTCATAGAAAACTCAAAGTGTCTCATTTTAAATTGTCTGTCAGCTCTAACCAAATTCAAATATCATTTCAACAGACACTCAGATAAAATGGTATAGCTGTGGTGAGGAGAATGAAAATTAAGTTTTCTTGTCTTTCTCTGCACTGTGATACAGATTGCTCCGGCATAAAGGAAACATAATTCTTAGTGATTAAAAAAAAGATTTCCAAGTTAGTACTAGGTTGGCCTCAACAATGCTATTTCCTTAGACTTTTATAAATATTTCACACACACACACACACACACGCACACACACACTCATCTTTGGAAATCATGAACTGTATATCTCAAAGTTATAAGGATAGAGCATAATGAAAGCCTCTGTTGAGTGTTAGCTCCAACACAGTATGCAGTTCTCATTTAAACATTGTGCAAAGAAAGAAGGATCAGACACTGACAGACGCATTATCACAAGGCTGAAAATATTAGGAAGCAATGGAGTCTAAAACAAGTGGCCAGAAAGAAACAGGAAAATATTCAACCCTCAAACCAAACAATGTAGTATTTAAAAAAAAAAATATCAAAGGGGAATATTTCAAAAGCTCAACAAAATGTCTGGAGCTGGTGAACATGTGATATGCTACTACTGATAACATGTCAAGAATTGGAGAACAGGGGGCCGGAGGAACAGCTCAGCAGCTAAAGTGCTTGCCTGTCAAGCTCCCAGCCCTGGGTTCAATTCCTTTGCACCGCCACATAAGCTGGGTGTGGTCGTGCATGCTATAAGCCCAGCACTCTGGAAGTGAAGCAGGAGGATTGCTATGTGTATCTTGAAGCCAGCCTGTAGTGCATTGAAAATTCAGCACCAACCTGGACTACACAGGAGACCCTATCTCATAAAAGTGAAGAAAGAAATAAGGAAGGAAGGAAGGAAGGAAGGAAGGAAGAAAGGAAGGAAGGAAGAAAGATTGGAAGTCAGTATAAAAGGACAATATTGAAGCTGATGTACAAAATTTGAAGTCATCAATGAGGGTTAAACAGTCTTATAAATTATGTATATAGTGCTATCAATCTATAAATAAATTACTATATATAGTTATTGGATAATATAATAAAGTAAAAATAAAATGTTTGTAGAAGGCGTAAACTATGTTCTTTACATTTTGTAAAATCTTTTCTATCATATTGGAATAACTTGACCGAATTAAGCAGAATTTTTGTTCTAATAAAACCAGATCAGTGCATGATACTTATGACATAGACACAGACAACGTACCCTGGTTTCAAATTCTACAGTATGGGACGACTGATATGACCGGCCATTCTAACTACATTGGAAATCATCAAATAAGGCTAATAGAAAAAATAAAATAAATTTACTTAATACCTTGCTTTCCATATACACAATTACATTTTACCATCTTCTTCAAATACATATGAAAAGCTAGATATAAATCAGTATTACACACTCCAGTAAATTTTTGGCAAGTCTTAACCAGGAAGCCAATAAACAAGATGCTCACTTATTCCCTTCAATTAATTAGCCTCAGCATTTGTTCCATGTTCTTACTGTTGGCATTTGAGACAAGAAAACCTACATGCTAAAGATTTTTATTTCTTACGCAGGTAACAAGTTTTTTTCCTGTTAATTTAGAAATATCTAGTATATTTGCACATCTTGGGTTGGCCTGAAGAATAATAAAATAGTTTTGGGAAAAATTAAAGAAGAATTTTCCTAAATTAAGAAAAGAATGAAATTTGATTTTAATCACTATATTGCTCCAACTGTTCCAGGGATGAAATGATTTTAATTAACCTGGTAGTTCACAGCAGTGTATCAGGGAAAAATTGACAGATGTTCAGGCTTTACTTGGGTTTGGTAAGGTAAAAATAATCGCAGAATAATATAGATAAGTTAACAATTTTCCTGATGATCGCAATCAAAGACACACACAAAGGAGATCTCTGGAAGTGTTTCATAGAGTAGCAAGAATGACAGGATGGCTTTGTTTGTAGTGATGAGAAGTACTTTGAGGAACATTAATGGTAATGCATCTTTTACAATAATAATTCTTGTAAAAATAAATATTTACTGAATTTCAAATCATACATTGTAGATTGGACTAGTTATTATTCATTGAAAAAAAATGAAGACCATGAAAATGTTTAGATGTTGCAGAAATAAAAAGCACAAGGGGTATAAGGCATAATTTAGAGATTTAGAAACAGCCCTACTGAATGCTATGTTTTTGAGGTTAATCTTGTTTTTGTATTTATGTATTTATTTATTGAGACAGGGTCTTGCTCTGTAGTCCAGGCAAGCAAGGATTTGGATTACTTTTGCCAGATCTATAATAGCATCTCCATATCATCCTCACTGTTTTTGTATCAATAGTCTTCATTAAATATCTGTGATTGATGCTTAAATTACATGTGATGGCAATGGGAAACATATATGTGTAGTGAAATATTTGGGAGCCCTAATTTCTAGGACACATGAGTCCTAAATGTGATAGGCCTATAAGAGTGTTTTTATGGTTATATCCGTGTAGCAATGTTTAAACATTCTTTTTCGGAAAGTTTTTTTTTTTTTGTCTTGTTTATTGCATGAATCTGTTCAAAGCTAACAAGCTTCATCCTTGCTTCTGCTTAGTTTCCTAGATTTTGATTTCAAGTTGATTATTTTACTGCCAAATTGGTAGTTAGATTCATAACAATTTATGATAAATATAATCAATTTTATATAGTTGACTAAAATCTAAATATTCAACATATGTATGTAACATTATATGTAGAAATGAACATGCAATTTTGCTAGTAAGTCAATGTTTCCAAAATATGCATCTCATAGAACATACAAAAAATAAGAGATCTAATCCAGAAATAACAAAATATTGTA
Source organism: Ctenodactylus gundi (assembly GCA_004027205.1). Lineage (NCBI taxonomy): Eukaryota > Metazoa > Chordata > Mammalia > Rodentia > Ctenodactylidae > Ctenodactylus > Ctenodactylus gundi. Next base: position 297,004 of record PVKB01002071.1, on the reverse strand, counting down.
AACTTTTAAAATATTTAACCTCTTCAATGTGCCAACTTAAGAACTATCTAATAAATTATGTTGATCTGGTTCTGGAGAAATGCCACATCACTTAAAGCAATTGCTCAGCAAGAGTAAGGCTCTGAATTTGATTTCCCAGCACCACATAAAACTGGGTAGTGGTGAATGCCTGGAATCCTAGTACTCAGGAGGCTGAGGCAGGAGGATTATCACGAGTCCAGGGCTAGCCCAAGCTACATAGTGAATTCAGAATCAGTCTGGGCTACAGAGCATAACCCCGTCTCAATAAAATAAATAAAGTAAGTAAGTAAGTACGTAAGTTCATCTTTCACTTTGAGTCTGAACCTAGGCTTAAGATCTTTCTCAAACCAAGACTTTGAGCATCCAAAACAAAACAAAACTAAGCAAAACTGAACTAAATACAAAGCGTTGGAATTCAACCTTGGATTACGATCCTCTCTTGGATTTTCCTTGACTCCACTTTGATGAAACTTCTCCATGAAGGTTTTTGTCTCCTGTTGTCTTATTACGGTAAGATACCTCCATCCCGTTAATGCAGAATTTAGAGAGCTGACGATTGTTAAGTAGCCGGACACAAGTGAACAATTTCGGGCAGAGAAGCAGGAGCATGATGTGAAAGTTTGCACTAGCTCTAGAACATTTCTTCGTGTGCCAGAGGAGGATGGGCAGGATACAGTTTCGCTCTTCCCCCTCGAACAGGCTGTCCTAGGTCGACACACATGGTAAGGTGACGTTAGATGCGATCACGGAACTACTGCAGCGGAAGTGGCAGTCTGGCTCCCGTTGCTTCATTTCTCATCCATGCTTACTTGCTTTCCATGTAGTGAAGAACATAAATCATACAACATCCTCCACATTTTTGAGTGACTTAGAAGGTCAATGATTTTTGAGGAAATAAATCTGGTGTTCTGAAATATCATTAGCTTTTATGGCCGTTTTTAGAGCTGCAGTTGAATATCAAGGAAGCCAAGCCTACAGAATTATTATATCCACAAATAATCCCTTATCCCTATTTAAAGTGTAGATAAATTTTAGTGAAGATCTGCATGTTAAGTATCAAGTTGTATTATAAAAATATTATTTTAAAATAAATTGAACTTCATTAAATAAATTATTTTATTCATTAAGTGCTTTTGAAAAATAAAGGTCATGCTTGGGCTTGAGAAATGGCTCAGCGGTTAAAGCACTTGACTAGCAATCGCTAAATCAAGCGCTAAGTCCCGGATTTCCATTCCCCAGCACCACATAAACCAGCCATGGTGGCACAAGCCTGTAATCCCAGCACATGAGAGACGGAGACAGGAGGATTGCTGTGTCCAAGGCCAGCCTGGGCTCCACAGTGAGCTCAGGACCAGTCTAGGCTACACAGCTAGAGCCTGTCTCAATAAAGAAATAATATGCTTTTATACTTCTTTTACCTTTATAATGACATCCTCACAATTTTAGAAATGAACCAAGTATGACTTTTCTTTAAAAATTTTGTTTCTTTAATATATTTAGCCATTGTTTTCTACCAAAGAATAACATGTGGAAAAATTAAATTAAATTAAATATTTAATTTAGTATCTTATTATGGTAAGAATAGGCAAATATAACCAGAGAAAATATTTTCCTAAGGAAGCACTTTATAAATCCAGAATTCTAAATCCAATTTACAAATGAAGGCAAAGAGGATTTATTTCACAATGGGGTATATACATGCATTGAATTAACATCAGACAGAATTGCTTTCCATGTCCAAAACGGCAATTATTTTTTATTGCTATTAGGTATCTGTTACCTTTACTGTTATCAGGTAACTAAAAACTGTGTAATTTTCTTCGTTATTTTCTCTCACTGTGATTCAATACCCAACATGCACGTGCACAAGTTTGGGGAGAAAAGATTTATTTTACATCGAAGTTTGAGATGTTCTCGGTCAATTAAAGGGAGGCCAACAATAATGGAAGCACGTGGCACAGGGTGCCAACTTTGGGAAGAAGATAGGATACTACGGAATTTCTCCTTCCAGGTCCTGTCCCACTGACCTACTTTGTGGATGCACCTCAGTGTCCTGCCCCTCCTGTGGGGGGGGAGGGTGGGGGCGTGGGGGGTTGTCTTCTGTCCGTAGACAGGGTGAGTGCGCAGTAGTCCGCCCACTCCGCAGCCTCTCAAATCCCGAGAGACAATCAGATGCAACAGGGAGTCTAGTCAAGCAGGAACTCACTTTATTCAGGAAGTACAGAAGCTTATATAGGATAGGGAAAGATGTTGTAGGAAGGAGGGGACAAGTAATTTGACATGGCACTCAAATGAGTGAGATTTTGGCCAATTAACAACTTTTTCACGCCAGTATGTACTGGGCTTAAACAGCAACTACATTACGATCATGCACTGTCCACGAGAGCAGAAAGCATCTTGTCACTGCCCCCTGAGGCATTTGTCTAGTGCCATTTTGGTCCCGTGTGTCCCCACACCCTCCCACATTTAAATCCTTAATCCACCACACACCTGTAATCTATAATCCACCACAAGCCTATCTTCCATCCTGCCCGAGTAGAGCCAGCCCCCACCCCCCATCTACTAATAGCACATGGTTCCACAGATAATCCCAAGCATCCACAAACATGAGACTCTGGGGGGACATCCAGCTTCATAGTAATAAACATGGTTTAGCGACATTTGAAGCAGTTTTATGTAAAATCCTAGTAGGTGTTCATTTCTTTGGGGGGTAAGTATACTGGGGATTGAACCCAGAACCTTTGCATTAAGTTATATCACCAGCCCATTTTATTATTATTACTATTTTTGAAAGATTTTGCTAAGCTACTAAAATCACCTAGGCTTGAAAGCTCTTACCTCTGCCTCCCAGAATGCTGAAATCACGGGCTTGCACCACCAGGCCTGGTTCTCACTTTGGAACTAAATTTGCAAATTTATTTGATTATCTCACTGTATGTTGATATTATCTTCAAAGACAAGTTGTTAAATAGGAAAGAATGTTGTCATGTTTCTAAATGGATTTTACAAACTCAAATGAGAAGAAAATAAGTTAATCAAGTAAAACACTTTTCCCTGCGACAATTTTTTATTTTGTTTTGCTTTTATTTTCTGAAAATATTATGATCTTCAAAATTTGTGACTAATTTTTGTGCTTAAAACAATGAATGTTCTCTGAATCAACTGACGTGTTATTCAACTTAATTCATAGCCTTCTATTTTCCAGGAGGTGGCCCTTACACAAGTATATTAAGGTACTTTTCTACTTCGACTGCTTTGTTATGTCTTGTGGGTTTAATTTGTTTTCTTTTCTCATTTCATAAAAACATCACTCAGCCCATATAAGGCATGGTTGTTTTCTCTGTTTTATTGAATATTGTCCAGTCAAAACTCTCCCTAACATATTCAAGGGAATAAAAAATCCATATTTTCTGTTATTTGTTAGTTCATCAATTTTAGAAAAGCTCTTATTACAACTTTATTTCTTGAACAAAGGTTCTACATCAATGTCCAACTTAAGAAGAATAAAGTATCTAGATAAATAATTAAATTCATTTAAATTAATTTTATTTGACTTTCTTTTACAGATAAGATTTAATTAGCATAGGGCAAATTTCTTAACATTTCTGAGTCGACTTCTCCATCATAATGAAGATCAGAACTTTTGTTTAGGGATATCATGAAGGCTACAATAGATATGTGAGGAGTGACTGAAAATATTGATGCAATGCACAAATTAAATGCTGTACTTCCTTTTTCTCTGTGTAGTTCTAACGAATTATATTTTATATTATTGCATGTATTGCATATATGTATATATGACTTTTTCTTTATTATACACAGGTAAATCTATGTCTGTGATATGGTTTATTTATACATTCATATTTTACATGTGAAGGATGAAATATTCATTAGGTTATTCAAGGACGTTAGTACTCTTTCCTTTCCTTTGTATTATGTCAAATGCTGAATGCCCCCGCCATATCAACTCCATGATGCAGAATTCTCGTCACCTTATTCTATTTCTCTACGTTAAACAAGTCATTTTCTGGCATGAATAATGTGAATTTTTGTGTGGGTTAAGAATTTCCAGGCGAGCGGCCTGGGAGGTTGGGGAAGAATTTCCAAATCACTGCCGACCATTTTCAATTCATTTCAAATTCAATACCTATGGAGTTTTTTAAAATATTCTTTTGCTCCTGCTAATAGAGGAAATAACTATGATTCATGAGTTTCAAATGTGAAAACAAAAAAGGAATATTCATTATAAAGTTATAGCTTCACATCTGAGTTCAAGCACAGATTCATTCAGTTAACAGATGTTTGTGGAGTACCTGGTTATGCAGAAATTCAAAACCTAATTATGGCATTTATATGCAGAAAGTTTATAGAGATATAAATGTTGAGATAAAAATACACCCACTACAACACTACCATGTAAATTTGATTTTTAAGCCTTCTAACCCGTCACATACTTTTTGATGCATATAAAAGGACATTTTAACATATGTAGAATTGGCCTCTTCTAAAGTAGAGAAGTTATAAATTAACTTTCAATCAGAAAACATATTTTATCTATAAAATCCAATTAATTTCATCATTATTGTTTTGCCACAAATTGACTTCTATGTCTACAAGTTTGGAAAAGAGCACAAGAATAAGAAAATCATAATTTAGTTAAAACAGTCTAGAAATGAAGACACTAAAAATGCATGGCTTTCCACTCAGTACCTCTTGATCTACTCTAGTCTGAATTTCTTATAACACATTTATATTGTTTTTAAACCATTATTAAACTCTCCCGATTTATAAGAAGACGTGTTCATAATTTAAAGTGCACATGATTTCCTTACATTCAGTGTTGTAGTTTTAATTTCTGGTCTTACGCCTTGGAAGCTACAGACTTGGGTTTGCCACTAGTTCTATGACTTACAACAATTAATCTAACCTTTAAATCACTAGTTCATCTAAATCAAAATAAATTTTGTGGTAACGGTTGGACATGATAATGTAAGCATGTGTTTATCCCAATAACAGATATAGAATTTTAAAAAGTAAATAAAAACTTAAAAGATTGCACCTGCAATCAGCAATATTTCTAACATCATCATCATTGTTATTAATTGGTTTCTCATTATTCACTGAGATAATACGTTAATTTCTGCCTCTTCTTATAATCAAACTCCTCTAGGACATCCTTATTCTAGTCTGTGTTTCATTGCCATCTTACTTTACCTATTCTTTACCTAAAAGTTTGTAAATCTCTGCTTCTTGAGACAATGTATCCAATATTTCAGACCGCATTTAACTGATGTATTGAATCAACAGGACAGGCCTTTACTAAATGTCTGCATCCCTGTGTCGTGTAGCTCACTCACCTGTCACATATTTGAGGAGTACACTATGGTCTTAACCATGAAAGACATTTCAATATTGTCATGGACAACTGTTAGCTCAAGGATTTATTGTGTCAGGTACTATGCTAAGAATTTATATATTTATATGTCCTCACATAATAATCCCAGTCCTATTTAAAATTACTCAGACATCAACCTTCAATATCAGAAGGCCAACTAACCAGATCATTTGCAAATAAGAAAGTCTACTGTAGATTAAGCAGCATTTGGGATAATGATTAAGTCAGGTGATAGAATAACATATAATATTTAAAGCAGACAGATATAGCATTAATAATAGCACAGATGTATGATTAAATCTATAGTCTACACAAATTGAAAGACTGACCCAAGAGCTAGGAATATGAAAATATAATAAGAGTATTATTGGTAAATTGAAATATGTTACGAGCTACAGCCAAGCTTGGACCTTCTAGTAAATCTCTTATGTATTTCCAATCTACTCTGTAAATCCACGTGCACACGGCAAAAATGAGCTTGCAAATATACAAAGATTCTATGTTGCATATCAAGGATCCCCAAAGCAGCAAGTAGGAGTGATCTTCAGAGCTGAGTATGAGCCATATACCATGGGCCCTTATTCAAGCAGAACTTTGGAGTGAAATAATACTAGCTAGCTCCATCAATCTAAATTCAAAGGAACACACAAAAGGAGATTGTGAGAAAACACTGCCCTTTATTAATTTAATTCTTCTAAACACTAACAAAGTAGCCAGTAATTGTAGACTTCAAGGATTCTGCATTCATAAATACATTTCTATTTTGGGTGAGAAATTATAAGTTGTCTAGAAGACTTTTTTTTGTAATTTCCACCATGTTAGACAATTTCCTTATGGATTTATAAGAAGAAATCTACTGTCAAATCAAACATTTATTTTCCTTTGATAAATATTAGACACTTAAAAAACATACCACTTGTTGTCACTAATATAAAGGAACCTCAAGAAAATATAGTCATTACATATGTTGAGTGTTAATATTGACTTTTGCTAACCTTTTGGGTTATAAGAAATGTGTTTTCTTTGAAAAGAATGTCTCACGATTGCAAGTGTTCTCCTGAGCTGAGCCTAGGGAAATGGCATATCACAGTAAAATGATATCATCTCCTGGCTGAGTGCCAGGTATGTTCTGTAATGTCCATGTCCAAAATCTACAGGAAGACATTTTTTAAAATGCTGTTCTCAGCTAAAGTATGTTGTACTTTAAAGCATTAAGTATGAATCCTGGATATTGCTACTATTCTCAAAACCTTGAGATAGTTTCTCTATGCATCCAGAATTCAGAATATGTTACATAAAAATCGTTTCTTTAGTATATACAAGAAAAATATCTGCATATGGGTCAGTCTTTAAGAATTATTATGAAATCTGGCAGCATCGCTGAGGGGTTAAAGCACTAGCCCACGAAATGCAGGATTCTGCCTTCAATTCCCCAGCACCACATGAGGTGGCTTGGGTGACACACACCTGTCATGTCAGCACTCAGGGTGAGGTAGGAAGATTGCTATAATTTTGAGGCTAGCCTGGGCTATTTAGTGAGTTAAACACTATCCTGGACTAAAACTGAGACTCTGTCTCAAAGAACAATCAATCAATTAGTAAATAAACACACAAAAAAATTTAAAAGTCTAACAAAAGGCTACACTTGCTTTAAATTACCAAAGCTCAAAGATTAAATAGTGTATTAGATATATTAGGCATTTGCTTTTTAGTTTTCCTAAATGTATAATTTGATTGTAATTTGATTAGCAAAAGAAAGTAGTAAGATGAAGACAATGCAATTATGGTTAATATGCATGTACAGCTTAATTAAAATTTATTTATAAAGTGTCTCTTCTGCAACATTTTCTCCTCATTGAGTTGCTTACTTTTCTATAATTTAGTGGAACTGAAATATAGGTTGTAATTATACAGCTGTTGTTAAATTAAGGGAATAAAACTGAGATAAATTGTTAGAATCCTACAAATTTCCTGATTGTTATTGAAATAAATCTGAATGTGATCAAATTTAAAATGATCAAATTGAAAACCTGAGGTAACTGTAGCAAAAGAATTAGTAATCAATGCTTAACTCAGTACATCCGTTTTATCTGTAGCAGCCGGGCTAACACAAAGAGAACATATAAAGATTCTTTGTTAGGATGGCATTTTTCTCACACTTCTTTTCTTTTTTACCTTGTGTGACTCTCTGTATAAGGATATACATGATTAAATATACATTTAGTTTTGTTAAGGCACAGCAAAAGTCTTCAAGCTATATTTTGTTTCAGAATTATAAAAGCAAATGCTATAAGAATAGTAAAAGTGAAAGATGGAATTTTAAAACAAAGTCAGAGAAGAAATGCAGGGGAAAAGACAATCGTGTTACACTTGTAGTATCCAGGACTCTGTTGTCCATCACTCCACCACACCGGAGGCCCTTCATCTGCGAATAAATCTCTGAATGAAGGGATAAGATTTAGTTAAACTCCAATACTTAGATGCTGCAATTCTTGAGCCTCCTAAACTGGACAAAGGCCACTTAACAATTATTCATATTTGCTGAGAATACTGAAGCTATGTTAGGGGGCCAGGCCCTGTCCAGGTGCTTGAGAAAAAAAAAAATGCATTCTGTTTCGCATGTGCTGGCTGAAAGTGAGGACTGTTGTGTTTCTCGCTTCATTGCCAAAAATCTGTTGCTGAGAATTTTCCAAAAATTCTCCACAGGGACACCTGGAACCACTACAGATCAGTGGTGCTCAGCCTGTGCCATGGGTATTAATCACTATGGGGCTCTAAATATTCTCATGAAGAAGTTCCCTCTCAAGAGATGCCAGTTTCATAGATGTGGAGTACAATTTGAAAAGCCAGATTGTGAAAGCTCTAGAGTATTTTCAATTTGCAGCTAAGTTTGCAAAACACAAAAAGTTCCTAACTAGCTATTAATAGCAGATTATCACAATAAAATTGTTTATTCTTACTACGTTACTGACTCTACATAAGATTGCTCTCTCAATCATTAGTCCAGATAATAATTGTCAGTCTTCGATTTATTTCTGGCTATTTGAAAGTCATGAGCTAGTGACTGTATTCTCTCTGAATTCCAAAATTTTTCCAGGTATATTTTATTGATGTTCTTTATATAAGAATATATAAATATTTAAATTCTCAACTCCTCAAGTCACAAATAGAGTAATTTTTGAGTACCATAGTGAATATACAGTTATATAAAATTATCTTCAGGGTATCATGTATATATATGCATATATAGTAAATATATGCACTTATACTCAATGGTATAAATGCCTCTCAACACATATGGTGCAAAAGCAAAACAAATATTTTTAAATTAAAATATTTTATTTAGGCCATTATATGTCCATAAATATAAAAATATAGTTATATCTTAACTTTGCTGGACAAAGATACATGATATTTCACCAAGCTGGTAAACCATTAATATGTTTACCAAGATTGACATTGTCATATTTCAACACTACTCCATTGGTCAACTTCCAAGAATGTTCTCATAGAATATAGGAACAAATTTTTTCTCATCTATCTTTCTTGATGATAAATCACCTAACAATTTCCATTGCACTCTTAGATTTGTTAAAAGACGTATGTATAGTTAAGATTCTCTATTATTTGGGTTGGAAGAGGATTAGTAACACACCCTCCTCAGTGTGCAGGAGTATTTCATGAAAGTGTGACTTTGGAATCTTGGTCTGGTCCCTGGTTTCTCCCTACATGTGGAGCTATTCAGCTGCTTTGCATCCTGGGTGCCATGAGCTGTCACCTGGTTCCATCACTTTTTCAACTGTGACATTTCTGCCTTGGAACCACAGATTAAACTGACAAATGGAGTATGGTTTGTGTTCTCAGCAACAATGAATACCAGTCATCCAGAGAGGTTACAAGGCAGATACTGGAGAATGGAGAGCAATCTAGTAAGTAGTAGACTCAGAGTTCAAACCCTCACAGACTGCAGCGTAGCCTGCAGATCGACCCACCATGATACTCGACACCCGTAGTATTTGCAGGTTATGGAAGCCTAGGAATAACAGGATGAGGTGGAGACATGTAAGACACTAAACTAAAGTTGCCAAGGGACGCTGGGTTTTTCTGGTTAGATCCTGTGTATTTCTAACTTGTGTTCTGCTTTTGAGTTTCTCATTAAATTTCTGAAATATATTTATATTATGCATGTATAACAAGTATTGATATTTCTTCTCGCAATACTCTATTAAAGATAGAAATCATATTATCAAAAACTACTGTATATCTCCACACATAGTGGTAATATTTCTTTGTAATCCTAGCATTCAGAGGCTGAGGCAGGAAGATAGCTGTGAGTTCAAGTCCTGCCTAGGACATACCGTGCTTTCAGGACCAGGTTTTGCTATAAAGCAAGACTCTGCCTCCAAAAAAATGATTGATTTTATTATAACTAAAATTTCAATCAACTACTCGTTCTACACAACAGTGCACCTTCTGCTTCCCCATGTTATTGATATGCATAGTGCAATACATAAAATTTACATTCACGTTGAGTGTTTTGTGCATAAACATATCATGGCAAAATTACAAATCCTTCTCCTATCCTTTTTCACATTTCCCACTCCCTCCCTCTCCCCTCTAGTTCCGATTATTCTTCACAATAATTTCTATGGAATAACTATGACCTGGATTTTTCATATTAGAGAAACCATTTGATATTTCACCTTCTGCTTCTAACAAACTTCACTAAGCGCGATGGTCTCAAGTTCCATCCATTTACTCATAAAAGCCTCCAGCCTATCTGTCTTTATAGATGAGTAGCATTCCACTCTGTATAAATACCACAGGTACATGGTATTTATACAGAATGGAATATTTCCCATGGTCTGTTGATGTGTGTTTTGGTGTCTTCCACATTTTAGCTGTAGTTAGTTGTGCTGCTGTGAACATGCATATACATGTATCTCTGCTGTATGTTGTTTTGAACTCTTTTGGGAAAATTCCCAGAAGTATCACTGGATCGAAGGGCATATTCATTTCCAGACTTTTCATAGACTTCCACACTGTTTTCCATAGTGGTTGTACCAATTTACATTCCCACCTGCAGTGCAGGGAGGGTTCCCTTTCCCCACAGCCTCATATATATCACCGAATAAAAACACATTATGATTTCAGGATGTGCTCCATATAAAATTACTAATGAGGTATTTTAGCCTTTTATCTGTGTCATAAATGCCTGGTGTTTAATATAGATCAGATAATTTGTCAGTTTCAATGTTAATTTTTATCTGGGCACTTCTATTTGTATTTTTAAAACAATAGTTAAAAATCATTTGAGAAGACCAAGTTTCTCCAAAGGTGATTGTTTTCCAATAAATAAAACCAGCAGCAGATTTTATATCTGAAATCATTAAAATTAAAAAAGAGAGGCTGGAGGAATGGAACATAAATTGGATCATTTACCTAGTAAGTTCAAGGTCCTGAGTTTGATTCTATGATACTTTATAATAGCTATGTGTGGTGGCAAACACCTATAATCCCAGAACTCAATTTTGCTATAATTTTGAGGCCTGCCAGGGATCTAGAGCAATTCATGGTCAGTCTGGACTAAAAGAAAGACTCTGTCTTTTAAAAAATTAATTAATTAATTAAGCTATCTCTTCAATTCTAAATCTCAAAGACAAGGCTATGACTTTGGTTAGAACAATACTTAAATCTCAGAGTCACATGTTTCCATAATTGCTGCCACCTGTATTTGAAATATTTTTTAGCTTTTGAAGATGAGTGGTAGACAAAATCAATAGCAGTGCATTACTTCCCCTGAAGATTTTCTGATCAGTACGAGGATTGAAGAAGACTTAATATCTATATGACACCAAGAAGAACCATACATTTCAGTTTGTCCCAAAAGTTCATTTTTAAGTGAAAAGATCAAAGAACGACTGAGAAAAGTCCGTGTTGGAATCCACGCATTTGGTGATGGGTAGAGCTAATTAGAGACCAGGTACTTAGGCTACATCATCACTGGTGGGACTCGGCACTAGCAATCACTTCTGAAGAGCAGCCCCAGCTGAGGCAAAGCCCCAGAATAAAGAAAGACTCAAAGTATTTTGTTGAAACAGTCATTCTAAGGTTAACCTTTATAGAAAGAGCTGTCAATCTGTAAATGTATTTTATTGTTTCTATAATCTATTCTCACCTGTGTTTTCCAAATTTCAAACTAAAATAACTAAAAAAGAGAAAAAATACAAACAATATATAGGATAAAATTTCTGGCCCTGCGGTGACAGTTTCACCAGGATTTTCTAGTTGCTAGGCTCGTGGGGTCTGAATGCAGCAGGTGTTACAATAGTCAAGCAATTGGAACAGGAAGGGAATGAGGAAAACTCAGAACAAGAAATATTTTGAGCAACATTGTTTGGCTCTTATTTTATGCCCTGCATTTTACCGTCACAAAAAAAGAGACTTAGTGTTGTATCCTAAAAAATATATAAGATACAGAACTTAAAAAGATAGAGTGGTTTTGGCTCAGTTTTAAAGGTTTCAGTCCATGATTAGTTGACCAAAAATCTTTTTTCTTGCAATGGTGACACTGAGAGTGAGAGTTGTGTACAAGTACGTGTTGCATCAACTTCGCATTCCCTTCCCCTGTCGCCTTTCACTCTCTCCCTCTCCTTCGTCTCTTCTGGATCCGAACATCTCATCCACTTGATCTGTTATCTTTATTCCAAGTTTCTCATATTGGAGAAACTATGGGATATTGAACTTGCTCAGTTTGACTCTCTTCTCTATGCATGATGGTGTCATGTTGTATTCATTTATCTACAAATGATGCAAATTCATTTGCCTTATGGCAGAGCAGTACTCCAGTGTGTACACAAACCACGTTTGTGGTATTCGCTCTTCTGCTGATGGCTGCCTTGGCCTCTTAGCTGTTGTAGTGGGATGTTATAAACGTTAGTACACCGGTATCACTGTAATCTGCCTATTTTAACTTTTTTGGAAGATATCTAGAAGAGGTGCCACTGGGCCAATTGAAATATACATTTTCAGCTTTGGGGGTATTTCCATGCTACTTTTCCCTACTGAATGTACCAGTTTACAGTCCTTCCAGTAATGTAAAGGGTTCCTTTTCTGAAAAAAAAAAAAAAGAAAAAGAAAACAGTCGCCAGCATCTATTCTTGTCAAATATCAAGATATGCACCATTTTCACTGGGGTAAGATGGTGTCTCTGTGGTGTTTTTACTTCTGTTTATCTAATACCTATGGATGCTGAACATTGTTTCATGTATTTGCAAGCCATTATTACTTCTTTCTCTGAAAACAATCGATGCATTTCAATGGCTCATTTTTAATTTTTGAATTTGAGGGATTTTTTTTCAGTTTTTGTGTATTCTAATTATTAGTCTCCTGACCAAATTGTCAGTAGCAATTTTTTTCCCTTCCTGTCAGGTTTCTTTTGACTCTATTGGTTGTTTCTTTTGCCTTGTAGAACTTTTTAATTTGATAAAATCTCATGTGTGGACTCAGGCAGTTAATACTTTGGCATCAGGTGTTATATTGAGATGCATAAACAATCTGGCATGTCACAATACAAGTCTAAGTTTGGGGAAAAGGCTGGTCCCTTCATCAAAAGAGGGTAGTCTGGGGTCACAGACCGCAAACTCCCCGCAAATAGAAACAAGTAACCAGTGCAAAACAGTAAACTCAGTATTCTTACCAGCAAGGCCACCTGCAGCTTGTTTAGCACAAGATGAGCGTCCTGGAGGTAAACACGTGACGGTGAGCTCACTACCCTCTTCTACGCATGCTCAGACGCCCTGATTACAGAAAGCCTAAGCTTGAAAAGCTCCGTAATGTTGGCTCCACATGCCTTTTTCAACTGGGCGTCTCACCTCTCAAGCTGCCTCGGTCGATCCCCAGGGCTGACACCACGCCAGAGCCAAACTGCTCGTCTCCTAGCCAGGAATGATCCGAACACAGTTCCACAACTCATGTGAGTACTCACTTTAATCACCTCTCACTTGAACTCCTCATAGAAGTTCCACACTCTCTCTCCATATCACCAAACTGAGAAACTGCCATCGGCACTTTACCCGTGAGTGAACATTCTGGTTCCAAACTGTAGCAGTGAAATAGTGCATATGCCAAGAAGCTGTATACCCCATTTCATAATATATTCCTTTCTGACCATGATGTTTTTCATGATCAGTGTACATAATTTCTGTCAATATTAAGTTTGACTTAATTCATAATTGTCTTTCATGTTAGGATTTTTCCAAGATTTTAGCAATTTTACCAAACTTGAGAAAATCCATAGAGATAGCATGTTGAGATTCTTTTTTTCTAATTAGTTTATATTAATTATCTCTGTTATTTATTTAATCATACTAAAACTCCATGTGCATGAAGATATCAATGTTATAGAATTAATATTTTATCAGACTTCCCTGAGGGAGTGCATATCTTCTTTGCTTGTGAACCTATATGCATGATATTATCAGTATACTTAACACTTTATCATAGTTCCCAGAGGGAGACGAAATCCTCTTTGCTTGTATAACATGTAAGTGTTTGCTTCTCAAGTGCAGCTGGCCTTTTAGGGCTTTGTGAATGTGGGCAGCCACAGAGAGAGAAACTTGTTCATAGTTATATCCATGATACACACCTTGCTTAAGTTTACAGAGTACATACTGTGTTTCTGTTGTTTTACCCTCAGAAAGCTAATGGAATATTATAGGGACACCGTGCTACATTATAAAATAGGAAGAATTTCTTTTACTGGGAAAGATATTATGTGATTTTTTAAAATATAAAGAAAAACCTTTATTTTCTTTCTTTGTTGTTGGCTTTCACACAAAGAGCAATCATAAAATGAAAAGCTCACCCTCGATGATTCTGGCAGCCAAGAGAGATTTGTGAAACATGAATACATGAGGCATTTGGCCATGTAATTGCTGGTATTTACATAAGAGCAGCAATAGTATAACAAAGCAGAACATATCAAGGTTAACAATATATAATTCACAGGTAAAAAACACGTGGCTTACTTTAACGGGATACAAGGAAGAAAAATAGAATAATGTTTTACGCAGGATGTGATAATGGTTCAATGCTTTGAATGGTGACTAGTGTGCCAAGGCTGTGGAATTCAGAACTGTATTCAGTGTGACTAGAGTAGAAGTCATGAGAGAATGAGGAGTGGGAGCTCCAGAACGTGAAAGTTTGCTTGTTTGTGGAGTTCTGAAGAAAGAAAGCTAACAACTTGAAGCAGGTAGAGGCACAGCAGAGGGCCGTGGAAGTGTTGCATCAACTTCGCATTCCCTTCCCCTGTCGCCTTTCACTCTCTCCCTCTCCTTCGTCTCTTCTGGATCCGAACATCTCACCCACTTGATCTATTATCTTTATTCCGAGTTTCTCATATTGGAGAAACTATGGGATATTGAACTTGCTCAGTTTGACTCTCTTCACGATGGTGTCAAGTTGTATTCGTTTCTCTACAAAAGATTCAAATTCATCTGCCTTACAGCAGAGCAGTACTCCAGTGTGTACACATACCACGTTTGTGGTATCCGCTCATCTGCTGATGGCTCTCTTGGCATCTTAGCTGTTGTAGTGGGATGTTATAAACGCGTTACACGGGTATCACTATAATCTGCCTATTTTAGCTTTTTTGGAAGCTATCTAGAGGAGATGCCACTGGACCATTTGAAATATATATTTTCAGCTTCGGGGATATCTCCATACTAATTTTCCCTAGTGATTTTTTACCAGTTCACAATCCTGCCATTAATGTAAAGGACTCCTTTTATGGAAAAAAAAAAAAACCCTCACCAGTATCTATTGTTTTCACTTTTCATGATATGCACCATTTTCACCTGGGTAAGATGGTGTCTCTATGGTGTTTTTACTTAAGTTTATCTAATACCTATGAATGCTGGACATTTTCTTAAATATTTGCAAGCCAGTATTACATCTTTCTCTGAAAATTGTCTATGCATTTCAATGGCTCATTTTTAATTTTTGAATTTGAGGGATTTTTTCAGTTTTTGTGTATTCTAATTATTAGTCTCTTGTCCAGAGTGTCAGTAGCAATTTTTTCCCATCCTGTCAGTTTTCTTTTGACTCTATTGGTGGTTTCTTTTGCCTCGTGGAACTATTTAATTTGATAAAATCTCATGTGTTGACTCTGGAAGTTAATTCTTTGGCATCATGTGCTATATTGAGATGCAGAAAACAAACCGGCATGTCACAGTACAGGTCTAAGTGTGGGGAAAAGGCTGGTCCCTTCATCAGAAGAGTTTGGCTGGGGTCACAGACTGCAAACTCCCCGCAAATAGAAACAAGTAACCAGTGCAAAACAGAAAACTCAGTATTCTTACCAGCAAGGCCACCTGCAGCTTGTTTAGCACAAGATGAGCGTCCTGGAGGTAAACACGTGACGGTGAGCTCACTACCCTCTTCTGCGCATGCTCAGACGCCCTGATTACAGAATAAAATCAGGTGTGTGTACCAAGAAAGCCTAAGCTTGAAAAGCTCTGTAACGTTGGCTCCACGTGCCTTTTTCAACTGGGCGTCTCACCTCTCAAGCTCCCTCGGTCGATCCCCAGGGCTGACATCACGCCAGAGCCAAACTGCTCGTCTCCTAGCCAGGAATGATCCGAACACAGTTCCACAACTCATGTGAGTACTCACTTTAATCACCTCTCACTTGAACTCCTCATAGAAGCTTCACACTCTCTCTCCATATCACCAAACTGAGAAACTGCCATCGGCACTTTACCCGTGAGTGAACATTCTGGTTCCAAACTGTAGCAGTGAAATAGTTCATATGCCAAGAAGCTGTATAACCCATTTCATAATATATTCCTTTCTAACCATGATGTTGTTCATGACCAATGTACATAATTTCTGTCAATATTAAGTTTGACTTAATTTATAATTGTCTTTCATGTTAGGATTCTTCCAAGACTAGCAATTTTACCAAACAGAAAATCCATAGAGATAACATGATGATACTTTTTTTTCTAATTAGTTTAAATTAATGGCCACTGTTATTTAATTTATTTAATCATACTAAAGCTCTATATGCATGAAGATATCAATGTAGTAAAATTAATATTTTATCAGACTTCCCCGAGGGAGTGCAGGTCTTCTTGGCTTCTGAATCTATATGCATGATATTATCAATGTACTAGACTTAACACTTTATCATAGTTCACGGAGAGAGACAAAATCCTCTTTGCTTGTATAACATGTAAGTGTTTGCTTCTCAAGTGCAGCTGGCCTTTTAGGGCTTTGTGAATGTGAGCAGCCACACAGAGAGAAACTTGTTCATATTTATATCCACCACACACACCTTGCTTAAGTTTAAAGAGTACATACTGTGATTTGGCCATGTAATTGCTGGTAATTACATAAGAGCAACAATGATATAAAAAGAACATATGAAGGTTAACAATAAATAATTCACAGTTAAAAAACGCGTGGCTTACTTTAACGGGGTAAATAGAAGAAAAATAGAATAATGTTTTAAGCAGCAGGTGATACTGGTTCAATGCATTGAATCATAAATAGTGTGACCTAGACTGGGGAATTCGGGATTGTATTCGGTGTGACTAGAGCAGAAGTCATGAGCGAATGAGGAGTGGGAGCTCCAGAAAGTGACAGTTTGCTTGTTTGTGGAGGTCTGAAGAATGAAAGCTTAGAACTTGAAGCAGGCAGTGGCACAGCAGAGGGCCATGGAATATGTGCACAAGTGTGTGATACTGCCACAAGTTTCCTTTTAGGGAACAAGAGACTTTCACATAGGTGAAGATTGTGCTGTTATACTTGGCTGTCTCTTCAAAGAACTTCATAGTTGTGTGGTCAATATCTTAAAATTATTAAAAAACTATTTTTAATTCGTTTTGTAAGAATCTGAGGAGGAAGTGGGATTGGTGTGGCAATGTTTGTAATATGTTGTCTTATAATCCATAGTAGACAATGGTGATTTAGCTCTGGTTTACCTAATTTTGTGACAACGTGACATTGTGTCCGTATACCAGAATTCGTGTATCCATTGACTTATTGATGGGTATTTTGATGACTTCCACGTTTTAGCTGCTGTTAGTTATGGTGCTATGAACAAGTGTATGTTCTCTCTAATCTTGTCCCAGTAAGTACACAGTCTCTTTTATTCCCTGAATGTGTACCAGTGAATACACATAGTGTTCAAATTTCAGAGCTAGGAAGATAAAATATTTAAATGTCAAAGGATCAATGAAATTTAGTGAGGTGAGCTCTGTGTAACAGGAAAATCTTGATACAGTCTTGTTGAATCTGTTTGCAATGTTGGGGAGAATATTTCTCTGTCTGGTTGTAGGGTAGCCTCAATAAATTAGTTCTTACTAATTTTGAGACTTAATTCTGGACCTACTAAATCAGTATCTCACCAGTATCTCTTTTCTATACCGGTGTTGCTCCCTCAGGTGTATTCTTGGTGGTGATGCTATTATATATTATGGACTCTAGATAAGATTGGTCTCTCAGACATTAGTCCAGATAATAATTGTAGGTCTTGGATTTATTTCTGGCCATTTGACAGTCATGAGCTAGTGACTATATTCTTTCTGAAGTCCAAACTTTTTCTGGCTATATTTTACTGATGTCCTTTATACAAGAATATATAAGTATTTACATTCTGAACTCCTCAAGTCATGAAAAGAGTAATTTTTGAGTACCATAGTGAAGATACAGTTGTATAAAATTATCCGCAATGTATCATATATATGCATATATATATATATATATATATATATATATATATATGCACATATTTCTTTTGGTGGAATTCAATGGTATATATACCCGCCAGCAAATATGGTACATAAGCAAAACAAATACATTTTTAAATTAAAATATTTTATTTTAGGCCATTATATGTCCATAAATATAAAAATATAGTTATATCTTTGCATGTACAAAGATACATGATATTTCACCAAGCTGGTAAACTGTTAATATGTTTACCAGGTTTGACATTGTCATATCTCAACACTACTCCATTGGTCGACTTCAAGAATGATCTGATAGAATATAGTAACAGTTGTTTTCTCATCTATCTTTCTTGATGATAAAATGAAATAACAATTTCTATTGCACACATAGATTTGTTAAAAGACGTATGTATAGTTAAGATTCTCTAGTTTTTTGTTTGGAAGATGATTAGTAACACACCCTCCTCAGTGTGCAGGAGTATTTCATGGAAGTGTGACTTTGGAATCTTGGTCTGGTCCCTGGTTTCTCCCTACATGTGGAGCTATTCAGCTGCTTTGCTTCCTGGGTGCCATGAGCTATCACCTGGTTCTATCACTTTTTCAACTGTGACATTTCTGCCTTGGAACCACAGATTAAACTGACAAATGGAGTATGGTTTGTGTTCTCAGCAACAATGAATACCAGTCATCCAGAGAGGTTACAAGGCAGATATTTGAGAATGGAGAGCAATCTAATAAGTAGTAGACTCAGAGTTAAAACCCTCACAGACTGCAGCGTAGCCTGCAGATCGACCCACCATGATACTTGACACCCATAGTATTTGCAGGTTATGGAAGCCTAGGAATAACAGGATGAGGTGGAGACATGTAAGACACTAAACTAAAGTTGCCAAGGGACGCTGGGTTTTTCTGGTTAGATCCTGTGTATTTCTAACTTGTGTTCTGCTTTTGAGTTTCTCATTAAATTTCTGAAATATATTACGCATGTATAGCAAGTTTTGGTATTTCTTCTCACAATACTCTATTAAAAATAAAAATCAGATTGTCAAAAAACTACTGTAGATCTCCAAACATAGTGATAATATTTCTTTGTATTCCTAGCACTCAGAGGCTGAGGCAGGAGGATAACTGTGAGTTCAAGTCCTGCCTGGGCGATACAGTGCTTTCAGTACCAGCTTGTGCTACAAAGCAAGACTCTGCCTCCAAAAACAGTATTGGTTTTATTATAACTAAAATCTCAACCTAATAATCGTTCTATATAACATTGCATCTTCTGCTTCCCCATGTTATTGATATGCATAATGCAATACATAAAGTTTACATTGACCTTGAGTGTTTTGTGCATATGCATATCATGGCAAAATTACAAATCCTTCTCCTATCCTTTTTCGAATTTCCCAATCCCTCCCTCTCCCCTCTAGTCCCCATTATTCTTCACAATAATTTCTATGAAATAACTGTGATCTGGATTTTTCATATAAGAGAAACCATTTGATACTTCACATTTTGCTACTAACAAACTTCACTAAGCGCGATGGTCTCAAGTTCCATCCATTTACTTATAAAAGCCTCCAGCCTATCTGTCTTTATAGATGAGTAGCATTCCACTCTGTTTAAAGACCAAATTTACGTGGTCTTTATACAGAATAGAATATTACCCATGGTCTGTTGTTGTGTGTTTTGGTGTCTTCCACATTTTAGCTGTAGTTAGTTGTGCTGCTATGAACATGCATATACATGTATCTCTGCTGTATGTTGTTTTGAACTCTTTTGGGAAAATTCCCAGAAGTATCACTGGATCGAATGGCATATTTATTTCCAGTCTTTTCATAGACTTCCACACTGTTTTCCATAATGGTTGTACCAGTTTATATTCCCATCCGCAGTGCAGGGGGTTCCTTTTCTTCACAGCTGCATTTATATAACCAAAAAACAATACATTGTGATTTCAGGATGTGCTCCATATAAAATTACTAATGAGGTTTTTAAGCTTTTTTCTCTGTCATAAATGTCTGGTGTTTAATATAGAACGGATAATTTATCAATTTCAATGTTAATTTTTATCTAGGAACTTCTATTTGTATTTTTAAAACATTAGTTAAAATCATTTGAGAAGACCAAGTTTCTCCAAAGGTGATTGTTTTCCAATACATAAAACCAGCAGCAGATTTTATATTTAAAATCATTAAAATTAAAAAAGAGAGGCTGGAAGAATGGAACATAAATTAGAGCATTTGCCTAGTAAGTACAAGGTTGTGAGTTTGATTCTGTAATACTTTATAATAGCTATGTGTGGTGGCAAACATCTATAATCCCAGAACTCAGGAAGGTGAGGCAGGCGGATTGCTATAATTTTGAGGCCAGCCTGGGATCTAGAGTAATTCAGGGTCAGCCTGGACTACAAAGAAAGACTCTGTCTTTAAATGAATAAAAAATAAATTAAGCTATCTCTTCAATTCTAAATCTCAAAGACAAGGCTATGACTTTGGTTAGAACAATACTTAAATCTCAGAGTCACATGTTTCAATAATTGCTGCCACCTGTATTTGAAATATTTTTTAGCTTTTGAAGATGAGTGGTAGACAAAATCAAAAGCAGTGCATTACTTCCTGTGAATATTTTCTGATCAGTACGATGATTGAAGAAGACTTAATATCTATATGACACCAAGAAGAACCATACATTTTAATTTGTCCCAAAATTTTATTTTTTAAGTGAGAAGATCAAAGAACGGCTAAGAAAAGTCCGTGCTTGAATGCACGCATTTGGTGATGGGTAGAGCTAATTAGAGACCAGGTACTTAGGCTACATCATCACCGGTGGGACTCGGCACTAGCAATCACTTCTGAAGAGCAGCCCCAGCTGAGGCAAAGCCCCAGAATGAAAGACTCAAAGTATTTTGTTGCAACAGTCATTCTAAGTTTAACCTTTATAGAAAGAGCTGTCAATCTGTAAATGTGTTTTATTGTTTCTATAATCTATTCTGACCTGTGTTTTCCTAATTTCAAATTAAAATAACTAAAAAAAGAGAAAATATACAAACAATATATGGGATAAAATTTCTGGCCCTACGGTGATAGTTTCACCAGGATTTTCCAGCTACTAGTTTCGTGGGGTCCGAATGCAGCAGGTGTTATAATAATCAAGCAATTGTTTTTCCCTAGGGACAGGAAGGGAATGAGGAAAACTCAGAACTAGAAATATTTTAAGTAACATTGTTTGGCTTTTATTTTATGTCCTGAATTTTACTGTTAAAATAAGACTTAGTATCGTCTCATAAAAATATATGATACTGAATTTAAAAAGATAAAGTGTGTTTCTGGCTCAGTTGTAAAGGTTTCAGTCCATGATTAGTTGACCAAAAATCTTTTTCCTTGCAATGGTGACACTGAGAGTGAGAGTTGTGTACACGTATGTGTGGCGTCAACTTCGCATTCCCTTCCCCTGTCGCCTTTCACTCTCTCCCTCTCCTTCGTCTCTTCTGGATCCCAACATCTCACCCACTTGATCTATTATCTTTATTCCGAGTTTCTCATATTGGAGAAACTATGGGATATTGAACTTGCTCAGTTTGACTCTCTTCATGATGGTGTCACGTTGTATTCGTTTCTCTACAAAAGACTCAAATTCATCTGCCTTTAAGCAGAGCAGTACTCCAGCATGTACACATACCACGTTTGTGGTATCCGCTCATCTGCTGATGGCTCTCTTGACCTCTCAGCTGTTGTAGTGGGATGTTATAAACGTGTTACACGTGTATCACTGTAATCGGCCTATTTTAGATTTTTCTGGAGGATATCTAGAAGAGGTGCCACTGGGCCAATTGAAATTTATATTTTCAGCTTTGTGGAGATCTCCAAACTACTTTTTCCTCGTGATTTTACCGGTTTACAGTCCTGCCATTAATGTAAAGGACTCCTTTTCTGGGGAAAAAAAAACTCTTACCAGCATCTATGTATTGTCAAATTTCATGATATGCACCATTTTCATCTGGGTAAGATGGTGTCTCTATGGTGTTTTTACTTACGTTTATCTAATACCTATGAATGCTGGACATTGTTTCATGTATTTGCAAGCCAGTATTACTTCTTTCTCTGAAAAAAGCCTATGCATTTCAATGGTTCATTTTTAATTTTTGAATTTGAGGGATTTTTTTCAGTTTTTGTGTATTCTAATTATTAGTCTCTTGTCCAAAGTGTCAGTGGCAATTTTTTCCCATCCTGTCAGTTTTCTTTTGACTCTATTGGTTGTTTCTTTTGCCTTGTAGAACTTTTTAATTTGATAAAATCTCATGTTTTGACACTGGCGGTTAATTCTTTGGCATCATGTGCTATATTGAGATGCAGAAAACAAACTGGCATGTCACAGTACAAGTCTAAATGTGGGGAAAAGGCTGGTCCCTTCCTCATATCGGTGTAGTCTGGGGTCACAGACCGCAAACTCCCCACAAATAGAAACAACCAGTGCAAAACGGTAAACTCAGTATTCTTACCAGCAAGGCCACCTGCAGCTTGTTTAGCACAAGATGAGCGTCCAGGAGGTAAACACATGACGGTGAGCTCACTACCTTCTTCTGCTCATGCTCAGAAGCCCTGATTACAGAATAAAATCAGGTGTGTGTACCAAGAAAGCCTAAGCTTGAAAAGCTCCGTAATGTTGGCTCCACATGCCTTTTTCAACTGGGCGTCTCACCTCTCAAGTTCCCTCCGTAGATCCCCAGGGCTGACATCATGCCAGAGCCAAACTGCTCGTCTCCTAGTCAGGAATGATCCGAACACAGTTCCACAACTCATGTGAGTACTCAATTTAATCACCTCTCACTTGAACTCCTCATAGAAGCTCCACACTCTCTCTCCATATCACCAAACTGAGAAACTGCCTTCGGCACTTTACCCGAGAGTGAACATTTTGGTTCCAAACTGTAGCAGTGAAATAGTGCATATGCCAAGAAGCTGTATACCCCATTTCATAATATATTCCTTTCTAACCATGATGTTGTTCATGATCAATGTATATAATTTCTGTCAATATTAAATTTGACTTAATTTATAATTGTCTTTCATGTTAGGATTCTTCCAAGATTTTAGCAAGTTTACCAAATATGAAAAAATCCATAGAGATAGCATGTTGAGATTCTTTTCTTCTAATTAGTTTACATTAATGATCACTGTTATTTAATTTATTTAATCATACTAAAATTCTATATGCATGATGATATCAATGTAATAGAATTAATATTTTATCTTCTTCCCTGAGGGAGTGCAGAACTTCTTTGCTTGTGAATCTATATGCACGATGTTATCAGTGTACTAGACTTAATACTTTATCATAGTTCCTGGAGAGAGACGAAATCCCCTTTGCTTTTAAAACATATAAGTGTTTGCTTCTCAAGTGCAACTGGCTTTTTAGGGCTTTGGGAATGTGGGCAGCCTCAGAGAGAGAAACTTGTTCATAGTTATATCTACCACACAAACCTTGCTTAATTTTAAAGAGTACATACTGTGTTTCTGTTGCTTTACCCTCAGAAAGCTAATGAAATATTATAGGGACACCGTGCTACATTATACAAAGGAAGAGTGTCTTTTATTGGGAAAGATATTATGTGATTTTTTTTAAATATTAAGGAAATCCTTTATTTTCTTTCTTTGTTGTTGGCTTTCACACAAAGAGCAATCATAAAATGAAAAGCTCACCCTCAATGATTCTGGCAGCCAAGAGAGATTTGTGAAACATGAATACATGAGGGATTTGGCCATGTAATTGCTGGTATTTACATAAGAGCAACAATAGTATAAAGAGGCAGAACATACCAAGGTTAAAAATATATAATTCATACCTTTAAAACACGTGGCTTACTTTAATGGGGTAGAAGGAAGAAAAATAGAATGATGTTTTAAGCAGGAGGTGATATTGGTTCAAAGCATTGAATGGTGAATAGTGTGCCCAGGCTGGGTAATTCGGGATTGTATTCGGTGTGACTAGAGCAGAAGTCATGAGAGAATGAGGAGTGGGGGCTCCAGAACGTGACAGTTTGCTTGTTTGTGGAGGTCTGAAGAATGAAAGCTTAGAACTTGAAGCAGGCAGTGGCACAGCAGAGGGCCGTGGAAATATATGCACAAGTGCGTGATACTGCCACAAGTTTATTTTTAGGGAATGAGACACTTTCACATAGGTGAAGATTGTGCTGTTATACGTGGCTGTCACTTCAAAGATCTTCATAATTGTGTGGTCAGTATCTTAAAATTATTAAAAACCCATTTTTATTCGTTTTGTAAGAATCTGAGGAGGAAGTAGACTTGGTGTGGCAATGCCTGCAATATGTAGTCTTACAATCCACAGTAGACAATGGTCATTTAGCTCTGGTTTACCTAATCTTGTGACAACTTGACATTGTGTGCGTATACCACAATTCATGTATCCATTGACTTATTGATGGGTATTTTGATGACTTCCACGTTTTAGCTGTTGTTATGAATAAGAGTATGTTCTCTTTAATCTTGACCCAGTAGGTGCACAGTCTTCTGTCTCTTTTATTCCATGAATGTGTACCAGTGAATACTCATAATGTTCCATTTTCAGAGCTAGGAGGATAAAATACCTTTAAATATCAAAGAATCGATGGGATTAGGTGAAGTGAGCTCTGTGTAACAGGAAAATCTTGATACAGTCTTGTTGAATCTGTTTGAAATGTTGGAGACAGCATTTCTCTGTCTGGCTGTAGGGTAGCCTCAGTAAATAAGTTTTTACTGATTTTGAGAATTCTGGACCTACTTAATCAGTATCTCACCAGTATCTCTTTTCTATACCGGTGGTGATCCCTCAGGTGTGTTCTTAGTGGTGATGTTATTTTACTATATTATATGGTAATTTCTACCTTTAATCTTTTGAGAATCTTTCATATCAACCTTTGAAATAGCTAAACTAATAATATACTTTTTACACCAGCAATATATAGGATTCCTGTACTACCACATCTTTACTAGTATTTATTAATTTTTGTTTGTTTTTTTAAAAAGGCCATTCTGACTGGGATGAAAAAGGAATCTCAAAATAGTTTCTATTTACATTTTTCTGAAGGCTAAATATGGTGAGCGCTTTTTCATACAATTGTTTCCCCTTTACACTTCCTTCTAAATTGTCTATTCAGTTTATTTGCTCCTCTGTTAATTGAGTTATTTCTTCTGCCATTACATTGAGTATTTCATATACTGTGGATATTAATATTCTGCCAGTTGAATTGCTGCCAAAGGATTTCTCCTTTTCTGCAAGGTGTCTTTTCCTTTACTGATGGCTCGTTCGCTGTATTGTTTTCTGTGATTTTTTGGAGTCCTGATCAGAAAAGTATTTTCTGTACTTAAATCTTGAAGTATTTATCCTACATTATCTCTAAATAATTTTAGACTTTCAAGTCTTAGACTAAGGTATTTGATCCACTTGAATTGCTTTCCAGACAGGGTGAGAGACAGGTGCGTGCCGAGTTTCCCCAGCACCATTCACAGATGCCATGCAGTACACAGAGTGGCTGTGGCGAGCTAATATACTAGGAAGCTAAATAATAAGCAATGCTAACAAATGGTTTTGTGCACTGAAGCTTTATTTAATGTGGAAATAACTAGTCTGAATTTCACCTCTAGGATTTTATGACCATCAGAGACCTCAACAAACTCTGGTAGGAAAATATCAGCTTTCTCTTGGGGGAAAAATGTATTTTTTTTTTTTAATTCTGAAGAGAAGGCTAGGCAATCTGATTCCGGTTGCAGATCACAATTACCTCAACTGTCTTTCTTCAGAAATCTTTATAACATTCCCCTTCATATCCAAAAGCCAACAGTAGTTGGTTTATTGAAGTCCAGCATGAGAAACAATCATTAACTAAAGGAAAACTTGAAATTAAGCTTTGAAGCTGTTTATGGGTTGATAATTAGACTAGGGATTTCCTCATAGGATAGAAACATTCTGGCATTTTCAGTGAATCAAAAGCAAACATACTTGCCTAAACATGCCTGTTCTTATGTGAACCTGAATTACACACTTGAAAATACGTTGGCTTTGTAAACCTACGGGAAAACATTTCAGTATTGAGTTAGTCGTTTCTTAATTGTGTTAACTCAGTCACGTGGCATTGACATTCTATACCTCTCAATGTTTATAAAATATAAAATCATACTTGTCCAGCTCCATAATGCTTCATGTCTTCTGACTAATCATGACTTATTTTTTGAAATGTTCGTACAAAGTTTCTCTTATTTCCTCTTGAGATGTGTCGAAAGTCTGAAGGAGGTTCCAGGAATCTGAAAGATGTTAAGTAGTCCTTAGCATATTTTATAAATGCTCTCTTTAAGAAACATGGACATTGATGTCTTTCAGGCTTATTATGACGGTTGTATGTATCGTAATTATATTGTTTGCTTTTCACATAAAAATTATGGTTGGATTTTAATATGAATGACTTGTGAACCACACTAAAGGTTTGCAAGTTTGTATTAGTTATCTTGTCCAATTTTAGTTGTTTTCCTAACTTATTTATAGAGCCTGAGTTCTAAGAAGTCCAGGAACTAGACATGTCCTTTGATTATTTTTAAGAGACTTAAAAAATTCAAAAGTGAAGTTCAAGAGCTTGGGAAATTATTAAATTTTCAGTTTGAAGTAGGTTTAAATTACTTCATAATGACTTGCTATGATCAGCAGTTTTGCTTAAATGATAGCACTGAAGTCAAATGAAGGAATAAAAGAATACACGTTCCTCCATCCCATTTTCTCCAGCGTGTAAACGTTCCTTATATTGTTTAAAAGCATATCAACAATTAAATTGTTCATTTTATTTTTGAGTAGGGATTAAGACTTTAATGCTGAGTTTAAATGGATTTTACAATGTTTCTAGCTCCTAGAGGTAAGAGCTGTTTAATTTTTTTCTAAATGCACGAAGAAAATGAAAAGCAAAAATGGCATTTTGCTCAGCATGGGGAGCCCTATTTTTTTTTATGTTTGCTCATTCCTCCCAGACTAGAGGGTGTATATTTAACAAAATGCTATTGTCTGGGACCAATAGAAAGAGAGAATGTGTAGGAAGTAATAATTCCTGGAGCAGAAGAACTTTGGCCAGCTGTTTCAAGTCACAAATACATTTTTTCAGATAGTTTTCAAACTTTTGCTAGTTTCTATTTTGTGCTTGTTTTGTAGTATTTGCAGATTCCAATAAGTTGCTGACAGGCATTTGTTAAAAAAATTCCTAAGCCATTTATGCTTGAAAAGAGAATTCCCGCCATTGTCACGTGGGACAGTAGGTCATTAGGCCATCTGAACAGGTGAAATTCATGGGGGAACATTCTCAGAACTGGCATTGATCAAGAAGCAGATTGAACTCCAGGTTTGGTACGGCTGGTGAATATAGTTCCCACAGTTCTCTAAGCAGTGGAATTTTCTCATGGGACGATTGTCCTATATCACTTGAATTTAAAGCATCATAATATGAGGCCAATTTTCTTGTAAGAAAAGAAGCATGATTTGTTAATTTGATTAAGTAAAATGTCTAGAATACTAAAATATCTTGTAGGAAAAAGGTCAAATAAATTGTGTTTAAATGAAAGGTTCACTGTCATCTGTAGTGTTGTGCCTGTGAAGACCTAAACCCCACTGGCAGAACTTTGGTTTTAACCCTTAACCACTCTTTCTTCTCTGCCACCAGAATAACTGACTTGTACCCATATCAGATCCTGAGTCACGGTCGATTACCTGTTTCTCTTCTTAGATTGCTAGCAATTTGTGATTGATGCCCATGACCATCAACATTCCTTTCACGGCCTGTCAAAATGTTTGCTTTTAACCTGTATTGTTGAAAATAATTCCATAATTTTCAAGTTGGATTAAAACATTTTGAACTCTTTCACTTTACAGTCGAAGAAATTCAGATACAAAGAAAAATAGGAGCTTTCTGAAACGTGGACAATTAGGGTTACCCTATCATGACCTGCACGTCAAGAACTGCCCATGAAACACATACTACAGAATTCATAACTGCAACCAGCCATTGTTTAGATAAGTTTCTATCATCATATCTGATATTTTTAATCTATGTTAGCTAACATATGAATTTTCTTATTTATAATGTTGTATTGAGTTAGTGGATTTTTCCAGAAGTGTGAAATTTCTCTTCAGTGCAAGTGGTAGTACCAATACAAAGCTTGCTCAGTATGCAAACATATTTCTGAACAAGATGTTTCTTGATTTCAATTATTTCTTTCACAATATTCTAAATATTGCATTGGCTTTTATCTCAGTATTTTCTTATCTCTTCAGTAGGAACATTGGGGGTGGGAATGGTTCCTCAGAATCATTTTTAATTAGCATTTGTGATACATAGTAATTACATTCAACTGGAGGAAACAGGTGTGTATACCCTCTGTTTCTTAATTTATTGATCATTTCTACCTTCCCCCTTGCCACCTTCTCATCTACAATTTCCTACAGTTTCCTTTTCACAAAAATCTGTTCCCCCCCCTCTCTCCCTCCCTCCCTCCCTCCTTCCCTCTTACTGTTTTACGTATACTTCAGGTTTTTCAACCTAGAGACCCCATCATATAATTTATCCTCTGGATGTTTAATTAATTTCACTAATTAGACTGGCACATCCATTTTCTTAAGAATGTCTTAAATTTATCTTTATGGAAGAGTAGAACTCCGTTTTGTATGCATACGCTATTTTCTTTATCCTCTCATCTGCTGATGGAAGTATAAGCTGCTTAGAAGATTTAGAGATTTGTGAGTTAAGCAAGTTTTTATTCTGCTACATATATTTTCTAAATACAACTTTATATATATATATATTCATATATATATTCATATATATTCATATATATATTCATATATATTCATATATATTCATATATATTCATATATATTCATATATATATTCATATATATATAATGTAGTCATCTTAATTTATTTAAATATTTAAAATACCCTGAGTTTAATTCCCAAGCACCACATAAGCGGGAAGAGGTGGCACACACCTTTAATCCCAGCAGCAGAAAGGATGAAGCTGCATGATTGCTCTGAGTTCGAGACCAACCTGGGCATTATAGCAAGTTTTTTTTTCTATCCCAATTTGAATCAAACTAATAAAAATAGGGAATAACAATCATAGATGGAGAGAATTGTATCAAACTCTAAACAAGCTACAGAAGAATAGGATAAAAATCTCTTTTTAAACTACAGATAATAATTAAATTTATCTTTATGTCTGAGGGCAGAATAAAATAACTAATATAAAACAAATAATGCTTCTGTTCTGGGCCCTACTGAGAACTGGGGAGACAAATTATGTTGGCATCACTCCTTGAGTGAGTGATGAAGGTGAGATACTTGAATGAATATATTTTAGCCTTGTCCTGAGCAAACAAGTTAAAATACATAGACATTTGTAAAACAGTGAAATGCCAAGACTTGGGAGAAAAGCTAAACAGCATTTCGCAAAGTCAACATTTTTGAAAATAGCAGGTCTACTTTGATTTCAGATATTAATAAAATTAATTAAATGCTGCCAATTCCATTCTCATATATTTATTACTAGATTTCAGTGGAAGCAATGCTATAGGATGAATAACAGGAAAAATATACTTGGTTGAAATTCTATTACATAAAATGACATATTAACCGTCATGATAAGTATGTTAGCAAATATCATTTGGCTTGTTTTGCTATTGAAGAATCGGGTGTCAGTCAAGAATCTCTCTCCGAGTCCACTCACCCGTGTCATAACTGAACTATAATTCTGAGGAGCGAGAATCGCTCTTTCTTGTACACTATGCTATCTCCAAAGTGATGAAAATTAATTTCAAGTAATTTTGTCTTCTTGGTATTGATCTCACCAATTTATCTGTGATCAGTGTGATTTCTTGTGAAATTTTACATATATCTGACAATTAGAACTAATGATACAGAAGTATACATAAAATAATAACATTTTACTTCAAGTCTTTTGTGTATGCTTTGAGAGTTAAAAGGTCATTTCTTTTCATTTTTGATGTACTAGTAAAAGTGGCTGTAATTTACATTGTGTTTTTTCACTGTTTTTATTGCAAAGATGTAAAAACCACAGTTACAATATTTATTACTCTTGCTATCTTTACCTTTTACCCTGGGGTCACTAAATTGCAATCCTAGAGAGACATGAGTAAGTTGATATTTAATTAGTAAAAGAAACTTTTAAGTTTCCAAGCTTCATTTCACATTTTGAACAAAATGAGTGAATTATAAAAACCAATAAAACAACCAAAAGAGCTATATTTTAAATTTTATGGCACAGTTTATTCTACTAGCTTCCATACTTTTAAAATGAAATTTTTATTCTCATTTAAGAAACTGAGCATTTACTTTCTTTTTTTCAATTTTTCTTCCGCCTAACTTCAAAGCTTCAAAACCTGAGAGACCACTTTAATTCTTCCCATTCTACTACCCAGTTTGTAAAAGGTCCTTAGTGAATAGAACTCTTCTTGAAACACATTAACATTTCTTTGAAAGAAATAATGAGCTTGAGTCCCTTTGGAACTGAATGAGTCATGAAGGTTCGGGCCTCACAAACTCCATCAAAACCCTTCGAATTATTAAAATGAAACCTTCTAGAACTTCGTAAAGTAATATATATTCCTTAAAAATTGCCACTCATTTTCACACTAGTTCTTGGTCTACAAATCAGATAATGTCACAATGGTCTATTTCCAATATTTACTGGGTCATGGCACCTCTGCCTTGTGACTCTGCAGTAGATGTAATTGATAACTGTCCATCTGTGGTCTACTCTAAGGTTCTCCTGTTTGCCCTGTTGGCCTTCGGTTCTACTGCCCTCTTTGGGCTCACTCAGCAGCAGCTGCTCTTTCCGTGTTTATGTCTGGAACTGACTAATACTCCTTGTCTCCTCTCAAATGTCTTCTTATCCTATGATAGTTTTCTGATTGTCCTGTCTAAAACCGCATTTCCACACAGCTTTCCCATTTTTATCACTCGTCATCATTTATTTTTTTAAAAAGTGCTTGTATGTTCTTGTAACCACCTGAAACTATATTCTAGATTTATTTTTGGTTGTCGAGTGCAAAATCTCTTCGAAAACGTAGGATTTGTCTCTATACTGCGTGATTATGTGTCGGTTAGCATTCTGTCAAGGTAACAAAATACCTGGGATAGTCAACTGTCCAAGAGGAACTGTTTATTTTGGTTCAAAGTTCTGTTGGTTTTAATCTGTGGACAGCTGGCCATGCTACTTTGAATCTATGGCATCGCTGCAAATCACACTGAAAGACTATAGTGATAGAGTCCAGTGATGCTATGGTTGTGTTAGACAGAATGGGGAGGAGAAACAGAGAGAAAGAGAAGAACCCAGAGGATCATAATCCCCATTTAGTGCATGACCAACTGACCTAAGACTTCTAATGGAGCGTATTAAATTTCCACAGCTTTCCAGAATGCAGCTCTGCAGTGAGGAACACCCTTTTTATCACACAGACTGTGGGAATTGATACATATTCAAATGGTACACTATAGTTGGGCACCAAATCTGAAACCAGTGAAAAGTGATAGGTTAATAAAAAGCTGTCTTTGTCATTGGTACCGATGCTTTTTTTGTCAAGGCCCTTCGATGAACACTGTTCTGCAGTGGACTTGAAATGCTTTTAATCCAAGTTTTGGCTCTGTTCTCCATATGCTAATCCTCTCAGTGAACTAGGAAAATCATTTAGCTCCCTAAAATTAATTTTCTTTGGCTGTAAACTAAAGAGAAACATGCACTCCTTTCTCCCTTTCTTTAGAGGATTGCCCTGAAAAGTGACTGAAATAGTGAAGGTAAATATGCATTGCAGATATTTAAACACAGTTGTAAAGAAGTAAATTTGAAAAGGTTACTAATGGCACAATAAGTACATATGTATATGTGTATGTCTGTGTACATATATATGTGTTTGTGTGTGAGCAGGTGTGTGTGTGTGAATTTAGTTTTTAAGTACAGTTTAACATCTTTGTAGTTTAAAATATGGATTGATACAGTGAATACTTTCCAATGAGTACTGATTTTTAAACTTCAACTTTCTAGACATGACTGGCTATAGCTTTCTTCTTTCTGATGGGTTTGATGTTTGTGGGAGATTTACTCTGTATGTCTCTGTGTTTATGTCTATATGTAACCACACCTTCTACTCTTTAGATCAAAAATAAAAATAAAACCTTGTCAGATACCTCCTCTGAACTAATGAGTTGACACATTTAAAATGTATTCTTCGCTCAATGAAAAAACAATTGAGAAATTATTGAATTCTGAGATAGGTATTTGTGATTGTTGAAGGGATTATGTCAACTTGAGAGAATTTGAAACCACACCTCCATAAGGATTAGGAGTTGTGAACCACCCTAGATTGGGGATCAAGAACTGGTCTGGGTTAGAATGTGAGTCATTTGTGCCCTGGCCAATGCGAGAAGAGCACTCACCTAGACGTGGGAGGCCCAACCGCAACTCCAAGGATACAAAAGGAAGGAAGAGGGAAGATTGCTACAGCTTCTTCCTCCGGGAAATCTCTCGCCTTCGCAGTTGTCTGCGGACACTGACTTGCTTCATATCGCAGACCATCAGCACAGGTTCGTTCCAGTCTCTACTTGTGCCTGTCTGCCTGTTGCTGCTCTTCAGTCATTGATCCTCAGGCTTTGGTCTTCGCCCAAGTGGTACAGCAGACTCTCACCTCAACGGTTGTTCTGCAGTCCTGATGGGAGGTCTCCTTCACGGCTGAGCACTCATCTTGGATCACCTCTATCTCTGGATCTGTAAGCCTTCCTAATAGACTCTTTTGTGATAAAATATGTAAATTCTGTCTTTTAAAAGACCCCAAACTAGTACGGTATTCAACATTTTATGTACACGTGGATGTTGACATTTTTATTTCTTCAAATCCCCAGAATATACTGCAGAAGCATCAGGGAGAATGGCCCAGATCACATAGTCTAAGTAAATAAAAATTAAAAAGGAGACACAAATTATCTTCTTAGAATAATTCAAAGTTTTGGAATAGAAATATGTCAGTAGATAATAGATGTGTGTGTGGGGGGAGATAATAGATATTAAATAGATATTTATATAGAATGATTCCTATATTCTGGGTCAACCACATGTTACTGACAAAAAGACTTAGGGTGATTTACTGAAGGTCGCATGAAAATACAATCAGTTTTCTCTCAGTTTCTCCAGTAGTAACGTTTTAGATAATATTTGTGAATCTCCATCATCAGGGGACAGTATAAATTTGAGTTTTAGTCTACATGATAGATTCACTATAGGAATTTTTTTTAGTTAGGTCTTAGGAAACTGCTTTTAAATTACATGCACTTAATGAATCCATGTGCAATTTAAGTTTCACTGCTACATATATGAACTCCTCAAAGTTCTTGAAAGAAGATATATTTATTTCTCAATATAGACAGTTTTTTTGCTGTTGTTGTTAGTGTTGAAATTAGTTTGCTCTTCGTTCCGTGGAGCAGTAACTCAGGGAGATTCTCAGGCGCTGGGCACCCAGTGCCACCTACACTGTGCCTGGAGGCCTCAGTCTTCTGGAAAGGAAGCAAGCATGAATGGAGTCTTAAAAACCCACCTGCAGAAGCTCACACAGGAAGCAGGACTTTCCTGGGCAACATTATTACCCATAGCTTTGATGGGAGTAAGAAATGTGCCCAAGAATTCTGGGCTAAGTCATTAGGAGATCTTATATCATGGCCACTTTTGACAAATGACTTCTTACTGGACCCTGCAACTGAGGCTCAAGTTAAGCATTTAACTTCCCTTTCTCAGTTTCAGAAGACTTTAATTGAAGAAACAAAAGCCACATCACAAGTGGATGGCCCTCCACTCTTGCAGCCAGGGAACTTAGTGTTGGTCAGTGCAGTCTCTGTCCACTACACCATCCCTTGTGCCCGTCTGGGAGGGACCCTATGCTGTAATCTTGTCTACTCCCACAGCCA
Organism: Ctenodactylus gundi; assembly: GCA_004027205.1. Taxonomy (NCBI): domain Eukaryota; kingdom Metazoa; phylum Chordata; class Mammalia; order Rodentia; family Ctenodactylidae; genus Ctenodactylus; species Ctenodactylus gundi. The sequence goes on along the minus strand of PVKB01002071.1, from coordinate 262,860 downwards.
AAGTTACTGAGCATGCTTCTTGGATCCATCAGTCACACCTGACACTTTATAAAGACCACCTGTTATCAAGGGTTTGACTCCTGAACCTCCATACTCAGCAGAGCCACTAGAAGGACTAAAACTTCTGGAACAGAAATAGCCATCAATGACTACAAGTCGTCTGCACCAAAAACTAGCAAAGCCAACCTCCTGGCTTCTATTGGGGACCCTTAGATAAGCCCTCTTTGGAAATCCTGTGAAATCCTGACTGCCAACACAACGCCCCTGTCTAGTTTGAAGAAGCCAGAGCAGTCATTGTCTTCCAATCCCCTAGTGACAGGTAGGATCAAACACTCCAAGGGTGGATTGTGAGAAAAGACAGTTGGGTTATACATAGTTAGCAACACAGGGTTCCCCAGAGATGATGAGACTGCTGGAAAGCAGGATCAACTCTGGCCACTCCTGCCACTGTCTGCACCTCCTAAGAACTGCTTGGTGGGATCTTCGGGGTTGGCTTCAGCAGCAGTTTAAAGCTGCAAAACCTACCAATCAGCCTTAGTGGCTAAGCGGCTTAGCACAGGACAACCCTTTACACAGTTCAACTATAACCGTCCTTAAATACTGAGCCACGAAGGGAACCCGCATTTCCAGGCCCCTCTTCTGGCTATCAGGAGCTATTCCCTATCTGTTGTTCCCCTTCTGAAAGTTTCCCAATAAAGCCTTATCTTCACAAATACAAAAAATGAATATAAGGGCTTTTAATATGAAATTTTTCTGAAAAGTGAAATCATAAATCCATGTAATTGTAATTTATACATTATAAATTTTAATTCAGCTTATAAATTGAGAAAAGAAGCAGTAGGATGGTATCACTTCAAAGAACATCAGAAATGAAGTGTAAATATATTTAAAAATGTTAGATTGTGAGTTCTGATTTATGTATAAATCAAATTAAGTTTCAACAGTGATCAAAGTCATAAATATTGGGGTTACTTGTCCCACTAGAATTTTTTTTTTTGCATCCCTACCTGATATAAGTCTGCAAGCTAATATTTGTCCTTGGTCAACTGCAAAATAACAATATCAATTAAAGTTGCAACGGCCAGAATTATACTGAAGAAGCACTAGGAATTATCTGTGTTTGTTTCCCCATTTCTGAGAACTTCCTTGGGCAGAGAAATGAGCTTCAGGAGCCAAAACTCTGTTTTTCTGCAATTCCGAGTGAATTCTGGAGCCACACTGAACCAGGAACAAGAGTTGTGAAATACAAGACAAAGGAAGGATTGAGCCAGCTGTGAGCCAGCCCTGGGGCAGATCCTTAAAGGCTCTGGATTTGCATGCCTTCTGAATATAATACGTTTCCTTCTGGCCTTCCTGTGTCTTCAAGGAAAATTAAGAAGCCCAATTGGGCAAAAATCTAATAGAAAACTTCTGCTTTACATCCTACAGGAAAAAAAAATTCCACAAGTGATTCTCATTTCAACATCAGAGGCAACTTTCTGAGCGGCCTCATCTATGGGGAAAGTTCTGTTGAAATACTGACCTCGCTATGTAATAAAAGCACAAAAAATTCAAGAGAATAGAATGGAAAATTAAATAATACAATTATTTTTATGAAATTCTAAAGCTCCTCACCCTTGCCACCCTTCAGCGTTCTCAGTGGTTCTTCTCTATCGTCACAGGGAACAGGCTTTGGAAACATAGGATGATAGCTGCTCCAGAAAGGTGTAGCTGTTGTATCTGTGTTTATGGGAGAAAAGAAGTATGTATCGTATCTACATTTAGCAAACATTCAGGGGAAGTAAAGTCTTGTTATCTGCAACTACATCGTACAAAATACTTCTTGAACTTTTTTGTCTTTTTAATGGTACTTTATTAATGTGTGTAAGACATACTCCAACTTTATTTAATATATACAATTTAATGACTTCAAAGATAACTCTATATTCATGAAATTATAATTGATTTTGTGCTTTCAAACTGACTTATCACCCCCAAAAGCTTTCTCTTGCTCTTTATTATCATTACTGATTTGTGGTAAGAACATCTAAAAGAATGTAAGTCAATCACTTCTTAAGCACACAGTACAGAATTATTAAATATAGGCACTGAATTAATCCAGGGTAAAATTATACAATTTTATTAAGATCTAAAGTTCTATAGTTGATTTGATTTGTGTGAATCTTACTCAGTACTTATTCAACAATTCTCCATCTCTCCTTTTCCTGTTTCCACCATTCAACATTTCCTTTGTATGAATTTGTTTATTATTCATACAAATAGAATCCCGAAAAAATCTCTCTCTCTGTGACTTGATTATTTCATTTAGGAATATGTTTTCTAGGCCCATACATATTGTCACAAATAAACACATTTTCTTAAAGACTTTATAGAGTTATATAGTATTCTACAGCATGTATATACTTCACTGTGTTCATTTATCCATCAGTGGACAATATGATTTCTTCATCTTGACTATCAAGAATGATGTCATAATGAACATTACAATCCAAATATCTTCTCAAATAACCACTTAAAACTTTTCGATAAGGGCACTGACATGCACTAAGTAGATTCTATAGCAATTTCTTTTTCTTTTTATGACTCTCACACTGTTGTTGCTCAACCAGCAGCACCATTTTGCATTTACAGGAGTTTCACTTCTCATCTTTACCACAAACGTGATTATCTAGGATTTTTTTTTTTTTTGAGATTGATAACGCTAATGGGTTTAAGGTAGCACCTCCTTGCGGTTTCAATTTACATTTCTATAATAATTAATATTTTCATCTGTTGGCAATTTTATATCTTCTTTGAGGAAATATTCAAGTGATTTGCCCATTTTTAATTCTGCTGTTTTATAAATACACATTTTATTTGTAATAGTATCACACCATTTACATAGTTCTAAATTCATGATAATTTTATTAGTGTTTTTCACATTTTGTGTACTGGTAGTGCATTGAATAATATAAAAGCAGTTCTTTGTACTTATTCTCAGTTTCAAAATAGCATAGCTATATTTAAAGCTTTAGTTCTCAACTTAGATTACACAATATTTATCTGTAATTATTTTGTTTATATTTACTTATCCTATTCTTTAAATTTCACCTTTAGATGAGAGATTACTATTCTTTATTTTAAATAATAGTATTCAAAGATGAAACAGTTTGTTAAACATCAAACCAAAAAATGTGTCACATGTTAATAGTTTGTATTAGAAGTCCCCTGGAAAATTACTCAAGGATTTGGGGGGATAGCTAGAATACTGTAAAGTAATACTTTTGTTCAATGTATGAGAAATATTCAATGTATAAAGCAAAACAAAATATGCCATATATAATGAAAAAGTAATGATGAATTAAAATCTACAAAGTTCTCTTATATCATATATTTTATAAAAAAGACATACTTATGGAAATTTTTTCAACACTTTTTTCTTCTCCAACATGTATTTTAGTCATTTTGATGTACTATGAGAAAAAAACCTTGAATGGGTATAAGTAATATAAATTTATTTCTCCCTATTCTGAAATTTGGTATGTCCAAGATCAAGTCTCTGGCACCTTTGCCATTCCCTACATCATAGAAATAAGTTAGTCATGGAAGAGAAATAATTTCTGTATATCTTTTGTAAAGGCAATGACTTTAATTATGAGTACTAGACCCTCATATTCTTATTACCTTCCATAATTTCACTTCCTAATACTGCCAACCTGAAAAAGTTCAACATGCAAATATTGAGAGACATAGGACGTGACAATATTTTTACACATTTTTTCATTGGCATAATGGTCTTGGTTGAACAGAATGCTATTAAATACATGAAATAAATGAAATTGAAGCAAATCTCTTTTCTTCTTTTACTAATTTGAAAATGTAGTTTTTGTTTGATTTGGTTTTGTTGCCTAAATGAAAAACTCTTGGCTGGCTTTCTTAAGTGAGAGGTACATTGAGTGTCATGGGCTATTTCATAGGTAGATCATGTTCTGAATGAAGCTTTAATCATCTTACATTTCAATAACCCTGAGTGATATTTTATATTACAATCAGTTCACTTCATTTCTTGAGAAATATAGTCAGGCATTTTTAGTAAAACTGGAACTTTATTTACTGTATTTCCATGGAAAGATGAAGAAATATTAGAGGAGAGGAAACCACATTTGTGTAATCTGTACATTATAATATTGCAAAGCTATAAGACATTTCCAAGCCCCTGAGTAATCTGAACCTTTGTAGATTGCAATCCCTCATGATTAGTATTTTTTGTCCTGCTCTGGGATTCCTGATATCAGTTTTCCATTCATATCACACATTTCTTGATAATTTCCCTTTAAGCTACTCTTCTCTTAGAAGCTAGTCAAACTCGAGTCAATCCTGCTTTTAAAACAACGAATTAAAATGTGACAGGATGGTGAAAAACCTTTAGACATAATTTTAATTATTTTAATCTTGTGTGTATGTTTGTGTGTGTGTGTGTGCGCGTGTCCTTAATCTTAAGGGCTATTTTTCCATAAACAACATGATGTTTAAAATACAAATTTAAATATAATTCCTATTCTTGTCATTACAGTAAATCTCTTAACAAACCCAAACCTCCTACCAGGCCACTTCCGTCTATGCTTCCTACTGTTACTATATGTATGTGGTATCTAGTTTATTATTATTATTATTATTATTTTTCCCCTAGAGTTCAGCTAATACTGTAGACTTTCCACTACCCTAGCAGTCTCTTAGTGTAATATGTTCTAATTTTTCTCAAAAATATTTCTAAGTATAGCCTCAGAGCTATCTCTGAAAGAACATTGAGATTCTGATCTTGAGATTCTGTTATTACGAAAGAGATGTGTCAGACACAACTTGTTCCCTCTTGGTAAAACCAATTGGAAGACGTTACGAATGGCATAGCACATTGGCTTTGTTAATGTGTTACTTTTTTTGTTGCTGTGACAAAATACTTAAAATGTACAAAGTAGGGGGAACGTGTATTGTAACTCTTTGTATCAGAAGGTCACAGTTTATTCAAGGGTGGCTAGCAACTGTGGAAGTACATGGTGGAAGTGGAGGTGGAGGCAGCTCCTCACAGCATGGCAAACAAGTAGCCAACCAACTGAGGCAGTAAGGAGGAACTAGTGTATTCCCTTCTAAGTGCTGTCCTAGTGCGCTACCCCTTTCAGATCTAGCATCAGTGTTCCTCCCATTCCACATTAAGTTCCAGGCATCTGCCCCTAACAGCCAAGCCCCATTTCACAGCAGTATACACTCCATAGACATCTGATCATATCCAAATACGTAAAGCTTTTGAGGAACATTCCAACTCCAAACCACAGGAGTAGAGCCAATACTACTGATAATTTCCTTATTAAAGGAATATTGTTAAGAAGTCCATGATCTTGACTAGCTATATATGCTTTCCAGACATTTTACAATTAGCCAGTCCTTATTTTTATCTCTATCTTCGTGTATTTAGCATTTGTATATTTATTTCTATTCTGACCTGTATATCTTTTAATACACCCATATACATTGTCATTGGCCATAAATACATGTGTGTCTGTGTTTGTGTGTGTGTGTGTGGCACACTGACACATTCATATGTAAACTCTGACATAGTGAACTTTTTAGAAGTAAAGCAATCATTCAATGATTCATGAAGAGGGTAGTGTGATACTTTAATGAGTCTTGCATAGTGCAAGTGATGTGAGAGATATATTTCAATGTGTTCATAGAAGCATGAGTAAAGAAAATATAGTTTATTTTTAAATTGAAAAAATGACTATTTAGAATTTAGTCAGTGGTATCTGATTCAACAAGTCAGATTAAATTTCATGTTATTGCTTATATTAGGCTTTGGTTTGCTTAAATAACGACCCAAATTGTTGAAGTCATTACTGAAGCGAATGAGCTTTCAACAAGAACATATAAATATTTATGAACACATATGTGTCCTATTTTGTATTATAAATGTAATATACAGAGAAAATCATGTGCATTTTTTCCCATGGATATCCTCATTGCACTGGAAATCAAAGCCCCTCACTGGGCACTGTTGCTCACATGCTGTGGGAACTTGGCCAAGACATTTTTCATTCTTGATGTTGGTTTCTAAGTGAGCCAAATGAGAAAACGAAGCTGAGTAAACACAATTATCTTCTACAACTGTAATCATCAGTCCATGCATGCAAGAAAACCATAGAAGTCTCATGATCCCGTACAGTAGATATGTAAGCACAACTTTTTAGAAGAAAAATTACTGTGAGAACAGAGATTCACCAGGCTGAAGTTCCTCTATTGTCTGTACTTTACTATCTGTGGTGTCATAAATGCTTATTTCAGTGTCATGATTTATTAGAAGCCTATTTAGTCTAACATCTCAGTAAAATTTTTAATCAATGTATTTATTTACATAAACTAAGTTGTATAAAATCTTACTAATGGTATAGCCCATGTTGCTTCTATCAAAAATAATTCAAATACAGATACAAAGGACAAGGTAAAGTGAAGTAATATTAGGAGGAAGAAAATATGTATCAAGAAGTGACTTCATTGATTTCTGCATTGGTCAAGTACCAAACAGGAAACAGAAGAGAATCAATGAAATTGTGAAAATAAGGCCCAAGTGTTGGATAACCACGGGATGTGTAATCAAGCACAAATGCACTAAGTAGGAGTGTAAAAGTCAATAATATTATGCAAAATCAGCCTATTTTAATGCAACTTGATGTGAACTATAATGAGGTATGCAAAGTGTAGTCATATCCAGGAGTTAATAAGGATGGAAAAAAACATTTCATAGACCTATTATCACACCATCAGACCAGGGTAAACCAAGCAAGGAAAGGCAGATACAGAAGGCAGTCTGTACCCCTGTCCTCTTCCTGTCTTCTGACAGTCTGCAAATCTCTTCCATTGGCTGTGTGCGTGCAGACGGTTATGGAACCCACATAATACATTTGGTAGAGATTTGCACAAGTTAAGAAAGTAGCAAACAAATATTGAGTCTAAGTAGAGGAACAACTAGTTCATCCATTCCTTTTGCAATTTAGCATTTTTCATATCCCTAATCAACAGGAAGAAACGGCTCCTTTGTCCCCAAAACAGGGAACACAGAAAGCCTTAGCAGCAGACACAGCCATAGGGAAAAGGTGCCAATGTAGCATACAGCTAGAATTCAAACTATAAAGTATGGAACAAAGATGATTTCATAGGAGGTAGCAGAAGTGATGCATTAGAATAGATGATTGTGGCAATGATAACAACAGCAAAGACATTGATGTTCTAGCTCTTCATCTGTAGCGTGGCGCTTGGCTGAATCAGATCTTCATAGTTGCTTTCTTTCACTGCTCCCTTCATTTTTACTATTACCTATTTCACTACGTCAGAAGATGAGTTGCATTATTTTTATGATAGGATGATAGAAATCACCAATAAGTCCTGGATGTAGTGAAATTGACTTTGGAGTAACTGTTGATTTCATTGAAACTCATTTGAAAATAAATATACTAAAAATTAGCTGGTCCTGTAGATTACAGATAGTTTATTCAAGTGCTGTTCCTGACAGTTTGCAATCCTGTCACCCTTGGGTTTTAAGACACCGTTGCCTCGGGCAGTAAAATGGCCTCTCAGAGTATTGTGGTCAGCTACAGAAAGGGCTAAAATTCTTTGTATTTCAATCCATTTTAAAGAGACATTCAATTCAAAGCTTTCTTTGCTTGAAAATCACATAATTTCTATGTCTTCAACTGGAAAAAAATCTATATCTACTAAGTAGTTAATTTATAGCTTCTCTTCTTTTAAAAAGCTCCATTTTTAATATTTACTCCTACAGTATTTTTTTTTCATCTTGGGCTCTTTATAGAACGTAAGGAATTAACTTATAATATTAGTGATGTATTAAACATTATTTTTTAAGTTACAGAGACTGGTTCACAGCGGCCAATGCCCATATATGTTGTATAAAAGAATGTGTATGTGTGGGGAGTGATGTGTGTTTATCAACACACAGATATTGCAATCCATATATATAAGTTTAATGGTGAACTCTCCTACAGTAATATACCAGAAATATTTTGTTTCTTTTGAATAAAACTCTGTTACATTAGCCAGGTAATTCCCTTGCATAATGTATGCTATATTTATTGGTTCTTTTGTTTAGAAATAAGTTTGAAGTTAAGAAATAAATGAAATTTGTGGCCACATGAACCATAATAAATGGAAGGTGAAAATTTTTGAAGGGGCAATATTTCTTTTTCATTTAAAATAATACAAAATTTTTATTGGCACTAATGTTAATCATTTTTAAGTTCTGCACATGATATAATATATAATTCAAGAGGAACTTTATAGAAATGTTCACTTTTACTTGCTAAGTGACCTGGAGAATTAGAAAGACAACATGCAGCTAGTGAAGTTGAGTATCTTGTCAGAATGATGGTCTTCCATCACTGTAATTTCACAAACAGGAACCAGAGTTGCCTACAAGATAAGTTTTGCTATTGGAGAATTTTCTATAAAATATGCTAAAGGTATAAAAGCCTATTTAGCTTCAGAGAAAGTCAAGAAACAGACAATTGCTTAAAATTGTGGTTTTAAAATTGTAGGGCAATTTGTTGAGAATAACTATTAATGCAATCAACTTTTTAAAATTACAGCTAAGAAAATCAGTGTGAACTCATTCTATCCAGTTTTAAACAGAAGTTGTATATATAAGATTTGAAAGAAAAGGACATGCCTGTAAAAGTATTTCAACTTCTATTCTCTCGATAGCTGAAGAGCAATTTGATGTTTAAGTTAGCACCCAGGATCTGAGGTGTGATCTGTACCACTCATATTAAACAGAACATGCTCAGAGCGATGACCATGATTCACTTTGTTTCAAGGGAGCCATGTTCCTTTATTTTCTGTACTCTGGCGTTGAGCTCCCTCAAGGCACGCTCACTACGTCACCTGCAAAGCTACCCAGAAAGCAAATGCAAATAAATCACCAATTTACAGAGTATAAATGAAAGCTTGTGTGGAGGAATTGCCATTTGCTCGAAACTTTGGATCCCCAGAGAACCACAATTATAGGAAGCTGACTAAAATCTGATATCTCGACATTATATTTCAAACAAGGGAGTAGTACATTGTCCCTGATATCCTGCAACTAATTTCATCGAAAAAAGATTCTACTCTGCCTAGAAAATCAAGAAATACAACATGCTTAGTCACATAGCGTTTCCACACTTTTCTGGGTGCGGTGCTGAGAGGGTAGGATGTCACCACAGTGCAGCAACAATGATAACATAGAGATATCACTGGGCCAAGGGAATGTCTATTTTCATTTTAGTGTGGAATCCCCAGGCTGGTTTTCATAGAAGTCTACAGTTTACAGGTTTACAGTCTGACCAGCAATGTAGAAGAGTTTTTTTTTTCCTTTAAATTGTCAGTTGTGTCTTTTATCAGTTGGGTCTTTTTTTTTTTTTTTATTAGGAGTCTTGTTTTTTTCTTTCTTTGTGCAATGTAGGTCGCTGTCTCAGAAGTAGGTAGCACTTTTTTTCCCCATTCTGTCACATTCTGTCAGTTTCTTCTTTTCTCTGTTGTTTCTTCTGCTGTACAGATGCTTTTTAATTTTATGTAACCCCAAGTGTTAGTTCTTATAGATACTTCTTGGGTAACAGGAGCTCTGTAAATGTTTTGTTTCTCCATTCCAATTTTTTTTTGCTATCTTCTTTCTAAAACCTTCTTGCATTTCTAAGTTTCTCTCTTTGTCTGTGTTCTGTTGGCTTAAGGTTAAACCCTGCTAAAGTTTTTCTAGGTGATATTTCTGGCTTCATTCCAAAATTAAGTGAATAATTCAACACTTTCATTTTACAAGTGATTCCAAATTTTTCTTACCTCTATTTTCTACTGGAATTAATTATGCTCATTGAAGACTCTTTGTGGCACACTTCACACTTGAACACACACAAATATCGAATATGAAAGAAGATAGCTTTCACCAAATTTGTGAGTGTGTATGTGTGTGTAGTAGGATGCATATATTAAGTATACCTGATCAAAGTCAATAGCTCAATAGTTCTTGACTAGTTATAGTTCCCTTTTCTTTAATTTAGATGGGTGGGTTCTGTACAAATTTGATCTCTCCAATGCTTCAATTAACCTTTTCTCTTTTAAGTAAATGTCTTTCACTACAAAATCCAATTTTGACACATGATCTTGAGCCTTTGAGACATGGACCTGAACCAAAGTTATTCTCCTAAAATTGACTGTGACAACCTTCCTTCAAAGCAGGCAGAAAGATAGATGAGATAACAGGAAACTATTTATATGTGACTGATTTTTCATTGATTGACACATAAATTCAAGGAGCTGTAGTTTCATTTTTGACAGATATAGTAAATCAAGACTGTCAATTTGCACTCTTCTAAGTCCAAAATCTCTTTCACCATATTATAAGAATACTTGTCACTGATCAGAGTACAGACCATGATGCCTGTTTCTTTGTACTCTTTTATAATTGCTTTCTACAAAACCTTGAAAAACATATTAAAAGTTTGTCCTCCTTTCATGCTCCAGTGATTACTAGAGAAAGGATTGAAAACAAAAGCCAAAAAATAAAACATTTTGGTCTATTTTCTTTTTAATTTTTATGCTGGCTTTCAGGACTTATTAGTACAATCACTTTTTAAATTTCTAATGCAGCTATAAACAGATATTTTTACTAGGAGCTAGAAATTGAAGTGTGCTACTAAGAAACATTAGTATAGCTTAAATCAGAATTTTAAATTAGAGTGTAAAGTATAAAAGGAACTAATTGGTTATTTATCAATTTTGACTACAAGAATAATCTTGACATTTACTTGAAAAGACCACTTTTTTCCTTGTTATTCCTTATAAATAAAAAATTCTGGCTGGAATAAATCTATAATGATAAAATCATCAATAACTCCTTTAAGGGAAATTCTTTGTAGCAGAAACTACACTGCATCTTTATAGACAAAATTTAGTTACAATCAATGTACTTGATTTACAACCTCTGTGTTAATGAAGACAGAATGCCTTGTCATTAATGTCTCAAGGATTTATACAATAAGAGTCAATGATTGAACATTTGAATGATTGAAGCTTTCATAATGTGGATTTATAGCCAGACCATAAAATGAAGGAATTAGTCACAAAGGACCTTGAAAGTTGAATAGTATTTTATTTTCTTGCCTGTCACATTTGTTACTCCAAAATTATTTTAGTATTTATTCATGATCCAAATATAAATATCTCATTGAAAAAATTGCTTCAAACATTCTAAAATAACATTAAAAAAACAGCTCAGGCAACACAGCAGGACTCCACCATACACACACACACACACACACACACACACACACACACACACACACAAAATTAACCAAACAAAAACAGCAAAAAAAAAAATCCATGAAAGAGTAATACGAAAGGTAACAATAAATAATTTATGATTAACATTGACTGTCAAAACTTCTATGTAAGAAATACAGATAATTTTAGGTATTGAGACCCATCTAGCATCCCAGATACTCTCTTGATAGATAAATATAATACTTTCACTTTATCTAGTGACTCCTTTAAAGGCGTTTCTTCCGTTTATCTTGCCACTGTGATAAGGAAGGAAGAAATTCTCTAAGCATAGTCATGTTCGTAGTATGCTTAATGGAATTTAGTGAACAACCAGGCATGAGTAGAACCTTAATTGACCATCTATTCTTCTATGGCAAGCCTCTTATTCTTTTGCAATATTACTGCCTGAATGCTGGAGTATGAGCATTATGGGTCTCCTGGAACATGTTAGAAATACACTGCATGTGCGTGTGTTTTTGTGCATGTGAGAGTTGCGTGTTACTGAGAATTAAACCCAGTGTCTGTGTGTGGAGCTACATCAGCAGCCTTTTTCTTTGTTTTATAATTTCAAGACTTATTCTTGATAAGTCACTAAGCTACCCGATCCGGGCTCAAGTAGATAATCATTTTTGCCTCAGCTGCCTAGAGTACAGACAAAACAAGCCTGTGTCACAAAGCCTGTGTGAAAAGCAGAAACTTAAATGCACCTGCCTTGTTCAGAAACGGGCTTAACAATGAAAAAAAGTAAAGAAAAGAAAAGGCTTGAATTTTTATTTAAGTAGCACTGATACTCTATAATATATATAATCATCTTCCAGTATATATCCATTCCAATTTAAATTTCTTCAGCTACTCAAAAAACACCTTTAAAGGAAAGCTTTTCGTTGCCAAACAAATCCCACAACAATAAAGGCATTTCTCACTTTAGCACAACATTGACTTCTCTGTTACTCTCATCAAACCAGTGAAGAATGGTTCCTTTACAGTCGCTCAGAATAAATAGAATTACTTCCAGAAAATTTCTGGCATTGGCAAGGAGAATCTCTTTCCTTTTCCTCTTATTCTTTCTTTAGTTGCCTACATTATTCTTCAAATGTCTTGATAGTTGCTATTCCTAAGCATATTGCTTTCTAAATCAACAGTTTCTCTGTCAAAGGGTGATTTTCAGATTTGAATAAAATATTCGAGATATAGTCTAGTAAGATCACCTTCCCACTCACTCTAGTGTTTTCTGTTAATATTACTCAACACAGTTGTCTTTATGAAGTAGGAAGAGATGGAGATTTTATGATCCTGAAAAATCACACTGAGGAGTTGACCTTGAATTTGAGGATGTCTAGAATCTTAGTCATTTTTTTATTTAAGAAAATCTATGTCCTTATACATTACCCACATAGTTTGTTACTTGCACCCAAAGGTAGAATATTTAAGTGGTATAATCTAAGGTATTGAGATGTATCTGTCTTCTCATCAGAAGAAACTACTGTTAACTGTTTTTTCTCTCTCTTCTCTAAATCATTACACTCTTTCCCCAAGATCATTACATTTATTAATTTGTGTTTCCTCTAGTTATCATTACTTCTGAAATAATTTTTTAAAATACGATGTTTTATATTATCAGCCCTATTTCCTAAGTGATAAAATTCAAACACTTCGAATATACAGGTCTTCAAATATATGAATTAAAACACTCAACTTTGGGAATTTATGAATTAAAATATATTTTAAAAGCCAATATATAAAATACCTTTGATAAATAAAGATAAGATGAATGCGATTTAGTTCCCAAGCAACTATATGATTATCTAGGACTTATCTAGGAGGCCAGGCAGACTGGCCTCCTGAGGACATTCACAGTCTAGTCCCTGCAGGTTTTGTGACCTGGGAAAAGGAGTCTTCGAAGAGATACAAAAATTTTGATATTGAAAGGTCAGACCATTCCAGGTTTTCCAAATGGCTCCAACGCAGTCACGTGATCTGGTAGCAGCGGGAGAGGTGAGTCGAGAACTTAGAGAATCTCAAAGTGTGAGAAGGACTTCAGAAAACTTTGCTGGATTAGAAATGAGAGGAGCGGGCAGCTTGCGGAAGAAAGTAGCCTTTGTGACAGGCGGACAGGCAACATGCATCGCAGCGAGGTCCTGAATTTTGCTGATGGTCTCACAGGAGCGCAGTCTCCCTGATTCCTTGATTTCAGCTTCGTGAGAAGTTTCTATTTCACAACCCAGCTTTGTGAAACACAAATCTGAAAAGGACGGAGGTAGCTCTCAGGCACTACGTATTTCAGTTTGTGATTATTTATTAAAGCAGTACTTACCAAAGCCTCGGGGTCTCTGTCCTCTCCTTTCCAAAACAATAGCACCTGTTGCTGATTTATCACATGAAGTTTCTTCAGACCTAGCTGTAAAAATGTCTCATAACAAATATCTGGAATTCAGTAAATAACATTCCGAGATTACACTTAAGGGCAAATTCCTGAATAGACTTTTTATTTTTTTTTGTGGACTGTAAGTATGACTTTATTGGGTAAGGAATAGATACTAAAAGAAACAAGTCTCTAATAAAAGAAATGAATCCCTGGCATACCGTCTTGTTATTAGACAAACATCAGTGGATAAATAAGACTACACGTCTACAGAGAGAGAACATTGTTGTTTTATATACATAATTATTTTTGAAGTATTTCTGGCATAGACAACTATTCTGTAAATATTTTTCTAATCGTTTTCTTTAGGCAAAGTAGCTCATTGTTACAATGCTTGACTAGCATGCACAACTACCTGGGTTCAATTTCTACCACCATTAAGCACAAATGAATAAGTAAATACATAAATAGAACAGCCCTCAATTTTTTTATTCAAAGCTATTCGTCAATTTCATTCAAATTTATTTCTACAGAAGTAAATAATAGAGAGTCAGAGCAGAAGAGAATGAGTGACGGAGAGAGGAAAAAGAGAATGATTTGAAAATATGTGCATTGAGGACCAAATCTGGGTCCTGTAAGGTAAACCATGTGGTTTAATTGAGCCGTAAAACTTTATAACATGTGAAATGCATATCAATAAAATGGGGGAAAAAAGCTCTTCTCAGGACAGAGGAGTAGGGAGTTGCTGTAGTCTTGGGTGCAACACCCTCGTCCAACAACTCAGGTCCCTCCCACCGTTGGAGGACACTAAATTACCACTGAAGATTTCTAAAATTAAGAAAAAATTAGCTTTCGAAATACTGAATAATTGCCTTGCAAAGCTTTTACCTCTGATGTGCTATTTGAAAAAGAATGAAACATCTGGAGAAAAAGTAATGAGAATGAATCATTTCCAGATAACTAAACTTTGTGCTTCATTTACCATTAAATATAGTTTTGTCTAATTATCATATGCATAAATTTACCCACAAATGATTTTATATGCATCGTACCATAGATTATAGGAATGAATAGCTATGTTCTCTGTTTTTCTGTAGATGTGTAGTCTGGTTTACCCTGTGAGGTTTGGCTAATAACAAGATAGTATGTCAGGGACTCAGTTCTTTAGTGACTTGTCCTTCTCAGTATTTCTTCCATACCTAATAAAGTCCAGGAAGAAAAAGAAAAACAGTATAATCAAAAGTAAATCTATGATACCTTTCTCAACATTATCCGTTAAAATATAAACACTATAAAATTTTAATGAGAGGGATGTATCACAAGGTAGTCAAGATAATGCTACTAATACATTAAAGATAAAAATGCTCAAAGGGAGGATGGATATTTGACAGAAAATGTCTTTTATTGCCATATATTTAGAAGGTAAATATTCACTGTATACTTAGGCTACTTCTCATACTTCAAGGAGCCAAAAATCTCTGTGGTGTCATTGATTCAGGGCCATGCACGCTGCTTTGGTGCTGTATCTGCCTTACCTCTTTGTAGAACCTCTACTGAATTGTAGAACTACTGAATTGATCTGTGAACTAACTCCCTACCACTTCTAACCCATTGTGATCAATGTTCACAGCACACTAAATCATTAAGGTCACGAGCCTACCTTCTGGCACGTTGATTCGTTTTACTACCCACCTATTGAACTGTTTTTATTCAAAGATAGCACACAGTTTGTGATTGTTTTTAGAATTGCAGGATTACATTAAATAATATACAAAAAGTAAAATTGAAAATTTTATAACTGTATAGAAAGTGTAAAAGCAACCCATTAAAGTGATGGATTTTAATATACACAGGAAGCAAATTTGAAAGAAATAAGTATAATCTAGAAATATTTTGCAACGAAATTTTGGTCAAGTGTATTATAACTCCTAGACTCAGTTGAAAGATATCAGAGTAAATTATGGGTGATGGGCATGGTCATGTGAGAAAAAGATGTAGAACATCAATGTAGATTCCAATTAAATGTGCAAAATATAAGAGTTACGAGAAAACGAAAGAGACATGATATGTACATATGTCAATTTGTCACTTTTAACAGCCATTTGTCTAAACTGAGATTTTTTTATACTTTTCAATCTGGCCTCATTGTTTAAAAGCTCTCCTGTAACATATTAAGTTGAAAGTTACATTATACTGATAAACTCCCTCACTGTGAAGATAAAACTGAGAATCAACAGCAGGACACAAGAGATTGATGAAAATGAGTGAGAAAGGAAATAAATTTATTGATTGTTTCACCACTGAAGTTAATATATATGAACTTTGTAAAATATTGACATTGAAAGTAGTGAAAGTCAATGTCATTTCCATAGGTATTTAAAATTTTATTAGTAGATAGCATGAACATGAACAGAACTTTGGCATACTTTAGCTTCTACCTTAGGAAGTATTTTATTTCAGGTAGTTGAGAGCTAGTAAATTACATCATCGAAGCAAAAAAGGAACAGTAATATTAACTTTATCAAAGCAGAAAGGAACTATGCAAAAGCAGATTTGGGAGTGGCAAAATGAAGGAGTGAGTAGAGAAATGTGGAAGGAAATGGGTGCGGAAGAAAAGGGCAGAGAAGAGAATGTAAATCTGTTGCAATATACAATTGCAAAAAATTCTCAAATTTACTGAAACCATTGTGTGTCACGTATACATACTAATAAAAATGGGAAAAGCAGTGATTGTAAAAAAATTGTAAACAATGTATTGTTCTTTTTTAGAACTTGACAGAACTTCCAATGAAATTGGTAAATTATTTTGAAAAACAATTTTATTTTAAATAACTTACGAAAGCCACATTACAATAAGAACATTGATTTATAGAAAGATATCAAAACAACATTTTAAAATCTTTTAATTTTCATGCATTTTCTCATTCTAATATTTGTTAGAAATGCAATTTCAGAATAAAACATCTCAGGATTTTGGAATTAAAAACTCATGCCTCATACTCAGGAATTATGTTATTGGGTATTTATGTACGATACATAATGGTAACAATGAGCTTGAGCATTTTGTATGCATACATATCACATCATAGTTACAATTTCTTCCCCTTCCCATTTTTTGGCCCTTGTGCCACCTTCCCCATGCCCACCAACTCCCACTACCACACCTATTTGATTCAACAAAATGCCCATATTTTGGGTTTGTCATATCTTATATGCTACATAAGACAAATGTTACACTGTTTTTGAATGCACCACAGCTGGCGATGACTGTACTTACATACAGGTCTTTAGAACAGAATCAAATTACTATACCTTTTCTCCACCATTCTTCTGCATCAAAAGAGGTAAAGCCAGTTGCAGGAATTTTGTTGGTGTGCATGTGGGGGTGTGCATATGCAAAGATATGTTAATGACGATGACTAGTGAAGTGATGTGATTCTATCTCTTCTGCTCTTTGCATCCTGACCATTTGAAAATGGGTCTTTGCTTTTGAAACCATTACATGTCTTCAAAAATGGTTTGCACGTTTAACAAAAGGTGTTCTTATCACCCACCTCCAAATTCATTGCTGCTGGGGTCAGTGCTGCAAATTTCTTTTATACTAAATTTTTAGTCAAATATTATTAAAGGAATGGGATTTCTGACAGGTTTCACTGATGAGTTTATCAATTTGCCCAGTATTTAATGGTTCCTTAATTGTGGAATCTCCCGTGTGAATCTCGGTGATCTTTTGACAATTTCTCAGACTGGTGTGTCATGAGAAGGTTTTAGAGAGGCATACAAATGATCTTTCAATATTATTAAGAGATTTATCGTGCATTCTCTAGCATAATGTATAAACAAAACATCAAAATATAAGGATTACAAATGGATATAAAGTTCTTTCATTAAACCTTGAAAATATCTTCCAGTCAAAAATCAATGCTCCTGCTGACAAAATACAATTTTTCAACAACAGTGATATCTTCTCTCTTATCTTTGCTAAAGAGTGATGGAGTAGTCCATTGCTAGTGTATTTAATGTTGCGAAGAAGACGCCCTGGAGTTCTGAGATCGATTCCCTATATTTCCATGTCTTGGTCACCATAGCTCTGGGCATGACAGCCCCATCTACTCTTTAGATGCGGCCAAATCCGATGTTTGAAGTCTCAGCCACTGCAGGACGGATTCTAGCCTGCAGCGAATTGCACACAGTAATGTCTTTTTGAAAAGAGCAATTCTCCTCTCTGCCCAGCACAATTAGGCTTTAAAATTTAATCAGTAAGGATCACAATTTAATTATCTTTATATTTTTCACCTACTTCTGAGACACAACTTTTCCTACTGTTCTTCTTGACAGTGGATCTATTTGGTGGATGTAAAACTGCTTGTCAGGTCATATATTGGATACTTTATTGGAATGAAAAAATGATTTGGATATGAACTGCAAATTCATAACATGTTAATTGCACACAACTTGGAAACTGTGTGCCCATACTGATCGCTACACCTTCCTGCTTCCTCCTCTTTCCCCCCCTCCTCCCCAATTCTCAGCACCTTTTCCCTCTTCCTGGCAAGGGGTCACCATTCTTCTACCTTCTCTCTTACATTGTTGTCTTTTTACACACACGTTGATGACACAACATTGAATTATGTCCAAACATTAAGTCATCACAGACTGAAGAAACTTGTCTCCTGTCAGCAGCAAGGAATCATGGGAAGATAATATTCGGTTGAAGTTAAAAACCTGAATTTGATTCTGGAGCATCTTGACACCACCACAATGTAGCCTTCTGAAGGTCATCTTAACTTTCTGAAATTTTCTTATTCTCTTACTAAAAGAAAAATTATACTATTAGTCTAATAAGCACAATATTCATACTATTTTAATATGTACAGAGTACTTACAGTGTACCAAATATGTAATCTCTTTGAAACTTGAAAGAAGCCAGTGCATTACATAAAATTATTCCAAATTCATAGGAACTTACTGAGGCACAGGAAGGAAAAGAAAAATCACAGAGCTTAGAAATAGTAGTTGTGACATTTGAACACAGCTTTATATCACTGAATTTTTAGAAATTCCTAGGTCAGAATGTATGATCAACAAATACCATAATTTTATTTTTCTGCCGTCAGTGAAATGCCAGTTAATGCATTTAGTTTTAAGAGGCTTATATGAGTTCTTCTTTCCCTTAACTCATAAACCATGAAAACACCCACATTACCATATGTTGGTATCAGCTAGGTTCCTGGTCCTGTTTCAATTTTTGTACTCATAGTCCTATTCGTATTTCATTTATATTTAAAATTTAATCCTGTTTTAATTTTTGTAAGTTTCTTTGGCTCTTGGATCCTTTTATCTTAACTTCCCTAGCAAATCATGTACTTGATTTCCTTCTTTTCTGTACAAATGTCTTTGGTATAAATCTATAGATCTGAGCATCAGATGTCATTGGGCAGTGGTTTGCACCATATTTTTGATCATATCTCCTAAGGAATGAAAGGAAACATCTAGACCTCCTTCGCAAGTGTCGGCAATGATGGAATATGTGAGGTTGCACCAATGGGAGTATTTTGAAGGGATCCATAGCTCTATGATTTTAACTGTAATTTTTAAAGTTTAAACATAAGCCATACATTTCAATCATATCTCCTATTATTATGGATAAAGAGAGGAAGTGTTTTACAATAGAAAAGTATCAAACAGCTTGTGCAGGCTTAACAAATTCAGATTCATTTTTATATGCTTGGGAACATCATAGACTTTTTTAAAAAAATAATGCTATTCACAAGCTGACACCATAACAAAACAGCCTATATTATATTATTCAGTCTAATCTAGTGTGACCGAGAGTCCAACATGACCTTAATGTTCTGTAGCCTCATAGATCCAATAATAAATGAGCTTTGTCCCACTAAAACTACGGCTCATTTTAAGTGATGCTGCCAACCAAGACTCCGTGTCCACGCGTGCTTGTGTCCTTCTGTACCACCACGTCAGGATTCCAAGGAGCCCTTCACTGCATTCTCTTCAAATAACTTGCACTCACAATGGGGCTACTGATGTGTAATTAAATAAAAGGCAATAGTACTATTTTTTTTTACACACAAATAGATACAAAGAGGAAAACAAAGAAAAATTTAATTGTAATGATCACTAAGTCATCCAGGGGAAAATATCTACAGAGTAATCTTAAACTTTGTAAGACTGAAATTCAGGACCAGCTCAACATATCAACAGAACAAAATAAAAACAGCTAAAACTTTGAAAGAAAATGGTATGTTTCCTGAAAAAAAATGAGTGGTGCTATCTTTTGCTTCCTCTTAGAGTCAGTATAAAACTCGAGGAAGGAGAAATGTATGAAGATTTGCCCCTGACGTTGGGCAGCGGAAACCTCACAGAGCCGTGATCTCTGAAAGGAAAGGGAACTTAGCTGAGCCCAGCTGATCCACTCAGATCCTCTGCCTAACCGTGTCTTCTAACAGATAATTTGGGGCAGGGAAACCAAACCGAACACAGTGGTTGGTTTCTCCAAGTTGGAGAGACAGAACTTAGAGCACAGAGAGCCGGAAGCCAATGTGTACAGAATAACATCCCACGGGAGATTCGGAACACTCAGAAAATCCTCACCACGAATCCTCTAGAGATTCCACAGTGAATCACCTCAGCGTAGTATTTCACATGAGCACAAAGTGAAATTGCTCAGGTGTGTCCGCAGGAAGCAGGAGGATGCGGAAGTGCACGATGTCCACGCGGCGCTTGGGAAGTTGACGGAGGAGACTACAGGGAGCTTGGAGGCCAGCTAGACTACATAGTGAGTTCAGGACCAGCCTGGATGGACTTAAAAATTTTCTAGAAATTGCTGATATCAGGAAAAATTTGTAAATGTTCCAACAAACTGCCATAGGAGGACCCTGAAGTGAAAAGCCAGGAAAGATGATACTAAATTGTAAATTTATAGTGTATGTAGAATAAATTAGCCCTGAAACTATAGTGACGGAACTTGATAACGAGCACTAAAAGATTTATTTACCCAATGCACAATTTACTGAATTTCAGATTAAAAAACCTTCCTGATTTAAAGAAAATAGTAAATATTTAAAGAAATGAAATAAAAAAATTTACAACATAAAGTACAAAACTGCCAGTATTCAACCACAACTTTCGAAAAGTACGAAGACTCAGGAAAACTTATAACTGGAAAAACAGTCAATAGAAAAGCAGAATAAATAGAAGTGATGAAATTAAAAGATGTCTTTTAAAATTTTTAAACGATTATACTAAAGTTTGTACCGGTAGCATAAGCATAAATTAAAGAATATTAGAATATTTAAATGGAATTTACAGATCTATATTGTAAAATATCTGAAAACAATGATTAAATTCATGTTCTTAGAAGCCAGCTAGACACTAGAAGAGAGTGTCAGTGAATACATTAGAAAGAGTGATGCTCGCCTTGTCCTCCAAAGTCCATGCACAAACTTCTCATTTGTGAACATGTTACATATATGGCAAGGAAGCATTAAGGTAGAAGATGAAATTATTTATTAAATGATATAATGGTGTCACTAAGCATTATCTACTTAAACTCAATGTGAACACAAAAGTGTTTAAATGGGAGGGAAAAAAGCACATAGGATACATCCTGAGCTCTTTGTGAGCTGTGAGGATGGGAGGAAGCATGTGCCAAAGACCTCTAAAAAATTAGGATGTCCTGTCAGTAATTTTGTGGCAATTCTGTACAATAAGAAGAATCTAAGTAAGCAAAATTGAAGAAAAATACGTTAGCAGGCGCAGAAAAAGCAGCAGAGAAAAAGCTAAATAGAGCCGCAGCCCTCAATAAACAGTGGGTAAAGTATCGCGTCAGGATGTAACATGGGAGGAATTCTCATAAATGGGGAGGACAGTAAAAAAATGGAAAAATGATAACCTTTTCTTATTATTCAACTATGAATCATAGAATGTCATAAACATTTTTTCTGAGAACCAGGGAATGTTGCCTGCTTTGATTGTTAACTAAGTTTCCAACGTGTGTTCTCCTCTTAATTTCCTTCGGGTTGGAAGGGATAGTGGGTCTAAGGTAGATTCAGTGAGGGTGTTGAGACTGCAGCTGACTGCACAACCCAAGTACCCTGAAACACAGATGTGTAATATGGGTAGCTTGTGAGAACCAAGAGGATTTCGGGGAGAGAAAACAGTAAATGAGACATTTTAGAAGGAAATTATGCCTTTAGCTTTAGGAAAAGTTGTGACTCATGTGGGTATGATAGTTGTGAACGATTAATACTTGAAAGCAAACTATAACAGCGTTCATATATCTTGAGACACAGAAAAGCTTCAGATCTACGAAGCATACAGTTGTGAAATTAGTGTAAAATCACACACATGCCTGTTTGCACTCATGTGTATTTAGATATCACGCTTATTTCTACCTTGTTTCTGGACTCTTGACTTTTTCAAAATCTTGAACCTATTTTTTATGCTTAGAGGTGAAAATTTTCCTTCTAGTTATGAAGATGTCTCCAGAGACAGCAACTCTCACTTTTCAGTAATGCGTGTATAGTTAACTGATAATGTGGTGGAGTGTTCTCAGATAAAACTTTTATGATAGCTTTTTATGATAGCTGTATAGTCTGTTGATTTATGCTTTTTCACATTTAGAACCAGAAGGGCAAATATATTGTAAAGCAAGTCAAGCCTCATCTTCTAACAGATAAATAAGGGACTGCAGGACCTCAGGGATCATGCCCAACTTCAGTGTGCAGGGGTATGTGCTGTTTCTTTGAGCTTGCATCGCTCGGATTCCAGCTGCTGAAAGCCCCAGGAGGTTCGATCCCCTGTGCCAGAAGCTTAGGCAGCCATTCAACTCCCTTTTATCTCTTTCTATTGAAAATCTCTCTGTTTAAGTTTGAGAACACTTTTTAAATCTTCCATGTGTTTAAAGTGCTCCAAAAGAGATCAATCTTGCTTAATTTTTTTCTACCCAATTCATTTGCGTGTTCATGAACTTCTCTTTCTGAAATTGACTATTAGAGGCAATTTATAATTTAACCATAAATTATAGTTTGATTTTTAAATGATAAGTTTAAGAGCTTGGGGAATGAAAATTTGGAGAAAAACACTGGGAGGAGGGTGGAACAGACTCAGGCTACATCATTCTAGATAGTTATGCAATCAAGCTCTGATTTCTCTTATTAACTATTATTGTATATGTGACATGGACCAGATAGTTTGTCGTACTTTTGTCAAAGAAGCTGCATTGTAGGTCATGGCCAACACTAAGTTCATTTCCTCTAGTCTTCCAATAACATTACAAATACGAAGCAGTCTGCTAATTCTTTTAGAAAGAGATCAAGAGTAGGGCTATATGTGAACAGAGTAGAGAGTTATTTGAATAGGGACAGGATCTAGTGTTTCATATCGCAAATCTATGGAATATAGCCAGGCAATAACTGGTGGAGGCCCATGGGTGGCAGAGGGATGGACTGTCTCTCTCCTTTCCCTTACAACTTAACTGCTCACTGCATCCATGAGTGCCAGCTATAGACAGCAGTTTTGGAAAGAAGACCAAGATGGGAAAGTCCTTCTCTATGCAGTAATTGTCTGAAGTGTCAGAATAGAGGCATTGAGAATATTTATCATTATGTGAAAATAATTTCTTAGGAGACAGACTAAGGTAGTTGAATTTTACCAGCTGACGACAGTCACACACAAAGGGTCTGATTTCAGTAGGTCAGAGCTAGCTAGCTACACCTGGGCGTGGGGACTGAATCTCACAGAGCTTTCTTTTTTTGGTCTCCCTAAGAAGGCCATGAGAGAGACGAACCTGAATAGAGCCCCCCACGAGGCAGCAGAAGTAGGTGAATGTTCCTATTGGGACCACAGATCAGAGCACAGAGTTATCCTTCCTTAGAGCTAGAAGTTTCCAAGGTAAGATAATGGGTGCCTTCTTTTTCCAGCCCTTTGGCCTCTTGCTATGTTAATGGGGATAATTCCTGTTGTGAATCCAGCAAGATTCCTGAAGAGACGCCTCAGTGTGGACCTGAGATGGAGGTGGTGATGTGGATGCCATAATTTCAAGCAGGTTTAATAACAGTGTGGAATGTGGATGTGAATGCGAGAGTCATGCCTATGACATGACTATGGCATTCTGTGAGCTTGAGGAAGGGAGAACACACATTTGAGCACAGAATTGACAACTCAGTGATAGTGAGAATTTTGTTGCAAAGGAAAATGTGGTTAAGGATGTAACTCAGTGCAAATGGCTTTGGGTGAGTTCCCAGTGTGGGGGGAAAAAAAGAGAAAACTAGAGCTATTGGGCATCTCAGGAAGTGAGACAGAAAGACACAAGTCGCAGAGGAAGAAGTTAATTGTCCTGCGGTTCCAAATAATTTCCCTGATGGTGGTTCTCTGGAAGACATATCAGGGTAATTACAGGAGGCAGAGAGTTCTGGTCCTTAAGTGGGTCCTGGAAATGGACATCTATAATCTTTCCCCTGATGGCACAGGGAACATTCCCATTTATTGGCAGTTGCCTCAGTTACCTAGAGATGCTGAACCCAGAAACGACAGATCATGTAGATACAAGTGTTGCTGCCTCCTATGGGTTTAGAAACAGATTGTGAACTAGGAGAAGAATGACCCTTTTTCTGACCTAGAAATTCTGTAACTTCTCCCACTGCTCCTGTGTGCTGGGGACCTTATGCCCATCTTGCCTTTGAACCCAATTAGGCTTGGTGGCACCTCAGTGGCCAGCATTTCCTAGCTAGATGAGTGCCCATTTTCCCTCTCCCTCTTCAGCATTTGCTTGATTATAAAATATTTCAGGTTCATATCTTCTGTCCCACTTCTCCAGAGCCCAAATTCTGACCTAGGTCCTAATCCTCTAATCTCCTCATAATGGTTGGTTCTGACAGCCCTGCCTCATGACAAATGGATAGGAGGAATGAATGTGTTTTAGGAACCTTATCATACATTTTGTCTGCCTGCCTTCCAGGAGAATCTGATCGAGATTCAGAAAATATTGCAGGTGAGCAGCTGGATGTATGTCCGTTGGGGATTCCAAGGGAAGTCAGGAATCCTTGGTGGACCCTCCTCGGTTCCATCCTCTGCCTCTTTACCTCATTAAGAGGGTTTATAACTACTGAAAGAAGTCAGCTCAATAAAGAGTGTAATTTATATCTGTTCTTTTTCAAGACAGAACTCTTTTAAAACACTTCTAGCTTTTATAGCCAAGACTATTCGTATCAGTAAAGGACCTGGGAATCATCTCTTGTAATATAACCATCAAAAAGACAGCATTAATATCTCCCTGTCTCTCTGAGAAAGTAGATTATTGATGTTGGTGAGCCCTTCATCTGTTTCTTTGGCCTTAGGACCCATGTAGATACCAAACGTTAAAGCAAGAGAAGTTTAACTTGGCAGGTGGTTCAGGAGATTCAGTCCTTGTTTGGATGGCTCCACTGCTGACAGTCCATGGTGGAAGGGCATAGCAGAGGACCGTGGCTCATCTCACTACATCCAGTAAGCAGAGTGCGAAGGGAGAAGTCTGACAGAAAGACATGCTTCTAAAGAAACACCTTTTCCAACCAGGCCCTTGCTCCTAAAAGCGCATTTAGATATGACATCATAAAGAGGTCTAACCACAGATTAGTATAATATTCCATGATTCAGCCAACATCCAACAACTCCACCTCTGAACACATGAAACTTCTGGAAGATAGGCTAGGTTCAACTAGATTTAACTATTTTGCTTCAAATTTTAAAACTGCTTCTTCAAGAAGACAGGAGAAAGTTTACATTTCTTTAGAGTAAGGCTAGTCAGCAAACATGAATACCTATGATCGTCCTACCCAAGCTCTTAAGAAATGTTGCTTTTGTCTTAGTGTGACTGAGCATATATGAGTCTGATTTCTTTCTTATTGCAAAGGTCTTGAGTAAAACCTTATTTTCCTATTCAAATCTGTTCATTTGTGCTTTGGTAGATCATTGATTCCATCCCCATTCAGTAGAACTTAATACACAATTATTTATCATTGCTTTCTCTTTTATTAATTTCTCTGTGAAACTGAATAAATAATTGACCTACACTTCTATTTTAACTTGGAATTGGAGCAATGTTATGCTTAAGATTCAAGTTCTCCTCGTCCTTACCTTGAGTGTCAGGCTTATAGAATTATAGAAAGATAAATAAAACTGTGAAAGATATGGAAAGCCATGTTCTAGAGGTTGCAGATTCACTAACACGTGCCTGTTTTTATCAGACTGCTGAAATCTTGTATCTTAGGGAAAGGCATTCCCTACATTCTTGTCACAAAGGGTAATTGGAGTGGCTTTGCAAAGTATGAAAAATGCTCAATATTGTTAGATTTATCTTTAGGGAGAAAGATTATTCCCTATGTCTATGTGAGTATTTATTAAAATCATAAATCCCTGGGCAAGCTTTCGGGCTCTCAGCACTCTTCTGTGACTCATCCAAGAATAAACTCTATATGACAGGATGCTCTAGACATAGCTGAAAAAAAGAGATATTTCTGTATGCAATATACATGCTTGACCATCTCTAAAGAGCTCATAAAAACCGGTGTTGAAGTCTATTTCAAATAGAAAATGTCATTCAAAACTGATAGTCATCAACACTAAAGAACATGGGAAATTGCTATGGATATAAAACACTCTGCATTTTGTGTCTTGAACTATGTAGTAAATTTGAAGTCTGAGAATCTGTTGAGAAATCAGATTAATAGTTTGAGGCTTCTAAAATAGCTAAGTTAAGACTTGACATTGAAACATTAAGGCCTGCTAGTTATAAACAATAATATTTGATGACTAGAAAGTCTCTGAAGTATCACAAAATTCCTTAAATTGAAGGAATATAAATCTCTCTTGTACTACATTAAGAAAGCTATTGATTTTTATAGTTATATTTCCTTTCAACTACACACTCAACAGGAGAGCATAATTGAACTACTTTTCCCTAATGCACATCTTCTGAAAGACTCACCACCATTGTATGCTTTGCCCAAACAATTCACAGCATAGAAATGGTGTAATTCTCACGTTAGTGGCAATAAATGTTTTCTGACAGGATAACAAAACTAGCAACGACGTAATACATCACAGATCTTCAAGGACAAAATAGAACAGAACAAATCTCTTTTAATTTGTGAGTATGGCAAATATTGAAATTAATGAATTGTAATTTCTTGACATATACTGGAAACTCAATAATAATCATAAAAAGAGATCGAATTTAGCAGCGCAGTTTAGTAGCAGTGGAGTCTGTGCCTTATAGGCAGTAAACCCTGAGTCAAGCGCCATCATTATGCAAAACTAGAGAAATTTTAAGGAAAAATTCTAACACTAAGAATTAATTATCCCAGGCTGTAAGTTGGGCCAAAAAACGTGTCATTCTTATTGAAGTAATTTCAGCAATATCATTATTATGAGACTGTGGAAAGGTATATCTGTTGAAATTCCTATACATATAAATTTTATTATTTATTTTGGTGAGAATTGGAGCTCTTGCAACATCATAATGCTCTCAGAATATTTTCTTATACTTCTCTGGTAAGCAGCAAAATATATGAAACAGTGATTTTGATTATTAACATTTAATACTGCTCAAAGAACTAAGGATAAATATCGTAAGGTAACTCTCTCAGTTAACTTTTCTGTTGAGAAACAAAACACAGCAACACACACACGTACGTACGTACGTACGTACGTACAAGAGGAAATGCTTATTTTGGTGCCCAGATCAGAAGACTTGTTCCATTCATGTTTGACCAGCAATGTTGAGATCTTCTGTAGTAAAATGAAGATCATGGCCTGGTTGAAAGGAAGCAGAGAGAGAGAGACTAAAGGTCAAGTTCCAGGCGACACATTCCTCATGGCTACTTCTCCATAATCTGCCCATTCTAATCTCGTAATTCAGTCATGTTCCAAATAGTCAGGCTTTTCAGTGACATTTGATTTCCAAGCCATAGTAGATACTAAAGAAAAGTCCAACACTTTCTACACTGGGACTGAAGTAATACCATTCTTAGTCTTTTATATTGTTACCTCCAGTTGGACACATTGTTTAAACCGCTGAGTTGTACTACAGAGAATTAATGTAAGTGATAATCAGAATCTAAAGAAATGTTGCAAAAGCAAATCTAACTGCAGTAGGATTAGACTACCAAGAAGATAAAAAGAATTGACAATAGTGATGTTATGAAGCTAATGTTAATGTAAATAAAGTATTTGTTAGTTAATCAAACTAGCAAGTATTTATTATACATGGTTTTTAAAGATTTGCTCTATGTTAAAAAATATAGCAGTGCATGATTTTAGAATTTATCATTTTTTCTTATCCCTTTTCAGACTCGTAGGTGAAAAATAGAGGAGGATAATAGCATATATGTTTATAGGTCATGTTAGGTATTATAAATCTATATTGCTTCATTGTTAGTAAGTTCCTGAAGGTGTCTAAATTTAGAACAAGAAGGTATTATGTCCTTTCAGAGGAAATAGCATACAATAAAAGTCCCTAGAGGAAAAGACTGTTCTCGTCAACAATACTACCATATGCAAGAGTTATATACAAAGAACACCAGCATATTTGACAGAATAGAAAACAAAACCTTTGTAATTGAATTTATTGGAGAAAACCAACATGACTCAAGACTATAACGTCAGTATTTAAAGGATTTCTGAAAGGCAGTGATTTTTTTAAGTTCTTGCATTAAACTACAGGTATTTATTGAAAGTTTAAGGATAAATTATGGTATAGTTATTCATCTATCTCAATATTCATCTATTCTTTTCTCTGTGTATCTGTACATAATAAATGAAGAAAAAAGAGGGTGTATGTGAGAAAAATACCAAATGTTGAGAAGAAACAAGTTAGAATCTTTTCCCAGAACTTTATGAGATAACTGCTGTGATTATACTACAATAGTGATAATTATGTTTGAGTGAAGAAGACGTTTCTCAGAAAAAAAAATGAACAGAATTTCATTTGATGGACCCATATAGTTGCGCCTTGAGAATAAGAGAGCCTAAAAAAGAAAAAGATCTAACTAAAGTGAAGCTACAGATCTCACTAAAGAGAAGGTACTTTAGTCAGGGTCACATATGTTTCTAAATGTATGTGGTCAAGTGCAGTGGGCATTTTAGACATCAGAAAGAATAAAACATTTTCTTGGACTACTGCAAGGAAATAGGAATCATAATGAAGAAAGTTAAGATATAAAGTCATGAGGGGCTGGTGGGATCGTACAATGGTTAGAGACTTGCCTACAAGGGTTTTAAGTCCATTCTCCAGTGCTACATGCATAAATTTGCTGTGCTGGTGACACTTGTATTCCCAGCACTCAGGAGGTAGAGTGAGTAGGATTGCCACGTGTTTTAGGCCACCTGAGCTACTTAATGAGTTCAGGGCTAGCATGGACTATGCGGGGGAGACCCTTTCACAGAGTAAATAAAGTCATGACTTCTATGACTTCCATCAGAGATCTTGTAGAAGTAAGCTGAAGGTTGAAAACAATCAAGGGACATGTGGAGGTAGCTCCTCAGTGCTCTTCTTCCAACGTCAAACATGTTTCTTCGCCCCAGGAGAGTAGCTGAGGGGTGACATTTTCAGATCATCTCACACAGTGCAAATAGGTCAAGCAAGATCTTATTTGGTTCCTGCGAGGTGTATAACTTAACAAAATGTTGTTCCGAGAGCCATGCCTATAGAATTTGGGTTTGGTTATCATCAGTAATTCATTATTTCTAGATACTTTGTAAAGAAAATGCATTGAAAAACACCTAGCTCTTCCAGTAATGACCGCTGCTGTATTTATTCACATACCAGTGTCATAAGACATTGATTTTAATGACTGTGATGATTAATTCCGGGTGTTAGCCTGCCTGTGTTCAGGAATTCACAGAGGAAGGGCAGAACATCATTTTCAATGTGAGAATATTTATGAAAATAAACATCTTTACTAACGCATTGCTATGGAGTCAGTAGAAAACACAACTGTGCCATGTATTTTAGAATACAGCCAGCTCTAGTGATACAGATCTGTAACCCCAGCAATCCGGGAGGCTGAAGCAGGGAAGGTTGCAAGTTTGAGCCCAAAATAGGCAATGTAGCAGCTCAGCAAAATCTTTTCTGAAAATTGTCTCAAAATTACTCCATTTTCACATAAAAAGATTGAGACTGAAATACAAAGATATATAGATACCGTGTCAAAAAGAGTCTGCAAAACTTGAGTAGATATTTCATTTACACTAGTAGACGTACGACTTTGGGTAAATTATGATTTTTTTTCTAAGTGTCTATGTTAATAGTTAATAAATTTGAGACAAGTAAAGTAATGGCTAGATTTGTGATGCTAGTTAAATGGATTATAAAAGGGTTGTAGTTTAAGTCTGCTTTATTTTGATTCACATTAAAATTTACAGATATATAAATTGAAATGAAACTATTGTGTGTGTGTGTGTATATATATATATATATATATATACATATATATACATATATAGTGATGTTTCTAAGCAAAGAATTTTGAACACATACTTTGTGCTTACAAAGCACATGGCAAATTAAGTCATTAATTGCTCAACACGCAGATTAAATTTTCAATTATTGACACAGATACTAAAATATTAATGCATGAATTAAAAAATAATGGGAACACAGAGATAGTAATAAAAATTGATTGATGTTATTTTGTATCAGTATACTTTAGAATTCAGATAATTTGATTTTTGTTACCTCAAGAATAATATGTTTACGAAATTCTTAACATGATGCTTCAAAATTTGTAGGCTGTAGTTTTTTTTGAAAAGCACATTTTATAACAAAATATGACATACATTTCCACAATGATGTACACTAGAAAACACTGTCTTCAGAACACATTGCATTCATTAACCGATTTAAAAAAAGGACTGTTTTAGTGGTGTAGACACAGAATCACATGTGTGCCAACTCCCAGTTATCAACATTTCTGGGATGTCTTCAACTTCCTAGGTTTCCGAGTGCCTTCGAAGACTAATTCAATAACTTTTCTCATTTAAAAGTAAAAATGACGGATAGTCCCTCAAAGTTTACTCGGTTAGCACCAATTGGTGGTCAGAAACAAAACTGTAGAAATTCAGAATAGACCAATAGGTAGAAAAAAAGTGACAGATTATTAGTAGCTATTGCAGCTGGATAAATGGCACACACATATTCTATGGGCATTGCACTTATGTTGATTTCATTTGTAATTTCCAATAAACATTAAAAATTTTGGACTCTAGCATGAAAATAGTCTAAATTCATGCCAGAGGCTTGTGAGTGTTTGACTCTGGCACCTCAGGCAAGTTTTAATATCTCTTAAACTCAGTTTCTTCATCCATACAATAAAGACACATAAAATATTTGTATAAGAATAAATTGAGTAGTTTAAATCTGCTTCTGCAAATGTTTTCAGGGCTATAATTTACCATGTGACATTGATTTGCTACTTAAACAGTTTCCCTTGAGGTGACCTTAAAACCATTTTCAAAATAAAAAGCAAAACTCATTTCTGTAAATTCATTTTGAATCAGGAGCCAACAGTGTACAAGTCACAAGTTCATACTCAACTCCACTGAGCAGGACTCTATAATTACGAGGTAAACTCAGTAAGGTAATAATTGTTTTTCGGTCATCACGGCTGTATGAGAACGGTAAGAATGGGGAATCTTATTTCCCATTGGCTGGGACAAAGGGATTTATTTCTTGTTAAACTTCCACACCCTACTCCTTCCCACCACTTGGTCAGTTCTCTATTAGTACATTTTATTTTATTTTTTATTAATTAGTTTTATGTTAAAATTTGCCTTTGTGAAACTCTATTCCTAAATCACAAGTGGAGAGCATGTGCTGGATCTCTGTCCTATCCCTGCAGCTGCCCTGAAGGAAGTTGATTGCCACGCAGAGCCCTAATCACCGGCCTCTTCCCAGCTTTCCGCTACCTTTCAGGTCTTATCCCTCCTTGCCCTTTCCGCCGCCCCAGTAATTTACCCTGTAAACTGCTTGATAACACTGCAAATTAGAGAAAAGATGGCTTGTAGATGACCACTGTGATGGAGAGAAATTCCCCTTGAAGCACAAATGCCATTAGAAAGGGGACAATGATTTGAATTTTTCAGAATGCCTGAGCAAAAATTCATTTTATGAATTGTGAGACTGCTGAGGTCAAAGTTCTAATAAGGAGTGGGGAGTCCCCTGCCTCCACTCGGTGCCACGTTTAATTTTAAACATACCAAAAGTGATTTCCACTGATTACTATGAAATGAATGATGTATCTTCAGATCCTACCTCTGCTTTTTCAATGCAGCAAAATTACACCTATGGATCAACACAAAATGCTAAGCCAGAAAACACATAAGTTACTCTTTTGACATTTTTTTAATTGACCATATCACCCACTTAGAAAATAATTGATTGATTCTAGTTTTTCCTCATAATGTTGCATAGTCATATGGATAGGTTAATTTCATATTTACAAATAGTGAGTTTTATAAAATTATTCCCTGCTGAAATTAATTTTGAACAAATAAATGATTATTTCACTTCTTACTGCTGCATTCTCAAAGTACTATTCATGAGTCAATAATGAATAAAATTGAAATTATTAGTCAACTTTACATTTACGAATTTTAAAGACTGCTCATTTATTGTATAAAATTAAAAATTAAGCACAAGTAATTTTGCACATGAAAATATATTCCCCAGGTAACATACTTTATTGTACTCAAATAAGATATTTGTAAAAATATTTTATTGAAAATAATTGCTGTGTTTCTAAAAATTATAAATCTAGTTTTCTTTTAGAAACACCATTATAAAATGGGAGTAATAGCTGTATATAACTTATTGATGAATCTAAAACATACAGCAAGTTAAACTTACCCAGTGCCTTCAAGTTAATAAAGAAATATTACTAAAACCACTAATGAAGGATATTTAACTCAATTATTTACACTATTACTGGAAAGCACTATTGGAATGGCTGATTATAATTAAAATTATAATTAATACATTTAAAAAATAAACATATAGACACTAAAATCTAAAACTAATATTTAAGAGGCTTGGGGTATAGTTCAGTGGCAGAATTCTTGTGTAACATGCATAAGAATCTCTAGTCAATCCTCATTACAGAAATAACTGACTAAATAAAGTTATACTTTTGCTATATGAATCTCCAGGTTTGTTTCAAATAAATGATGGCATACTATGTAGGAAAATTAATAGCGTGGGATTAATCTTACCTGCTTTTCTTTTACTCTAATGTGTCCTAATTTCATGTCACCCATTGATAGTCTTCTGCATGTTAGATCATTTTTGTATTTATTTCTTGTAATACTAGACCTGTGTACTGATTATCAAAAGTACCAGTCTCTCTCTGTAGCACCTCCTTCTACACCTCCACCAGCTATCTGTGGTCTTCTCTATCCTCTTTTCAATTATCTACAATTGGATTCTTCCAAGCAGAAATTGAGATGTTTCTTGAAAACTAACCATAAATGTTCATGTATCTTCTCCTCTATAGCTCAGTAGGATTAGGATTGGTAGCAGATACCAACTTTTAGCACAAATGTATCTCAGTTCAATATTTTTTTCCATATGTATTCACTCTATGGGAGTTCATTATCGCATATACTACAAAGCCTTCACATTGATATGGGACTTTCCTCTATAAAATAATTTAATATTAAAGGTCACTATAAAATGGGATACTTGCAATCCTGATATTCTTTGACACCTCTTTAGAGCAGGCAGTGAAACATTTCTATGCATGTTTCATAATTTTCCTCTAGTCCCTCGGGACAGCTAGTTAACAAGCAAAACTCTTCGAGTGTTATGTGGGCTTCAGCTACGAATAGACATTTGTTTTTATAATATTTGTCAAATGATACAGAGATGTAAGAGTGTATTTTTGTTAGTAATAAATTTTATAGATTAAATCAAAATAACATATGTGATATATAACTCTTAAATGATTAAAGACTCTGCTAATTTTATTGACTTATACTAGCTTATACTAGCAACACTAGTGATTTTCTTAGCTAATAGATTAGATCAGAACAGGCTACCCTTTATCAAAGACTATTTCTTACCTAATATGTGCAGAAAATTGTGTTAGCAGTGCTCTGATTGGAAAAAAAAGTGCCTCAAGGGAACTCTTAATGAATAATACTTGTGAAAATCCCTGAGAGAACTGATTATACTCTTTTGCAACAAATTATCTGTGAACCTTGGTTTGATTCAAATAGGTTTACACTTCTGAGCACCCTTTTATGCTAATATGTGACCACAGTATTTCAAAAACTTTATGTAGGCCTTACCACGTGAAAACCATTTAATGTTTCTGTGTACCAATCAGCAAGTTATGTACTGCGACCACTCCTTTGTGCTTATAAGAAACTCACGACACCTACTACATCATGCAAAAATTTTACAATAGTCAAATCAACTTAGTGCAGTTTGCAATAGTAATAATGGTAATATTCATCACCTCCCTAGGGCTTGTTACAAGGTAGATGCACCTTTGTGTACTTCGTCTGTGATCCTCACAAGAAATCTTGAAATGAAATGTAGTGTTACCCATATATTCAGAAAGAAAATGTATGATACAGATTGGAACATACTTACATAAATCTATGTAAATATATTCATTCTGTTTATATATACTTATTTACGGTTTTACATAACTTTTTGAGACCAGGTTCCATTCTGTACTCCAGGCTGATCCTGAATTCATTGTGTAGTCTGGGCTGGCCTCGGATGCACAGCCGTCCTCCCGGGTCGGTCTCCTAA
Organism: Ctenodactylus gundi; assembly: GCA_004027205.1. Taxonomy (NCBI): domain Eukaryota; kingdom Metazoa; phylum Chordata; class Mammalia; order Rodentia; family Ctenodactylidae; genus Ctenodactylus; species Ctenodactylus gundi. Next base: position 228,349 of record PVKB01002071.1, on the reverse strand, counting down.
ATGTTGTATTAACAAGTTTCTGCCTCCACATCTGTGGTGTTGCAGAATCAAATTCAGGGCCTTGAGCTTAGTAGGCAAGTGCTTCCACTGTGTGCTGTCCTTTCAGCCCTAACATAGCATTTTAAAGCTTATTCATCTTGCTATTCTGATCGATCCTCCTAATAGTACTAGACAACTAAATGCTATGTAATATTTAGTTGTTTTGCTATATCATTGTTTATCATATAATTTTAACAGATTTGTTTTTACATTTTTAGTCAGATATATTATGTCTATATAAGGATCTCTCCATGTTAAATTATTGGGCTTCTCTAGAGTTATAATCACAAATATTTTGAGATTGAATTTCCTAAATAAGACTTTATAAGTACCTGCATGTATTTTGTTACAGATTATCTTCTTTTTAAAATGAATAGGCAAATTTATCATGGCAGCAGTGATATATCTCTGGTCCAGTAAATGCTGAAATAGGAATTATATCGTTTTTTAATAATAAAAATGGTACTGGCAGATTGTTTAATTATATATATATATATATATATATATACTTTATATTATATATTTATATATATATATAGTTTATAATTTATATTCTATATATATATATACTTTATATTCATACACTTTTTCAAACTTAAGTATTAAGTGGAAAGGCAATTGTAGGTTTGAATGGTTACCAAGAATTTAAGTAAAGAAGGAAATACCAACAAACATCTGTTCCATCAGTACAAGATTTTCATGGTACATGCTGATCACTAATCTCAGCTTAAAATGGTAAAAGGAAAAAAAAAATGAAAGAAAAGTCATCTTCACATTGGCATTTAAAAGTAAATTAAGAAAAAATAGTTCATATTCCTTAGAATCACTTTTGCAAAAGACATACTGAATGTCTTCAGTTATAGATAAGGCAGGTAATCTGTGTCTGGGTAATCCGTTAGACCTTCTTGTTGATAAGAAAATATAAATAGGATAAGAAAACAAGTATAACATATGAAAAGAAGCAGAGAGTGTAGGCCATGTAGATAATGAAATAAAAACCTGGATTATTAAGTTAACCACACATTCCAATATTCCTAATTGTATCTTAAGTGCTAAAGTGAATATAAATCATATGTAATGAGAGACTGTGAGACAGAGACTTGGAGTTTAAGAGCACCTACTTTAGACTTCAGTAGCCCACACACTGTGACTCGGTAGCTCATGCTCTGTCACTTATGCCTCGTTAAATAGGAAGGTGTACATACCTGTCCTTGTACAGGTCACATAAAACTGAAGTGCAGTGAGAGAAAACATTGTATTAAAATTATGCAACTTTAAAACAAGAGCTAAAATTTAGCTCTCACACCGTGTAGGTACAAATGTCTGCTTAAAACCCTTGTCTTCCATGTGAAGTAATGAATTTCCAGTCTTACAGACAGCTTTTACTTCACTCCCATATGGATTTCAACTTCCTAACACTTCAATCAAACTCGGCAATAAAATTACACCTATGTCTGGCTGATTAGCACGTCTGCAGTATGTCATCCTAATAGAAGCAGAGCTTAACGAAATTTAGCTCAAAAGCAACCCAAGTAGAAGATAAATCCTACCTCCAAATATAAAGCAATAGAATTCAATGAAAAATTGAAATTCTTCATGTTTCTCTTGTTAATAGAAATTAATAGAAATCTCCATCCAATTTTGCTGTTTTTACATTATAATCCTGTTTCAAAAATGATAGAAATGACAATATTTTTCTGCACAGTACGTACCAGTGTATACATGGTGCTGAACCTTCTATTGGTTCAGTAAGTATTTATACAATACTCGCAAATAAATTTATGGGATATATTTAAGTATCTACACTTGAATGTTGATTCTTCATTTAAGACTTAACAGGAAAATACCTAAATAGAACACAATATAAGATTTAACACAATATTGAATATATGTTTAAAAATCAAATAAACTCAACACCAATAAGATCAGAGTTGTTTTCAATTTCACTAGCTACAAGATACAAACTAAAAAATACCTTCTTGAAATTGACAGCTCATATTTCATGACAATCATGAAACATTAAAAAATGATTCAAAAGCAAGATCCTATGTATAGGATGTATTCATATGCGTATGCTTGGCATCTTAAGATTTAAAATATTTGTCTTTTGAGACAAATATGTTCTACTTTTGAGATGACATTTTATCTAAAGCAATTAGAAAATTCTAGTATAAAAAATAAAGTAAAAATTGTATATTCCTATGATAAAATAGTAGTTGGGAGATGTGATCTATTCTGAAAATATAGAAAATTTTCAATGTATGAAAAATACATAATATTTTCAACATTTATATATGTTTCTGTGTACAAGGAGAAAAAACATGATGGGTAGAAATATGTGTCTCTGTGTTCATTAGTGAGTTCCTGTTCCTTTAAAGATACATTGAAAAATATTCAAAAAGGCTTTATAACACTATTTCTAAGATGTGAAATATCCATATTCATACTACTCTGAATGAAATTATTTTCACTATTTAAATATGTATGCTGTAAAAAGTGTGTTATAGAATATTAAATCATGTACATTTCTCAAAATATTTTCAGATATCTGAAAACAATTACTCTGTTGGCAGTACTTTAAAATATTGCTATGCATGTTTTGTAGGAACTAGGTTTTTAAATCAATCTATTCTGAACACATACATCAGAGAGTCGTCTTCAAAGGACAACTCCCACCATATGCAGACTGATCTAAATTACTGTTTTTTGATCAAAATACAAACACTTAAATCTGATTCATGTATCCCTGGGGAATCTCTCTTCTCTGCCTCTCGAATGTCGTCTCAGACTATACTGTACTTGGCTCCCCATCCTCTGTCACCCGCCCTCTGATTTTACGTCCTCCGTCTGTGTCATCGCCCCTGCTGGTGCCTGTGCAGCACAGTTAATTTTTCATCTTTCTGTTCTGGACTTAGCCCTAATGTCACTACTAGCTAAAATGCCATCAGCACAAAGAGATCTTCCTAGACTTTCCTGTCTGGAAGAGGCTTTAGTTACTTTCAAATACATCAATAAATTTCCTTCTTGTTTAAGCCTATAAGTTTCTCTTTATATCATTTTTCAGAAAAAAATGACATTATTCTTATTTTTTAAATAATTACATGGAAAATTTTACTTGACTGTAGTAAATAAATTACAGGCTTATTGTAGCAATTAGTTTTTTTTGGTGTTTTCAAATTAATACTCTTCCAATTAAAGTGTAATATATTTCGTTTATGATTACTCTCATAGTGTTTATATTTCTAATATTGAGCTGTTACTTTTTGATTGTCTAATCAGTAGGGCAATGGCAGATCAACAATCTCCTAAAAATAAGACCCTGTACCAGAAACACTGTAAATCAACTGCAACCAATAACAATGAATGTGAGCTAATTACCTTCACTGGGTATTTAAGGAGAGGGAAACGTTGGTATCTACTCTATAGTCTATAAATGCAGTAACCTATAAGGAGAAAGAATAGAACACTGTTTTATATTCCAGATGGGCAAATACATAGGCTTAGTATAAAGACATAAATTCATAATGCAAACTTCGAAGGAAATTACTTCTATTCACAATTGGTAGTATTACTAATAAATTATGTCTTTTGGTATATTTGCTGTGAGTCAATATCTAAAGCATATACTACGTTACCTATGTTATTAACACTGATAACTTTTGGTGATATTATTATGGCAATGTCCTAGGCCCAGAAATGGTGATATTTGGAGATGGGGGTCTTTGAAAATCAATAGAGTTCAATGAGGTCATGAGAGTGGAGCCCTTAAGATGAAAATATTTTCCTGTTATGAAGCTTACCACCTCAGTGATAATGAGGGCCTAGCAATAATGCAAGAGTGTCCTCGCAAAAATCAGGCAATGCCAGCACCCTTATCTCAGAATTCTAACCCAGGTATATGAGTAAATTATAATACACCCTGTCTTAATACACCCTGTCTCTCACTATGTTGCATCCACCGCCCAGCGAGGAAAGATTTGTTGTAGCTTACAGCTTCCGAAGGCCTCAGGCCTTTCATGAGGGGGCAGCTGGGAAATGGTGGAGCCGCCTGGGAGACAGAGATCCTCACAGCACGGGGAGCAGAGAGAGTTTGAAGAGAAGGGTGGAATCATCAGCACACGCCCCCTTCAGGTCAAGCTCCAAGCTTCTTCCCGTTCCAACCCAGCCCCACCTCCCAACCTTCACAGTATCCACAGGAACATGAGGTATTTGGGGGACACTCCAGATCCCAACCATGACACACCCATGGGCGTCCAATTCTTGATAAAATAAATGCAAAAGCAGCAATACCTTTATTCTACTGACAGTTTAAGTGCGCAGGAGAGGATATGGAGAAAACCTGCTTACATCTGAAAATTAATGTGATCTGTCTAGAAGTCAATGCAATATTCTATATAAAATATAAATTGCTCATATTTATTGATTTGTGTCCTCACAGGTGGAATTTACTGTTCAGATACATTCTCAGACTCTCAAAAGCATGTGTGTGTGGAATTGTTAATTGTAGTATTTTTTTATTATCTTATTAGTAGAAATGAAAGTACACACCAGAGAGTACAGTTTAATAATGTGTGCTGTACTGTCACCATAAAACACAGCACCAGATTGTTAAAATTAATGACACAGAGATGCAGTTTCTTTTAAAAATGATAAAGAAATTTACCTCTTTTACAGTGTTTAAGTGTGCAGTTCAGCCCCTTTGGGTACACTCGGGGAGTACTGCAAATGTCACCACCTTTCACCTTTAGAAAGTTTTCATTATCACGTACTGGAACTCTATTCTCGTTAAATGCTAATTCTTCATTCATTACTGCTCAAATACCAGGCACAGCCACTCTCCATTCTGTCGCTATGAATTTGACTATCACAGGTAGATGTGAACTCACAAACTGAGTTTCCTTTACTGCATGGCATATTCCACTTAGCATAACATCCTCAAGGCCCATTTATTTTGTAGCAAGCCTTAAAACTTCACTCATCTTAAATGCTACAAAATACTCCATTGCATGATTATTTACACTGATTTTTCATTCATCTACTAATGTATATTTTCAGTGATTGATATATTGATCTGTGCTGCTCTCACAATAGAGTTCCTTGGAATAACCCTGTTATAAAGTGAGTGCAGAAATATCTGTGCCCATAGATACATTCAAATGTCTTGGGTATATGATGAGAAGGGCACCTGTTAGATCATATAAGGATTCTATGTTACATTTCAGGAGAGATTGATGTGCTACTTTCCCATATATTTGCATAGACAGTATAATTCAATGTGCATTTTAATAAAAATGCAAAAGTAGAAAAGGTGTGTGAAATACAATCTTTTAAAGTTGTAAGACAGTTTGTGCAAGACAGGTGTGTTTATGGATAGATGCATACATGCATTTCTGAAAAGGAATTTAAGAGCAGTTGTGATTAACAAGAGAGACTAAAATATGATAATGACTCCTAATTTTACATTGATAGTGCCATCTAAGAAGTCTCTTCATAAAAATTATTTATTTGATCATTGTCCTCAAATAATACTAAATAAGTGGTAGAATCATGTTTACATTTTATGTTTTTATTATACTTTGGATATTGGTATTATTAGTAGATAAAGTATCTCCTTATGCTTACATTGATAGTAATTTCTGCTAAAAATTTCATTACTTTCTTCCTCAAACTTAATTGGAAAGAAACTATAAGCCAAAGAATGAATTTTCATTCTTCACAGGAGCATCTCTAAGTACCTTATCTAAAGGAGCCCAGTCCATCCCCTATCGCCACTCAGTGCTGTTAGGAGTTGGTTTGTTCATTTCATCCCAGTCACCGCTATAGCAGAAGCTGTGTAATTGTCAGTCTGGGTCATAACCCCTCATACTTAGAACAATCGCACGTCTATGATACACCCGCTGTATGAAGAGTTCCCTCTGTTCTTCCTGGAACCCGGTCTGCAAAAAACGCTCCACTTGCATGTACTTCCTCCCGCTCCTCATAGTACCCGTGATGCGGTCCTGTTCTCTTTTCTGAGTCTGCCAGTAGACGCTGGCTGCGGTTCCAGCACGGTGACTCCAGTACTGTCTTGTCTCCAGTCTGAAGACCTGGAACTCCAAAACCTCACAAAAGCAGCCCGAATGAGTCAACTTTACGGCATAATGCGTTTAAGAGTTACCGTTGGGAGTGCAGAAACCCACGGTTGCCTGACGCTTTCAAGGCTGCCGCCCTTGCTGCAATCCTCGCGGGTACTCACCGCTTACAGTCCGTGGGCTGGCAACACACGCTGAACGGCTCCAGGCCCTGCCCTACACCCTCTCATTATCAGGGCACGGGTGCTCATCCACTGGGATTCTCGCTGCTTTTCCTCCAGTCCTGTGGACACTTTGCAGATCTAGCAAATCCCCCGCCTTCCTAGGCTGGGCTCTAGAGGAGATTCCTTTACTAAATCTCTATCTTGCAGCTGAATAACGTAGAGCCGCAGACAAAAACGATTCTCACCGTTACCATTTTGGCTCCACTGCTGGCTGCAGTTTTCAAAGATTTTTGATATTGTTATTAAAATGCATTTTTGGTTTTGTTTCTGCTTGAACTAAGCTTTTATTGGCGTCCCTTGTGGAGGTAACTCTTTAAAGTAATCCTTATCTCCCACTGCCAGGACTCCCTGCTCCAAGGCCTGGATGCCAACCAATAGCTGACATGTATAAAATAATCTCATTTGGTTTACAAGCGCAAAAGCTACTTTTTTTCTGCTCAGTATGACTTACAGTAGTAATGAGTCAGTGGACAGGAGAAAAGTTCAGTCTGAGAAATGTTGTGTCACACTGCCTTTACATTTTGGAAGTTCTGGTATCTGCTTTGGAAAAAGAACTTAACATCATTACAGTAACCTTAGCAAAAAAAAAAAAATTAATTAGTGTGCCTGGCAACAAATAGCACTGAATGCTTTTCAAAGAATAATTCTTCAGTTCATCTGCTCACTAATATCACTGCATTAAATTTCCTTATAGCTGCTTGAATGAAATGTTATAGTTCATTCTCTGTGTGGTATATAAAGATTAGTATTTTGTGTCTTTGTATGCTAGACTGATTCAGAAAATAATCCTAATTTCTTCTTGCTTCTTTCAATCATGCTAGAAGTGCAGATGAGGAAAATACATGGCTCATATTTATTTGGTAAGATATCTTACTAAACAAATACTACAGTAGTTGACAATTTCTATTGCAAGTTACCAAGGGGGAAAATAGGTGTTTTACAACAGGGAGTCGCTCATTTTAGAATTAATAGGTATATAAATCTACCAATTACTTTTCTCTTAACTTACTAGTCTGAAAAAAGACCACTGATTTAGACTACTTGGTGACTGATGACTCTCCTTCAACACAATATATCATTGTTCTTTGCAGACTTATAAGTAGAAATCCTGTGTGTGCAGGCCGATGTAAGGGAGTGCATAAAGCATTTGTTAGGTTCTTAGAAATGTGTTGAAGTGTCATAACTGATATGAGTGAAGGAGATGTCATTCTTCTTTCAGAAAGATATTATACTACATTATGGTTACACTTCTTTTGTGTCTGGCACACTGTTGAAAATTTAGGAAAAAAATACTGGAAGAAAAACTAGAAACAGTATTCATAACACTTCTACCATATAATGAATAGTTGTCTCAACATATAAAACATGAAAACTGGCTGTCATTATTATAGAGTGGCATGGGTTTTCTCTGCCTGTGGATGTATGCAAATATTTTGAGTCTACCTCTCCCACCATTACACATCTTCTGCCTGAAGAATTCACGCTCTACTTTTCATGTATCCTGTGCTCACTGGTGACTCATCTTAGTCTTCTTTGAAGTAAATCACCTTGAAAAATAAGTTAATTAAGTGTGGCTGAAAGGTATTATTCTGAAAAATCGCTCAATGTAACACAAGAAACATGTTGAGTGATTCACAATGAAGTTACAGCACACAGCGATGTCTTTGATTAATGTGTCATGTAAATTGCGCATGCTTAACTGGAGAAATGAGGACATCTTTTCTGAGTAGATGATATTCACCACTAATTTTTTATACATTTTATGCTTCATGAAAGTTAAACAATATCTGCTTTTCTGTTTGGGCAGTTTATCTTATATTAGTTAAACCTTTAATTAACGACGTGCTTTTAAAAATTATTTTACGCATGGGTATTTCAGGAGTCTGGCCAAACTCACTTAGCTGTGATGAAAGAATGCTGACTTTGATCTTCTACGTTTTCGTTTTACAAATTAAGTAAACAGCTTGGATTTATTTGTACAATGTACTTTTCTTGTTTTTTAAAATAACATGGACTTTAAGATACCAGTTAATGGTAAAATATAAAAGCATACATTTAATTACATATTTGTTTATTCACATAAAAATACATATTAAAATGCTATATATTTATATATGCGTATACCTGGAAGGAGAAAGTAGACAGAGACCAACATAGTATTTGATATCATATCTTATATTTAAATGAGAAAATTTTCTTGTAATGCACTCTCACCTTTGAAATTACATCCACTCAAATTGGTCATAGCCTACTATTCTGTAAATCCAAAATCTAACACACTGCTAATTAAATTTCACTGAAGATAACGATAGAAAGAGTAATGATTTTGACTGTTACTGATACTATATTCCAAATGACAACAAATACGATGACTTTTTTGAGTAAGAATCTGTAGGTCACAAGTGGCCTCATTTCTATTCACTATGTATTCAAATGTAGGCACACACACACACACACACACACACACACACACACACACACACACACATATATATATATATATATATATATATATATATATATATATATATATATATATATCAAGTAAAAGTATGCTGAAAAGTCCGAGTTAGACTCATTATTAGTTAACATTAAGGCTGTTTGAGGCGTCTGAAAAATGCTAGGGTTTTATAGAAAAAAAAAAGTTTTATTCTTAGAGTTTGGTTACCATAGAATGAATTGCTACATCGTGATTATTTCAGCAAGTTGTTTCACTATGGCTTAGTCAAATACATGTTCTGATAATCACTTTCAAAAAGTATAACCCAAATATTATCATGCCTAAAATGTGTCTGTGGTGTATCATATCAAACGAATTTCTTCAAACTGGAATCATTTCAATTGAAAATTGTTTCTCTGACTTGCAAATTCAGTTCAATAATTGAATCAAATTAACCATGACAGATCAACATCCAGAAGGTGCTATGGAGCATTCATTCTGGTTCATGATCTGGTGATTCAAAATTAAGTAAATTAAATTGCCAAATAACAAAAGAAATTTATGTATTCACTTGTTTACTAGTTGTGAAATCAAGAATGTAAGAAAAATTTAAATTCAGGGAAATTCAAAAGAAGTAGTTAATAAAATGGGTTATTGTCCTGAAACCTTCAATAGTTTGAAGTTAGATATAAAAATGAAATCAGAGATTCTTTGAAAGACCACCCCTCCATAAATGAGCCCTAGTGGCCATTGACACTTCTAAGTGCCGGGAACACATTAGGAACTGGTGGGTCACCAGGTAGTGTAGTTTAGGAGTAATAAACCGAAGGTGGGCACAATCCTATGCAACTATTCTCACAATGACACTTCCTCCTTTATCGGCTAATTCCTAAGTAATGCCAATTATTACTTATCAATCCCTAGGTATACCATAACTACCCATACCTATATTCATTGTTATAACATGAAATTATCTCCCTAGGTCAGTGTATTGTCTTCATAAATGAAATGAGATTAAGCTTTTAAGTCGACGTCTCTATGTTGCTTCTGAGACCCTTTTTTTGGGTCCCAGAGTGGATTGGGCACGAGTCTCTAGCCTCTGTGACTATGCATTTTTTTTTATCCTACAACTGTGTTTTGTATCTTTCAGTTTTTTCACCCACATTTGCTCCTGAATTATGAGCTATTAATATACATTATATAATAGGAAAAGCTGATTAATCTTTTTATACTTAGTGCATGTTAAATTACTACATGAAATAAACTATAGTATTGGAAGCTTTCTTCTATCTGATCTATATTGTAGAATGTGAATGTAATGATTTGAATTCTCAAGCAGAAAAGATACATCCACAAATTACCTCACATCTAAGATCAGAAAAATAAAATATTGGTCAATATTCTGTCTATTACAATGAACTTCTTTAAAAGTCTCATCTTCTGAGTTATTTTTATTCAAACTTAATCTCACATTCCCTATTATATATTATCAAATAGAGTAAAGCATGATTTTTAAAATTTAATGTTATTAGCAATTTTGTTTTTTATAAAATCTCAAAAAGGAGAAATAAAAGATTATAAAGTTGTTAATATAGATAACTTCTGCTCAATAAATCCTCTCTCTGGGTGCACTGGTCCAGATATATATATTCAACCTTGGAGAGATCCGACTAGGTAATTTGTGGATCCAGTTTATATAGAAAAGCAGAATCATGTTTTAAGTAAAGAACAATCACCACTGAAGGCAATGATACATGTAAATTTTTCTTGCATAAATAGTTTAACATTATAAAACCAGGTCCGACATGAACAATAGCAACAATAAATTACATATATTGCAACAATTACACAATACATTTTGATGTCACTTTTTTGTGGGATAATGCTGGGAATCGAGCCCACGGCCCTCAGACTGAGTTATACTACAGGATGTATTTTTCAGTTTGATTTTAAGATAGATACTGTCATTAATCTGTCCGGATTGGACCTAAATTTGCAAACCTCTTGTCTCAGCCTCCCAGAATGCTGGGATGACACACCTGTGCCAGTGGGTCCGACTTTAGTGTCACGTTTTTATATCGAGAAATATACACGGCTGCATTACTAAAGTGATATTTTGACAACAAGATTTTGATCGCTTGTATCTTTGTAAAATTATTTTTGATGTAGCCATTTGTGTCCAAAATATGTATTTCAGGATAAATTAAGTTCCTTTGGGTAAATTCAGGATCATAAATACACATTATGTCTTTCAATTTTGGGGGGAGGGATATTTCTGGTGCCATAAATAGTAGTGAATCCCTAAGAATTTTCACAGGATATGAAAATGCTACGATTAATTTCTGAGATAATATCTCAAAATATAAAATCTGTGCATTCAAAGCATGATTTTATAAATTTATTTTTCAAAACACCATTGAATTGCCTCTACATTTGAATTTAATTTAAAATATAATCTCTCACATTGACATTAAAGAAACTTAACACTTCCTACAAATTGTGATAGTTCTGCAGAAATTCATGCGGCATTCAGTTTTTATGCAATTCAGAATGCTGGTTTGTGTGTTCTATCAATATGCATTCAACTCCGAGTTTCTGATTAGCTGACCCTGAAGATGTAGAGACTGTTTCCAATGTACCAGCATATCCCCGTGGCTCAGGCATGCTCTCATTTTTCCATCAGATCATTAGCCCACTTACTCAATGTGCTCTTTCGCAAAAGGGAGTCCTGTGTGATTGATTCAAGAAATGAGTTTGGACTCATTTAAGAGGGTGAATGCAATCCCTGTCTTTTCATAAAACAGAACACTCTGGAAATCGCTGACACAATTGGTGAACAAAACAGACAAACCCCAAATCATTAGTTCCTCTGGGCTTACCCCATGTGAGAAGGACTCTCAAATTAGGGCTTTCCCTGGATCCTTAAATACCTAGCAAGGGATATAAGGCAATTTTGGGCTCCAATTCTCTTCCTTTAAAGCACAAAACTATAACTTACCAGTAAAATGTGTTATAAGCAATAGATACAACTTTAATTGGTTAGATCAGACAGTTCTCTTCCCTTTAAGAAAACTTACTGAGTTATTCAAAATACAGTATGCTTGAATTCAAATATTGAGCCTAAAAATTTCAAGATTGTCATTTACAAGTAATGAGCCTAGTAGACAATAGTTCACCTAAAATTGGTGAGATTTTTCCTTTTCATATTGCTCTAATACTAAATCAGCAACTCAAGGAAATGCATATGTTCAATCATACTGTGTTCTGATGAAGGAATCAACTCAGGATGCAACAAACCTGACAGTCAGATGACAGAGGATCTGATTAGGACACCTCTGAGGACATTTTCTCTTACAATCCAATACTGATACTCAAGGCAGGTGCAGAGGGAATGTTAACTTGTATCAAAAGAGGAAGGAGAGTCATGTGATTCAAAAGGAAAGATGGCTGTACTCCGATGAAACAAGGAAGCCAAGGGCCTATACAAGTGTTAAGATCTGCATGCAGATGTGGATTGTTTTGTGTGTCAAATCAAAGCAAGGTGCTGGGCTAAAGAAATATTGCATTCAGTCTCATCAGAGACTAGCATGAGAAATGAGAGAAACTCCACACTCTTCGTGATTTCCACGGGTCTGTTATTTCCAATTTTGGTAATAGATAATCATTTTATGATTTTTATTTTCTCCAAACCAGGTATTTTTTCACAAAATTATGGGCACAATAATAACATGAAATTAACAAATGCCTGTCTACCTCAGGACTGTTTATGTTCTGAATGGAGACGAATTTATTGTTAAGTTTGGCTTCTTACAGAAGCTTCAAAATATCAGTTCAAAAAAAGGGAATCACTGACTCTTGAACAGATGTAAACATGACTGAGCTAGTTCAAACAGATGTGTGCAGATGGAAAATCATTCTAAGAAAAGACCTAGGAAGGATGTTGAAGGATCTGTGGGCAATGTGACAGCATTCAAAGAACAATGGTGGATTCTGAATGACCATTGTGTATATGCTTGATATACTCAAGAGCAATGGGAACTCTATGTATTGCATACATACATATAGTAAAATGAGGAAAAACCCATAAGCACATATGGAATAAAAATGGAAAAGATAGATTCTGCCTACAAAATTCTTTGCAAGTTGTGTATAGTTAGAACAAAAAGTCAACTTATGTAACTCTCCCTGCCTAGGCTTAGGAAGTTAGTACATTTTCTAAAACAGTAAGAGATAACTACCAACGTGTTGCAGAGAGGGAGTTTGACACCCGCTCAACCTGGACCAAGGAAAACACGGATTTGATTATCTTAGGGTTAAACTGAAAGCTCAGTATCAGGAGAGAGACCATTCCTGATTCCTGACAATTCCTGAAAGACTGAAATCTGTGTTTGGATTGTCTTGATGGGTAGTCAAAGCGGTATTAGATATTTAATGCTTAAACAGTAGCTGTTTGGAAAAGAGTAGCAGGTGATTGCTTTAGACATTTCTTTTCCAACGGGAGCAGATTTTGAGTCTTGCATTTTACTACAGGGACCAGCAGCAGAGCACGTGTGAATCCTCACACAACACAGACCCTGCGTGCTCAGCGCCATTTGCATTTGCTCGGAGACATTCACAGTATTTGCAGCAGCATACCAGCCATTACCAGCCAAAGCTCCAGAAAAGTACAAGCTGTCTGGGAATGCGCAGAGCTTTGGCACATGCTTCAGACCTACCCTGAACTATGTGGTTTTTCTTGCCCAGGGTTTAAGTTGAGCAGGCCACTCAGATTTCTAGTGTCTACACTCCCAGTTTTGAAAGAAATTATTACGTGAGAACTATAAGGACTGTTGGCTAACCTACCTGAGTACTTGTTTGTGACCACAAGCGGGAGAACCCAGCCTTCTCTCTGCTGTAAGTGACCGTTCCTTCTTGGAAAGGGACCCAGGGGAAGCTCACACTAAGAACTAGAAAAATTAATTGACCCCAACAGAAATCACATCATAAGGAAAATAACAATCCCACCTGGTTTTGTCGGTGTTTTCTTCAATGTCGCCTTCATTTTCTAGTATTTCTTTGGGCCTGGTAGGCACATTTTTGTAACACCTTACAAATGCTCAGCATTTTTTATACAATATTATCTTGCCATGTTGTTCAACACCAAGGATTATTCAACACAATTTGCAAAATTTATGTTATTTGTAGCTTATTGATGAATTACTTACCTTGTTTCTTCTTTCGCGTTCTATTCATACTTCCTCTTCATCTCTTTTTCTTTCCCTCAAATCACTTCTTGTTCCTCTCTTATATACAATATGATCCTTGTTAAAATCTCTTTTTAATGTTTTCCTCCTTTTTGATTCTGTGTGTGGGAAGGTCTATGTTTGTACGTCACTGTGTATGAGTATTAGCTATTGCCTTATTCTCCATAATGCTTTAGCCTGTTTTGCATTGTTCTGCCTTAAAAAGGATTGTTTTGGGGATCTTTGAACCTTAATTTAAGATAGTTTATTAATACAATCTCTTTATAATTTCATTTGCTTTCTATTTACTTCCTTTTTCTTCTTTCTTTCCTTCCTCTCATACAAATCTCAAAGCTCTCTCCTCTTTCTAGTACCTAGATATTACCACTAAAAACTTCTCCTTCCAGTTTTTTCTCTCTCATGCTTTTAGCCTAGTCTTGGTTATTGACATTTCTGGGGCTGGAGGAGTGCCTCACCAGTTAAAGTGCTGATAAATGGATAAATAAAACATAGCAGGTACATAAAACAAAATATGATTCGGCTATAAAGTGGAATGAAGTATTGGTGTGTTACATACATACATATATATTGAGACAGGGTCTCGCTTTGTGGTCCAGGCTGGTGGTGTGTTACAATATCTTTAATCCTTCTGATTTTATAATAGACAAAAGAAATTACTAAAAACAAGATGTACACTATATCATTTTCTTTATATAAAATATTCAGAATGTCCCATCAAAACAGAATGAAAAATAGAGATTACCAGGAGAAAGTGATCCATTGTCAAATGCTGTAATTTTATTTGCAAGTCATCTAAAATCATGTGACAGTAACAGGCGAACCACTCTATACATACATCCAAATTCAGTAATTAAATCCTGACAATTTAAATGTTACAGACTGGGAATTATATTTCAACGAAGCTTTATGAATTTTTAATTTGTTTCCTTTCTATGAATTTTACGGATTCATTAGAAGGATGTATGTAAAACCCAATGGGCAAACCAAAGCGGTTGAGCCACAGAATCTTCGAGAAGCTATGATGTTTTGTCGTGAGACAGTGGATAATAAAGCTACTTCTGAGCAGCAGTATAAAATAATGTTAGTTAAACCAACAATTGACATTAGTACATTTTTGTTCCCCCAATCCTTTATTTTCTAAATTCTTAAGTGAGCATGCAATTATGTGGGATATAGTAACTAACATTTTCCAACTCTTTCTGTTATTTTTTTACATAATTGGTCAAAAAACGTTAAAATTATAATTAAAGTTAATTAAGGAAAAGCAGTGAGAAGAAATTGTCTTACTGAGTTAACAAGTTACTTTTTGAAATTGTTAAAGAGCTAAAAATTCCTGTACATTTTTAAACCCAAAAGTCTTGGTTCTAGGCTAAATATTTTTATTTTCAAATATGAAATTTCAAAATAAAATTTCCCACCTTGGCTTACTCTTATACATCAATTTGGAAAAGCACACCAGCTGTAATGAACCTTAGAGGATGACATTGCTCATTGCAAAAGTCAGGTTGATCTTTCTTAATGTTTTCTTTTTCTTGTGACTATCCTAATCCTTATATAAAATATCTGTTTTGACCTAAGTCTGAGCAATCTTATCATTAAACTGATTCTTTTACCAAAGTAACATTAGAGCTTGCCCCTCTCTCAATAGTTTTATAAGCATTCCTGTTTTAGGAATTTTAAGTAAGAAAGCTCAATGATCACTCAACAATAGAACTTAAGATATTTATGAAAAAAATAATTAAAGTTGAATTAAATGGTGGACTACCCTTTCTTTCTAACAGTTAAAAAGAATGAAAAAAAAGAGTTAAAGTCTTTTTAAGTTCTAACCTGTCATTGGTTGCCATTTTTTTTTTTTAATTGGGGAAAGGGTGAATCTTAGAAGGTTTATTTCCTCGGTGTCCTAGGAACGTTTACACCTTGAGGCCTTCTGGGTCCCAAAACTGTTGAAACACCATTGTTATAGGAAATTGTATCCTTGACCTGCTTGTATGATGTTTGCTTCAGGAAACCGTAATGGCACATCCTTCACCCTAACAAATTCACTGTATTCGTTATAATTTACTCAACATTGCAAGTGATACCCCCTTATCTTTTTGAAATATGTTAATTGCTTTATTATTGAGTCTGTTTCCTCATTAGTCAGATTTTTTTTTCACTCCCTTGCCTTTCTCAGAGAGAATTAAAACTGAATCCTTCTCGTATGTCCCAAAGCAGACACTCCATGACTCTCCATGTTCATTCAAATTACCATCAACATAATTACTATAATTACTTAGAAGTGTGTACTGGTAAATGGAGGCACTAGAGCAGGTTATAGTCCAGGCCGTCTAAGATACCACTGGAAATTTAACTTAAATGGCCAAAAATTGCTTGTTTGCATTTAGTGTAGTGATTAGATAATTGTCTGAAATCCATTCTCTCCTCCAAAACTAATGACTACAACTTTGAAGATATTTATTATATCAGCAGTGGTGATGTTTTTGACAGTAACTACTGTGACAAGGGTGGTGGTGGCAGTAAGTAGTTATAACAAATATGATATCTTCAAACTAGTTATTTTTTAGAAATCATGTACTTTTGATGTTTAAAAATTAAAATACTTAAAAATAATCCATCAAAATAATAATATAGTATATAATATATATGTATACACACATACCTATACAAAGAAAAGGCAAAGTGCCATAGTGATTCATAAATTCACATTCATAGAACTTTTTTGGCATTTGTTCTCAGAGACATATATAAAATTTTGTTTTCATAGCAAAAGTTTTCTACACTGAAGGATTTATCAATGTTTGCTTCTTCTTTAGAGCCATATGTCACCGAAGTAACTTTGGCGCTAAGCAACTAACAATATTTTAAAAACGATTTTTATGCACTCGACATTGCTTGCAGCAAATTGTTCTCTGTGTTTTGTCAGAAATTTCTCCTAATGAGATAATTTTATAGAGTTGATTTTGGAGAGGATATTTTATTGTTAGTGTTTCATAGATATTGAAAATGGTATCAATAATAAGTACTGTTGAAGTTTCAGTGCAGGGAGTGTTTATAGTAAATCATAATTTGCACCTTGGGGCAGATAAAAAAATCACGAGAGTGTTTATCAGACAAAGAATATAAAAGATACAAGGAGAACGTTGGGACATTGGCCTTTCACCTGTGAACAAAGTTTAATTGTGCATATTGTTATGTATTTATGACCTAACTTTATAGAGGATGTATTATTAGTAGTATTTTAAATAGCCTAAGTTTAGTTTCTGGGAAATACAGTTGCTTAATAAATGATCCTTCTTATCTTCAAATATATATATTTTTCAGTAAATTTGGAAGGTGAAATTTCAGTCCCATGTTGAGAATCTCTAAATTACCAGCCCTTTTGCTTTGTGATGTGTCTGAAGTAGCTGAATCATCTGAAAACAGAGAAAATCCATGCCTTTGCGCGTGTGTTTAGGTTAGTGAAATGAAAACAAAATAGGAAAGAATGAAAAAAGACAAACAAAAACAAGCCAACACTTTAAAAAAAAACTGATCTCCTTCTTTACCATGTCATTTAAGAAAAATTTGACCAAATTTAGATCGAGTGTATTAACGAATAGAGGATCTTTCAGACAGCCCTTCCATGTTATCATAGCTGCTACGTGTTCTGTTCGTTTGGTCCCTTGGTGACACACTGTCACCTGGTAACTACAGCCATCCCTTCTCTTCTGCACGGCTCCTTACTATCATGTCTTCTGAAATGCCCAGTTACATGAAAGATGACAGGTTTTTGTTGCCATGACGGTGAGGGCAGCGACCCGCGCCCTTGGCTGTGCTTACTGCTGCTCACTTGTGCCTACCACCGGGCCCTCTCTTGCCCTGACCCTTGCTCCTCCTGCTGTCCCTGACTTGTTGGATAGTCTTACTCACACACTAACGACATCTGGAACTACAATATTTCATATTTCTCTACTTTTTTTTCTGTTTCACCTAATACCTAATTATATATGAGTGTTAAAATGATTTTTGCTTAGAGAGGTCCTTCTTGGACAGTCTTTTATTTTCCTTAAAAATTACTATTTTATTTAAAATGCTAGATCAGATAAAACATTTTCTCAAAAGTTGGCTCTGAACTATCCACATGGCCTCCTGCTTCTATGACTTACCACTTATTTTTTTTAACTAAAATTTATTCCATGTGTTTGCATAGAGTGTTTACACATGAAAGAGACGCCACCCTCCAAAAACCTTTAACCCATTTCCTATCCTACACGTTTTTCCAAAGTCCTTAAAAATCTAAGTGTTCCATGAACACTTATTACTTATATATTACAGTCACCACATATCTGGACTGTATTCAAATAACATTCTTCACATCTTGGAATTCACAGTTTAGTTTTCCCAAATGAGGAAACTGCCCATCCTGCCTAAGGCACATTGTTAAATCAAGAGTGTGTTTACTGAAATGACAGAGGACAAACACATAGAATGAAAGATTCCTCCTGACTTTTCAACTGTGACAGCATCCGAATGCTGTAACAACGTTATGAACAATTATGCAAATCTTCCCCCACTACTGAATCACTTTGTTCTCAAGGTAACTCGCAACACTTCAAATAATGAGTCATTTTTTTGAATGGAGTGCTCCCAACTGTACAAACAATAAGTTGTCACTGTTTCCAGTTGATTTCACCACTTCCTGCTTCTCACACGATTTCCCCCAAGTAAGAATTACAATCATATTTTGATAACCGGCATACATTATTTAGGCAGCGTGCAATCTGCCTAGCTTTCTGACAGGCTCTCCTTACATGTTGTGCTCATGGGGAAATAATAATAATAATTTATGCATAAATCTATCGACCATAGATTAGTTTTTAACACAGTAGAAAGCTCTATTTTTAAAAATAATGTTTAGCATTTAACAAAGCAAATATTTTGACTGGGGCACTTTGCCAAAAAAGAGCCTCTATATGCCTTTGTCAAATGTTAAAATGTGTATTATAGTAAGTGGTAGCATACCGTTCACTTGTCGTATCGGTTCTCCCTCTTCACCATGGATATCTAGGACTATGGATTTTAATGTTATCCATTTTTCTGAAATGTATAAAATAATCTCATTGCCCTGTAGAACATTTACTTGTATTCAAGTAAGTTAAATTAAAAGTGACAGAGAGAAAGACTTTCTCATGTTTTTTATCCAAGATAAACACTCTGGAGCCAGAAGTCATCACTTCCAAACTATAAATTATATATCATCCAGCAAAGGTTTATATTTGTACTTCAATTTCAATGGAAATATTTATACTTATCAGACAGCCCAGCCTCATTTCAATATAATTTGATTTTAAACAAAGAAATTATCAAAATTAGACATTTCTTTATTCTGTTTTCAAGAAAGAGAAAATAGAACAATTCTGTGCTTATAGGATCAAAATAAGAAAACTTTTCACTGAAATCTGCAGTCTGCCTCCAAAATACGTACATCAGACTTGTTCTGCAAATTAAACTTCCTAAGAACTAAGATAACATACATGTTTATGTATCACAGACATATAGATGGCATTGATTCGATAAGTGTTCACAAATATCCTTAGTGACATCTATTGCATGAAGCCCACATTCTGCTTTAATAAAAATGATAGGCAACAAGAGAAATGGCCACACTCGATGAGGAAGGACAAGAGAATTACAAATGCTGAGTTCTCTCAAATCTAACGTGGCTCTGTATTTTGTAGGTTGGAAGCAAGATTTCAGGTGCACTTACCAAATATTTCTGTCAGCATTATGCCTACATTACTTTTATGTAAAATTCACACACTTTACCTGAGTCAAAGGAGAAGATAAGTTGAAGTGGAAAAAAAAATCTGTATTGAAAACTGCACGCTCAAAGTCATCTAAACTGCAAAGGTCAATAAGAATTCAAAAATTGTGAAAGACTTTGGAAATTTAAAGTTTTTAAAACATTCTAAAACGAGCTGGATTATATCTTATAACTATCCAAATGTTTAAATATATCAATCATCTTGAAAAAATAATTATGTAGTTGAAACTTAAAAATAAAGAATATATCCACAAGGCAGTGTTTTCCAAACACTCAATATCTAAGCCTACAGCTTTCTTTTTTTCCCCCACATTTTATTGATATGTATATGTGCAAAATTCAAGGTTTACAATGGAGCTGAGCATTTTGTGCACATACGTATCTGGTAAAGGTGACAAGGGCTTTCCCACTCTCCTTTTGTCCCTCCCCCTGCCCTCCCCCACCCTACTCCCCTGTTTCACTTTGTTTTTTGCTTTAAGTTCCATAAGAGTTGTGATCTGGGACACTCATGGCAGAGAGACCATCCGATGTTTCACCTTCTGCTTCTGACTCACTTCGCTAAGCATGATGTTCTCAAGTTTCTTCCATTTGCCTGCAAAAGCCTCCACGCTGTTGGACTTTATAGACGCATAGTATTCCATACTGTATAAATACCACAGTTTGTGTATCCGCTGGTCTGTTGATGGGTATTTTGGTGGCTTCCATATTTTTACGATTGTTAGTTGTGCTGCTATGAACATGGGTATACATATATCTCTGTTGTATGTTGTTTTGGTCTCTTTTGGGTATATTCCTAGGAGGAGTGTCATTGGATCGAAGGGGATATTTATTTCTATTAAGAGATCTCCATACTGTTTTCCAAAGGGGTTGCACGAATTTACATTCCCACCAGCAGTGCAGGAGGGTTCCTTTCTCCCCACAGCCATGCCAGCACTAATTATTATTAAGATGGTTATGCTCTTCAGAAATTAATGTGATTGTCTCCATTAAATTTTTAATTATAGAACTAATACTTTGTACCTAGTTTGATGACAACAAGTTTCTGAATGCATGCTTTGAAATTCTAATAATTGGCTCCACCTTAGCATGGCACTATTTTCTGCTTTTAGTAAGCACCCATTTCTTACAAGATGAGTCTACATTACCCTCTAAGTTATTCTTAAATTGTTGCTATCTAAATAAAGTCAGATTAGATTATTTTTTACATTATTAAGGAGCAACACTTCTCAGAGTTACAAGTTTGTAGCTATGAGAAAATTAAAGCATAAAGGCTTGGTACATGTGACAGTATTTGATGATTTTAGCTATGCATTATAATTTTAAAAACAAAATATTGACATTATTGATATCTTTTAACAATTGCTGACAGTTAAAATGTTGATAATCATATTTTGATTAGTATGTTCCACTCAAAACAACAATATACAGTGAAAAATGGATTAGAATTGAAAAGAGGAAACAAAATTCCCTAAACCTTTGTAAATAGAAATGGAGATCTAGGTGGGGAATGAAAACAACACATAATAAAAAACACACCAAGAGGAAGCCAGCAACTTCACACGTTAAACAGAGGAAAAACAGCATTCTTCATCTAGTTGAGAAAACCAGGCATTGAAATGCTATTTCCAAGGATCTACTTGAGGACTAGGCCATTTGGGCTACTTTGCATGCCAGTTCTGACAGGGTCTCAGCAAGAAATTAGAAGGTGGGAGGAAAGGGAGTTAGCGGCAGTTACTCTGTTCACTCCATGCTTTCTGATTCTTGGTTGGTTTTAGAGGAATCCCTCCGGCGAAGGCTATAGTAATTTTCACCTGTAATTACATCATTTTATGTTCTATTAAAGGCTTGCTCTTTGTGTTGCTGAAGGCCTTAAACCTGTTTTGCATTGCTGCTAGAATTATGGCAGTATATACCGTTGCTTTTCTCAACCCTAATACTGGTTTTGTAAAAATTACATTCATTAGACTCTGTTCACTTAGTTCCACTGACGGTATTTCTGTTTCCCTTTTCTGTTGGGACTCTGAATAATGCAGTAATTGGTTGTAGCTGTGACCCAAGAAAACACAAATCTGAAATTGGATATCTGGTTTGTTTTGCCTGTGTAATTACTGAATAGTTGGCTAATTACAAAACATCAAACATTATCGAGTTGTAGTCGTCCAGAGCTGGCAGTGCAATTACAGGGACTGAAATCATCATGGGTCGTCACATGCGCAGTAGTTTGACAAGTTGAGAAGCAACTTGATTTGTGTCCATAAATGATACATTTGAGCTTAAGTACATTGTGGCTTGGAGTTTTGCTTCTGAAAGAAAAATGGAAAGACTATAGAAAGCAAAAGAAAAGAGTAAAACTCTGAAAGTCTATCTAGAGAAAAAAATGAATAAAACAGAAGATCAGAAGACACCTACCAAATTTTTAAATTCATTGACTCAACTTGCTGTAAAGAACAGATATAAAAGCTAAGAATTAATATGTGCTTTTAAATAAATAACATGGTGTTGTTTATTTTGTTATCCTAACGTCTAGGTTGTACCGGAAATTTGTCGTCACTGTATAACACGATGACATAATTGCAGTTTGCCTTATCTCCTTCATTTAACAGCTCTGAGAACTTTAAAGACACTTCTAATATTTCTTAGGGGGCTGGAGGATAGGTTCAGCACTTATAGCAGTTGCCTAGCAGGTACTATGTCAAGCTCTAAGTACCCAGTTCAATTCCCCAGCACCACCTAGACTAGGTGGGGTGACACATGCCTGTAACCCAGCACTTGGTAGGCTAAGGCAGGATGATTACCAGCTTGGGCTCCATAATGAGCTCAGGACCAGCCTGGGCTACAGAGTGAGACCCTATCTCAAAGTGATAAATAAATAATAAAATAAAAATTCTTTGAATCACTTTGAATCACTTCCAGCGTGTGTAAAACTGATAAAGATAAATCCATGCTTTGGACCTCAGATTTGTGTGTGTGAAGGTATAGACATAATTTTAGATTTTTTTATTTTAAATTTTTGATCTTTGCAGTCCCTTTTTGTTAGCTAGCATATCAGATTTCAAGTGTGAAATGCATAATTCAAAGAATACATGTATTTTTCTTTATTATAAAAATTTTTGAAAATATGCTCCAATTTTGTGGTCTGGTTAATGTGAAATAAAATTTTAAAAGCTTCTGTTAAAATTGGAAGTGATAGTTAATTCAAGGTAGAACCATACTGTGGGTCCTTCCCAATTTTCACTTTGCAGTAAAAAAGAATTCTGATTTGTTGTTGTTGTTGTTGTTGTTGTTGTTGCTCAAGAAGAGAATTTCACTTTTTAGCAAGGAGCATAACATTTTTTAGTCATTTGGTTATTTTATGGTACTGAGTTTACAAGTAAGATTCAGGATTAGAATAACTGTCAATTAAATCAAATGCAAATTTATTTTTTCTTCATGGTATTAAATTTCAACAATAAATGTCTTTAGTTGACAGTATGAACAGCACTAATTACAGTTGCTTCTACCATTATTTCTATATCAAATTGGCTTCAATTTGTGATTAATGAAAGAGAAATTATAATAGTAATTTCCAGATATCATTAAAAAGAATTTGCAATAGGATTTTTAATAGACTATATTTGAAGATATCCTGGCAAAACAATCTAATCAATGAGCCCAATAATTTTTAGTAAAATAACAATTTCAAAAACTACTGCAGTAGATATAAGAGAAGTTATAGCTTTTTTTTTTTTTTAGAAAAGGGCAAATCAAATGAGTTGTCATTTTGTGATGACTGCATAACCCAGGTTACATTTGCAAAAAGATTTTCCCAGAACAGCAGCAATAAAATTCTACTCCTTTCCTATTTTTCAAAACATGCTACCTAGTAATCGGAATACCCGAGAAAAGAAATTTTTAAATTATGTTAAGTAGAATAATAAATATGTTTCTTTATTGTAAAGAAATTATTTCACTTATGTATCATTTAGAATTAAATTAAAATAAAATTTATCTTTCTTGCGCAATTGCAAAATAGTTGTAGATTATCACTGGAGCTGTTTTGGGGGATGCATGCTACTTTGAGCCTATCTTAAAATATCCATGTGCTCAAATGTAGACCTTTCTAATTTCCAAAACAAATTATTATAACAAATAGAAATAGAGGCAGAAAAAGACTATACCCTGTCTGGTGTGGGAGAAATATCAAATAATTTTTAATCTGTTATAATCAGAAAACACTAAAATTTTGCACAAAATCAATGTAATTTATTTGAATCATGTTTGAAAATAACACGATTATGATCTATTTGGAAAGTAACCTACCATTTCTCAAGAGAGAAATCATTCAAGGAAAAAACCGTGATGTCAGTGAAAGTAATAAAAAACAGCAACACGAATCGCAAAATCTTGTCACAAACATTTGTATGCGTCCTGGAAACTCGGCCTTTGGGACACTGGACACACAGGAGTGACAAATAATCAACCCACCACATCAGTCTTGTTGAGACGGAGACAAGACAAAAACCAATCGGTTTCGCAAAACCCAGGATGTTTTATTGCCATTCCTTTCAGAAAACATGTAATTGGAACCCAAGGCTTGGACAATACTAGTTTTCAAAATCGTCAGGTTATGTATGTCAATAGGGGATAGAAAAAGCCCAAAACTGTCAATGGCAAACTCTTCCTCTACCTTTACACCTAGCAATTGCAGATGAAAGGGTCACACCTGAAAGCAAGGGATAAACTCAGGTACTTAGAGATTAGATGTTCTTTAAGCCAATAAAGGAAAGATGGTGATTGTATTGCCTTCCTCTGGGTGATTTCAGTTCCCAATTTGAGTCTGCATTTAAATGCTGTAAAAACTGAAGCCTGGCATCTACAGGTGACAGCAACAGGGACAGACACACCCAGTGAAGCCGTTATCAAGCCCCCCCCCCATTTTATTGATACGTATTAGTGCAAGATTTAAGGTTTACAATGAATTTGATATTTTGTGCACATACCTATCTTGTCAAGATGACAGACTTTCCCACTCTCCTTTTGTCCCTCCCCTTACCCTTCTTCCCTCCCCCCACCCTACCCCCCTATTTCACTTTGTTTTTCCTTTTAAGTTCCATAAGAGCTGTGATCTGGGTCTCTCACATCAGAGAGACCATTCGATGTTTCACCTTCTGCTTCTGACTCACTTCACTAAACATGGCGTTATCAAGCTTTTAATCAAGGGCTGGTTCTTTCTTTCTGAATTTATTCTGTCTAGACTATGAGGAAAGGGAGAGTGGGTCAAACACAGACAACATGAGGCTGTTGATCTAAGGGTGTCTCGTGTGTGCCCATGCACATACATACATCCTAATTCATATGCAGAGCACACATAAAAATACGTACACACAAACATGGCAAATGAATTTGTTACCATGAATTTTTCCAAGTAGGGCTTCACCTCAGATTCCTAGTATTTTTAAACAAATTACCTTCCTCCAGGAGCCAACAGCAGGGTGATGGTGGAGAAATATGAACGTAACAGAGCTAAAAGATACATCAGTATTCCCTGCGTGCTCTGATGAGTGCTTTGCCAGTAAGAAATGCAAGATTATGGGAAGTCAGAAGCGGAATCTATAATAACTCTAGGAATACTAGACAGTTTTTTATTTTGCTGGTTTTTCTTCCCTGAGTAGTAGTAAATAAGTAAATAAAATGAAAAGCAAAGAAAACTATAGAAAGCATTTCAAATACATTGAAACAGCTTGTATTAAAAGCAGAAAGAGAACGACTTATGTGATTATTTAGATCATACAAAGGTTAGTAGTCATGAAATAACACATGTAACAGGGAGATTAATATTTTGAGCACCTATATTCACATACTGATATTTATGCATATTTACTTTCTAATTTTCACTATATTTTCTGGTTGAAAAATTAGGACTATACACATATTATGAGTTTTGATTTTAAATACACTAAAATTAGATAATTAAAAGACAATGCATCTAACATCCAAACCTATGCCTGCAAAACTCCAAAATTTGTACTCTTCCCAGTACGCCATAAAGCTAATTATGTAAACATCAGTAATTGGGCAAAATGTATCCTATATTCTACATAATTTCTCTGTTATACTACCTATATTATATTTGCTTAATATTTGCCCACTCTTGGAAAATATTAACTTTATTTTTTTCTCCATAATGTCAAATTTTGAGCACTGCTTAAATAGAATATTAAAAAAAGAAAGTTGTTACTCCAGTATTATCTCAAGTGTTCATTTAACTTGTATTTATAATTTGGGGTTCTTACTATGAAAATGTATTATAATTATGAAATATTTTTCAAGTATTGTATTAGTTTGGGTTCTTTAAAAGGCAGAATTTACAGATTTTATAACAGGAAGAAACTATAACAAGCTTGCTTCTTCCTTCATTTTATACTGTTGGAGTTCCAGTTGGACCTCCCACATCTGGTGGGTACACTACCCTCATTGGCCAGCCCAAAAATCACTCACACTCTAATCCAGGCTGGTTCTCCAATCTCTTCAATGGTCATAAGGACTACCTATGAGTATCAAAGTAACTAAAGTAACCATTAAAATACATTGTTTTAAAACAGATTTTTTTGAGCATCATAAATTATTTACTGTAAAGCTGAATTCTGTAATTGAGGAATAGATAATTAGGTATAATTTGCTCAAACAACAAAATATTATTTAATCTTAAGAACAGTTAAGTACTGACATATACAATAATGTGTGCAAAGCTTGTGAAAACATTATAAGAGAAGCCATATTATAATGGCAATTACATGAAATGTGTAGAATAGCTAAATCTGTAGAAACACAAATTAATGATTCTAGACTGATGCAATAGAAATTTTAATGAAAAATAATGGTTAGGGTATCATGATAATGTTCTGGAATTCAGTAGTAATAATTGAATAGCATTGCAAACATGCTAAAATGCACTGAATTCTCTTGCTTAATGTTATATAAAATGTGCACACCATTAATACAATTAACACGTTGATAAAATGTTGATTTTGTTTTTAATTTAGTGATGTCAATCCAAATAGCAGATGCAAAAGTAATAAGAATCTTCTTCTATGCCCATGAAAAACATCCTTAACATCTACCTATATCTCATCCTCCTTGTTCTCCTAATCTTAACAGGGCTTCAAAATATTTTTTTCAATCCTGTTCTCCAAGAAACTTTAAAAACAAGAGAATTAATAAAGATTTTTGCCTGTTATCCTTTATGTAATATGATAAATGTCTTCAAATCATGGAATTCCCTCATATCATGAATTAGTATGATGTCTCACGTCACATAAGAACACACGATGTTTAACTAGAATGGTTATGACATTATTCAAGACAACACAAGGTAAAAAAGGGATTTTTCTATTCTAGTTTCTAGAATTTCTAGTGATGCATAACTTGTACAAAATTATCCTAAGAACTGTGGGACAATAAGAAAAATGTGCCATATGTTTCCATTTTTGTACTTTTTTTCAGAAACTCGGTGCATTTTATATTTAGAATATGCAAAATAATTCACACATCTCAGTTGGAATGCAAAATAAGATGTATTCTTATATTCAGAGCATCGAAGGGAATTTTGTAGATCCACAGGGAAGGAGCACTGTTAATTTATACAAAATGGAATTTCTATAATTATGAATTATGTTCATAATTACTTTGCAGAGAACATTATAGCAAGTCAGAATCTCAGACCTATATTACTCAGTTTAACATAGTTTTCCAGACAACAGTGAACTCAGTGTTTTAAACCCTAATTATCCACAAAGTTAAGGAAAGAGGATCAAAAGGTCATGGCCAGCCTAGGAAAGAAATAATAGAAAAGATTAAAAAAAGATTAGAGAGATTAGGATGATTCTTATCTTCAAGCATACAAAATAAAAACGGGGTGGTACTTCGTAAAACACTTGCCAAGAATGCGTGGGACCTTGGTTTTAGTCTCCAATACTGTAAAACTTAGCAAAATATAACACACATAAAAAGTTTCAGTCATTATCTCCTAATTATATTAGCCATGACTCCTAAGAACTGGGGCTAGAGGAAGAACACAGGTCTGAGAACACTTGCCTAGCAATAGTGAAGTTCTGAGTTTGATTCCCTTGCATGACTTAAATTAAGCATGGTGGCACATATCTGTAGTCCCAGCACTCAGGAGGCTGAGGCAGAAGAACCGCTATGTTTCAAGGCCAGTCCGTTGAGTTCAGGACAAGCCAGCCATCCTTTCTCAAATAAATAATAAATAGACACAGCCAACAAGATGGCTTATTGGATAGTCAGACAGATAAAGAGAACGCTTATTTGTACAATTTGCTTCAAACTCATGAAGGTGAGATTTCCTATGATGGGCTATTTGCAATATAGAGACTCAGGTATGCAAGTGGCCTCATCACATAAACTTCAAAGCCTCAGAACCAAAGAAAACAATGAACTTCTCAGTCCCAAACCAGAGACTAGAACATCTGGAGATGTGGGGACAATAGAAACCCAGGGATGGCAGGCACTGCAGTTTAAGTGCAAAAGAACAAGTGTGTTTTAGCCTCCCAAGGAGAGAGGATTTTCTTTGCGTTGTCTCTGAACTAATCGCACAGGGTCCACCCAAGTTGAGAATGGATTCTCCCCATTCAGGCCAGTGGCTTACCTGTCAATCCCTTTGAAACATATAGAAGATACAAACAGAAATCACGCCATGCCAGCTGTCTGAATATCTGTAACCCGGTCAACACTTAAAAGTAACTATCACAGGAACTTAATTTTCTGCCACTTATATACACTTTACTTGTATGACCTGTGCTTTTTAAATTATTATTTCCGCTTGTCATCAATATATTTGAGAGACAGGATGTAAAGTAATCACAGAGCAAGCTAATGTAAAATGTGTTGTAAATCTAATGCACTTCCAAAAGGATTCTTGAGTTTGGGCAAAGAAAATATATTGAGCACTTAGAAAATATAGACACTATTGTAGCTACATTGTGTCTACTTTCAAATTTAATTACTTAAAATCGTAGCTATTCCAGGTGCTTTGTGAACCAGTTGCTTTCATTTTTGTATGAAAAAAAATTTGATATTGCTAAATTTATCTTTTTTTCTTATTGTTAAAGATGACACAGTCCCTGGTGGGGCAGGGAGCATAAAAGATTAGGAGACTGTATTTCTTTTTAAAATGCTATGTTAAAGGATACTCTAAGGTTATTACTACTAGTTTTGTAAAAGTAGTTAAGAATTTCAGTCTGTTGTTTCTCTCTTGAATATTCTCCTGTGTTCCACGCTGGTGCTAGACTCACAGCAATCCTCCTGTCTCAGCTTTATGTGGCGCTGGGGAATTGAACTGAGGGCCTCACACTTTTAAGGCAAGCACTTTTACTGCTGTGCCAAAATTTCAGCCCTTACATTTCATGTTTTGAATACCCAATATATGTGTACAAATATATTTGATTTATGGGCCTGCCATTAAGGTGTTCTTTTTATCTGCCCAAGGAGTTCAGCAGCTGTGTGTATGTGCCTTTATGATGTGGGAATGAACTCTGATCATAACTAACCATAGGCAAAGCATCGTTTTAATTATTCTCCATGCTTGTACTTATTTTCATTACAGATTGATTTAATAATAGTTTTATGGTTTGTACCAGTTATCTAGTTCCATAAAAAATTTTCCTCTTATACATAGCATGCAGAATTTTCCACATTTTTAATGTGATATATCTAAATAAAACTATTATCTCTGCTAATGCAGAATAAACAACCTGATTTTTTTTTGTGTGTGTGTGTGTGTGTGTGTGGTAGAAATAAAAGTCAGTAGTCTTTATGGTTATGGGCTACAGACTTTCCCCCTGTGAATTCCTTTCTGATCCTATCTTCTGTGGGGCTAATAAGGCCCATAAACCACCAGTTCTTGCATGTCAGGGATTGTCTTCCCCAACTTTATCATGTTTGCTCTTGACTAAGCTCTTTATAAAGTCTTAATCATTATTTATTTTTCTCTTGACAGAACCATAAAACCTAAGACATGCAAAGGCTTTTAGCAGTCGTATTGTTTGGGGCTTTACGTGTTGGGTGAATTTATTCTACACCAAATGAGTTCAACTTCGTTCCCCTTGTACTGGTGAAGAATGTGTGAAGAAAATTTCCAAGTAATTTGTACTGGAAGCAAGTCATGAGGCAGATGGCTTCTCAGAACTACTGTCACACTGTCATTATCTTGCCAATATGCCATGATTACAATGGCAGCTAACTTTGTGTTCATATTTATAAACATAACTAAATATTTCTAACAGAGAAAAATGGATGAACAGACCGTATGTCTGCTCAGAGATTTTTTTTTCCCATAAAGAAAAATCATACTCCCCAATTCTTAAAAATAATAATAAAAGTAAATTGCAGATGAATTTGAAAAGATATGACAGACAAATTATTTTTATAGGAGTTAAATCACAAGTTTAATTTAAAATTGTGTAAATTTTTGCTTTTTATTAATTACAAATTAAAGTGAACATTTCATGTAAATATATTATAAATATCTTCCTTCCAACAAACATATTTTTAAAAAGAATCACCTTATTAAGTAAACATCTTTATGCTGTTTTTGTCAAAATATATTAGCATTTTATGGTGATAGCACACTTTATTTTTCAGTTTATTAGTTTATGGATACAAGTTGCTTTACAAGTATTTGCTATAATAAATTATGTTGTTATGAACATTTGAATATATGTTTTGTGTAGACTTAAGTTTCCCCTTATCTAGGGTAGATATCTACAGGTATTTTGATTAGGTTAATTTAGGTTAAGCATATATTTGGGATTTCCTGGCTATGTCAATTTGCTAATACGCTATTAATTATGTGGAAGGGGCTGGAAGAACAATGTAGCAATTAGAGTGCTTGCCTAGCAAGTATATCTCATCAGCACAACATAAGCAATATATGGAGACACACTCCTGTAATCCCAGAATTCATGAGTCTGAGGAAGGATTTCTGTGAATTCAAAGCCAGCTTGGACTACACAGCGAGTTCAGGACCACCCTGCACTGCAGAGCAAGACCCTGGCTCAAAAAACAAATTAGTTACTTAAATTATTAATCGTATGGGGAACTGTCAGGAAGTTTTTCAAAAACAACTCTAGCATTTTGTAGTTCTAAAATCAAATTATGAGATGTTTCTGATTTTTGTCAGCAATTGTTATTTTAAATGCTGAAGACCTAAGAGAAAGTTTTAGAAATGAATTAATAATGCTATAATGTAAATGACAAATTAATTTTAGCATGAGAAATGACCAAGATCTCTTATTATGAGAGTGTGATTTTAATTAGAAATCTAAAAAAGAAACAAGATCACAAAGGATAACCCATACTACTAAATCCAAGAACAAATTTCAATGTTGATAATATCAATATTTAAGAAGAATTAAAAATTATGATCTGGAAAAATAAGTTAAAGACTTTCTACCAAACACTAGTATCTTTTCACAAAGGCAATGCCTATTAAATATTATTTTTGCTTCATAATAACTTATAGTAGATAGGGAGATGATTACAGGCAAATGGAGATACACAAATACGTACACGTACACACCGTGGACATGCGCACTCAAATCTCTGTGCTTTTCTCTATTATAGCAATATATCATACATGTATATTTTTCTGTCACTTAAAATTTTAGTCCCTCTATAATGGCTGAGTAGCCCTTCCTTTAAAATGTATTATGGCTCACATTATATATATATATATTCTCTATGGATTTTGCCTCTTTTCATTATTTACTGAAAACAAACAATGCCAGAATAAATTCTTTACCTGTGCTTGGTGGCTGTAAATATCTCAGAACCTTGAATTTCTTTTAGTGGAGATTGCCAAGCCAAAGTATATAGAGATTTTAATTTATTATCTTTGTGTGTTTGCTATTAATTTATAGTTGAAATAAAGACTTCTCATCGTTTTTTTTTTTTCTTTTCTGAATAATGTGAAAAGACTATCATACAGGCTCTTTTGAGCCCTATTGTTTGATCTGGGGTTTATTGTCATAAACATTTGGAACATATTGAGTAGAAATGTGCTGATATTTCATTTTTAGAGAGGAAATGGAAATGTATCTTTTATTGCATTTAAGATTGACAAAGAGAATTATCCAAACCTTTAATTTCTGTTTCCAATGCACCATTTAATCAGTGATGAGAAAGTTGTGTTCTGTTTTGATCTTTATTACTAAACTTTGGCAAGCTCCACTTGACTGACATGTCGCTATGAATTACATGTGATCAACCACCCCAAGGTAAAAGCATGTATTTTCATAAATTGAGTGGATTAATATACTATGCAGTCACCAAGAATATAGATATAATAAACATATATAAAAAACCCAAAAAAACTCAACATGCTTTCTCAAGCCACCAACATGAAAGTTTATAATAATACTATGTACGAATATGGCATGAAATATGCATCATGCATTAGCAGAACACTAGCATATGTCATAGGACTATGTGTCCACAGCTAATATTTTATGAAATCTCATCAAATCTAAAGTAGGATCTGTGAAGTAAAGTAATTTCTTGGGTCAATGTAATTTCATTTTCAGTCTTTTGCTTTGAAACAAATATTGATTCTTTTTCCCAAGAATGAAAAACTGTATTGGTTTTCTCAGATTCCTGTAACACAAAAAAATAATATGAGTACTTATGACACTTTGACCCATTAGTGCAAGTTCTCTCATGACTGGTGTAAATTTAAATGAATAGTCTTCTAGAAAAAGTTTCCACGGTTGTGACCATTTTTCTTTCTTCTGTCCATCATTTCATTTCATCCTTTTTATTTTCTTCCATCCTCCTCCTTTCTCTCATGTCTGCACTATTGTCTCTGTCTTGATTAAATTAAAATAATCAATGTTTGTTTCAAAGCAAAAGACTGAAAATGAAATTACATTGAACCATGACATTATTTCCATCGATTTGAGTGTTCTAAATGAATGTCCTATATGATGTTTTAATTCATTGCCATCTCATCAATATCACACTCCACATGATTTTTGACAAACTTTCTAAAAAATGCTTGACCTAAGATAGGTAAGAAATCAGTAATTTAAAAGAATACCATTAGTTGTGATTTTGTGAGCAAATACTTTTGTCCACCTAGTTTGACTTTTCCACTGTTTGTGATAATTTGCAATGTTCATTCTTTTGGGGACACCCTTTGCAATGAAAGAGTTAGAAACCTTCAAGACTCTCTCAATCCAATGAAACTCACTGATGCAGTGGTCAGGAAGATGAGGAAGGGCAGGCTGTTCCTTTTTAAGCTTCTTTAAGATGATTAATAATAACTTCCACCTTCATAGAGCTGATCTGAGCATCTTGCACATGCATATACTTTAAATTATGAGTCATTTTGAAAGATATAAAAATGTCATCACAGCGTTCAGAGGTGCCAACAGATCCTTCAATAAATTCAACTGATAGAGTGAGAAATCCCAGATGATCTGCTAGGGATGCTGGGAATTGCTTGGCATTACATTTAGCATCAGATAAGATTGATTCTACTCACAGTCATTAGGTGAACTTATTATCTGTAGCAGACTGTTAACATTACATTGGAATTCCTTGTGCTTAATAAGGCAATAGGATAGAAACACTAGTCATAGTATTTCATGGATGAACTTACGAAACAGCTGCACATAATAGAGTATTGATTGAGGCTGGCAGATACACAGAGGAACAGTTGGGAATAGTCCCAGGATACCAGAAAAGTTAAGTGGCATCGCATTTCCGATTGCTACAACACATGCATTCAGTTCCCACAGGAGTTGCTGTTGTAAAATGTCAAGCTGTTTCCTTGGAATAAAAGTGCTAACAAAATTCAGATAGCCAGAAAATGCTCCTGGGAACAGAATCTTCTCAGGCC
Source organism: Ctenodactylus gundi (assembly GCA_004027205.1). Lineage (NCBI taxonomy): Eukaryota > Metazoa > Chordata > Mammalia > Rodentia > Ctenodactylidae > Ctenodactylus > Ctenodactylus gundi. The sequence goes on along the minus strand of PVKB01002071.1, from coordinate 194,635 downwards.
CCGACATAGTACCAAGTGATATGAACAATATTAGCTTTTTTCTTGTATCGTTTAGGTGAACTACATCTTTGTAATTGCTTGCGATTATTTCTGTAGCATCTTTTGATATCCCCTCATATAGATATATTCTGTACAATGAATATGAGAAAGATTAGTCTAAAAATACTTGCCAACACAATAGTATTAAAAAGTTTCGTGATTAAGATAGAGATTAAATTGTTTGCATTAGCATGTCTGATGCCTGTGCTCAAAGTTAAACAGGTTGCCAAGCTTATTTCAATTCCTCTAGTCTCCCTTTATTTAATTTTAAAACATAAATGAGAATTTGGGGAAGTATATTGTTTTTCATTTTTTGGTTGAAAGTTTGGGTGGCTGTATGTAATAGAAGACCAAATAACTGTGTTTAACAGATATGTGCTGACTTTAATAGAAGAAATCTTGAGTAAAACCATTGTAAACATTTACTTAATTAATCTGTGATGCCAATAGAACAATGTCATCTTCTTTCATTCCATTTTTTATCCATTTTGGTAGGTTTATCCACATAAAATTTCTATATGGATGCAAGATATGTAATGTGTAGAATTTGTTTTTTTGAATAGCTTTTCCAGATTGCTAAGTGCTATCATGGAAAGTGGAAGATGCATTTTAAATCCCAAATAGTTTATAGTTGTATTCTTTAAATGAAGTATTAGGCTAATTGACTCTTTATATGAAATCACAGGTTTTATTTGTTTCATAGAATGTTTACCATAGTTTCAAGTCTAAACTACTAACATGTTTCTTGTATACACTTTCACTGATCTTTAAAGAAATGCATCTCTTATTATCACAGAAAACATCTCCTTGGAAATCTGCCAAATAATTAGAAATTATTACTTGTTAAGAAATCTTTTTTTCTGCCAAGAATGTTCTACAGTAGAAGAAACATGTATAACTAGAGTTTCCCTCTCACCAAACGCACACTATGGAAGAAATTCTTGAGGGAGAAAGTACTGGGCAATTTGTGATGTAGGACAAGTAGTTCTCCAGTACAAACACGGTAAGTGGTTGGCAATTTCCAAGGCATTTTCAGCAGAGGACATCTTGATTTTCATCTAAAATTTGCTGTAGGTTCAATAAGTCTGAGGGAATTGAGTGAGACAGCATTTAGCAATCTGTTTCTGAAAATAATTCTTAAATACTATTCACCCTATTATAAAGGGTATCATTCAACACTAGGAAAAATTTGGAAACAACAGTATTGCCGAGTGGATAATAATATTCTTGAGCTGTTTGTAGGTTTCATTTTTGTAAAATATTCTCAGTATTTTATAAAAATATTTCAAAAAACATAATTACAGAATAAGTAAGTGATAATGCAAACAGATTATTTTCTATCAATGAACTTTATTAGGAGAGATATACAATAAATTCCTTGTAAGATTAATTCTTTTCATCTTTGTAGGGATTGCATTGAATCTGTGTATCAGTTTGGGCAATATAGTCATTTTGATTATATCAATCCTGCCAATCCAGAGCAGGGAATGACTCTCAATTTTCTGATGACTTCTTCAATTTCTTGAGTAAAATATAGCTTTTTATTTTTGTAGAGGTCCTTCACTTCCTTGGTTAAGTTTACTTTTAGGTATTTCGTTTTTAAATGGGCTGTTGAGAATAGAATTATCCTTCTGAGCTCTTACTCAGTGAGTTCAGTGTTAGTATAGAGGAATGGGACTGGTTTTTATTATTGATTTTGTTTCTTGCAATTTGGCTGAATTTATGTATTGTTTTTTAGAGTTTTGTGGTAGAGGTTTGGGGGATATTCTTTGTAAATCATATCATCTGCAAATAAAGTCAGTTGGCTTCTTGCTTTCCAATATATATTTCCTTTATTTCACTCTCTTGCCTAATTTCCCTGGCAAGGGTTTCGAGGGCTAGGTTGTTGAGGAGTGAAGAAAGTAGACAATATTGTTGTGTTCCTGATTTAAGTGGAAATACTTTCAGTTTCTCTCCACTCACTACAATATTTTTAAAATATACTATATTGCCCAGTGTACATCTCGATTTAATAAATAGTCATACATTTTTTAATAATGTATGCTCTCGTGGTTTTGTTTGATATGACCAAAATTTTTAAGTGAGCTCAGTTTGATTCACTCCACTTTTATTTATTGACAGGTGAAATTCTATTCATCACTATATATATATATATATATATATATATATATATATATATATAATGGAGAAATTAAATTTAGTAATTTAACATTTGGGTAATGTCACATAATGATCATTTTGGCAGTGAAAAAGAACTTGTCCCTTGTAGTTTTCCAAAACCACAGAATAATGTTAATTAACATCATCATATTGGACAACATATCTTTTAAACATGTTCTTACACAAATAAAATATTTACAATTTGTTAGGACTATATATATATATATATATATATATATATATATATATATATATGCTGAATTTTCTCTTATTTTCATCCACAGTAATCAAAGTTCAAACTCCAAATAATGTTAAATATTTGTCTATTTCTCCTTTGAGTCATCCTTTGAGGGGTGTGTGTGTGTGTGTGTGTGTGTGCGCGCGCGCGCGCACGATTCACATAAGATTAAGTACCCATTTGGGATCGACCCCATCATTTAACATGTGTCTTTTTATCATTAAGAATATTGTTTAATCTGCAGTATATTCTATATACTATTAAGATTCCATTTCATTTGTCTTTTGTTTAAAGTTGGGACTTTATTTTTATCTAACTACATCTGCTTTTTTAGTCAGATCACAAGTTTTCTCATTGTGAATTGCATAGCTTTACCCCCTCACCTATGTGGACACCTGGGGTTATACAAAAAGCATGTTTAGATAAAAGTTTCCTCTGATAAAATTCTAGACCACATTTTGGAGGCTTTTCTTCAGGTCTCATGATGAGAATAAATGCAACAGAGTCTTGTACATGTGTGTGCACTCTGCCTCCCATTAGTCAGGAATGTATGATGCAGGGCAGGGGCGGTCTGTCTTCCATCCCCTTTAATTTTAAGTGAAAATAATAAAGTTTTAAATTCTTAATGAGAAATGAAGAGGCTGGACAGAGTGAAGTGGCTTCATGTGAGGATCAACATCTTGGTTAGGGAGTCAGCAGGCACAAAATTGGCCTTTATTCCTTGTGGACAAGGGAGCTTCTGCTTCTAGTTCAATAACACACTTCTGAGTGGTTATCTCTGTGGTCAGCAAACAAGACGAAGGGCATCCTCCTTCACGGTGTTCATTCGTTTATCAGGGGTACATTACGTGGAGATGGGGTAGCTAAAATATGTGTGACCTACAAAGAATTTTGTATTCGTTGCAGTATGACCAGCACATCAATACGTTAAAAACTTCCAGAACAGTGTCTGACTGATCTTTTAAAATGCATTAAAATATCAGTGACATTTGTCATAAGTCAGAATAATCAGATTGCTTAGAAACAAAACCACAACAAGGAGCTGAGAAACAAATCATGATATTGCTCAGATCAATTTTCTCTTCCTGTTGGGCAACATCCTTGCTCAGAGGAGATTCTGGTTGAGGTTCCTAGGAGATTCCGTGGCCTTGTGCAGTCTGTCTTAGCACTTGCAAGGACAAGAAAGAGATTGATTCTTCAGGATACACTGAGCTCGGAATCAGAAGTGTCAAAAATATTCTTAAGTTTGCCACGGTTCTCTGGGAACCAAAGTAAGCCACCACACCTTTCTGTTCCTACCTCTGAATCACTCTTCTTTGGTCTGAGCATGTTCTCAGGGAATGGTGAGGTCTGGGGTCACTAGTGTGCCATCTTTGTAGTAGAGGCTCCGCCTAGGTGAATCCTACAACTGGTTCCAAGCAGGGCCTATGTCAAAATAAAGTAGAGAGTGAGATAGCAATCTTCGAGCTCATGTGCTGTGGGTGTGGGGTGTGGTTGCATGCTCATAGGTCAACTCCAGAACCACATTCCCCTCAAAGGTGTAACACCCCTCAAGAGAATACACGAGGAGCCTTTGTGTAAAGGTCTGTGTCCAGCTCTTTTTCTCTATGACTGAAGATTTCATAGGCATTTGTGGAGGGACACCTGCTCCCCTAATATAACTGATACAAAGAAGGGGTTTCTTTTCTGGGATATGAGTTTGACGCCAGTGCCCTGATGGCTGAGTTTTGGATCAATTCGGTGATGTAGAGTCTAAGTTTCGTGTGATTTCTTTTACTAGATATAATTTGTGGTTTGATTAAAGTATTCAAATCTTCCAGTCTAAGCTTGGCATAAACATATTAAGCTGTTAGTACATTTGTGCCACTTCAATGATTCTGCTGTTCTCCCCAAGAAAATAAAAGAATAGCCACCTGTACGTTATTTAAACTAGTATATTAAAAAAAAAAACCTCTACAAACACCTGCCAATCTACATTTGGCTCACTTGAATTCATTTGATATTAATTTTATTTCTAGGTAGAAACTGCTTCATTTTGTCTAAAAAAATCTGTACTGAGAAGATGCGTTAGACTCAGTGGAATGCCACCCCACTCCGGGTATAGAAGGTTCTTTGGACCAAAAGAAGGATTGGTTGTTGGTCTGAGTCTGGAGATAAAGTGTCATTGCTCTGGTAGCCCAATCATCTGTTCCTCTCTGCATCCACCCTTTGTAAATTTAACTTCTCAGCAGACTCTCTAGCACTTGGCCATTCATTTTTATTTCGCTAATGGGATATCATCAAACGTGGCACAAATCAAGTGTGCGCTATGAAGATTGCTGGCACTGACTTTACCCATTGTACCATTTACTCAGTGAGGCAGCCTAAGAGGGGTGCTATGTTATTATAATATGCAGCTAAAAGCTTATGAAAATAAATGTGGGAAGTCTTCAGAAGGAAGTTGTATATTAATCATCAGGGACACATATGTCTTCACAGAAAACGCAGTATTTGAGATGAAATTTGAAGGGAAAGAGATGATTTTTGAAGAGCAGGTCAGGGAACATATTTCACAGAGAAAGTTGGGCCATCACTATTTTTTTTCTTTCTCTCTCCTATATTGTTTCTGCCTGCTTCTACAACACAACCATAGTCATCCTCTCCATGTTGAACATGTAAATGTTCATAGAATAGACCACTATTTTGGCAAGTCTGGTTCTTCTAACCACGATTCACTTATACAGTGATCATTTTAACAAAAATTTAAACGTGTATTCCAGAGTCTTATTCTAGTTCTACTTACATTTTAATATATAATGCATCATTACTTGAAAAGCACCAGTAGACAATACAGAAAAATACAGAATCATTGTTTAGGAAAAAATACATCTATACCAAAAAAAATAAGTTTTAAGAGTTGAGTAATTGCATACTCAAAAAATTCCTCACTATAGTAAAATTTGAGAGTTGATGAGTTCCATGAAGACCATCATGACTTGAGAGAAATGATGAGGAGAGACACATTCTATGAATAATGAAAGTCCTGTCTGTATAAGTGTAGCCTACAGTGACAAGAGGCAGAGTCAGAATATGAAAAAATCAAATTTGGAATAAAACAGTGAGAAGAAAATATTTACATATTTACATATTTAAGCTTTAATTTTTTAAACACACAACGATTACGGTTAGCTGGAGGAGTTGGTGCCTATGCGTATCACATCTGGACCATTTTTCCTTTTCTCTCCTCTTCTCGCCTTTTCATTTCTCCTATCCTCTTTTCCTCTCCACAAAATCCCTGTCTCTCTTTATTCGTTCTTACTGTGCTCTTTGACTTATACCTTGAGTTTCTCGTATTTGTGTCTGGTGTATATCGCTAAGCATAATGGCCTCAAGGTGTGTTTTTTTCTTGCAACTGTCTCAAAATCAGTCTTCTTTAAGGCAAAGTATTCCATTGAGAATATAGATCATAGTTTCTTCTTGCACGCATCTATAGCTACACATTTCATGTGCTTCCATTATTTAGGGATTATGAATTCTGCTACTACAATCACAGTTACGGATACACACGCACCATCATTATGTAATGTCTTTAACTCTTTGGAAAGATATTCAGGAGAAATATAGCTGAGTCAAATGGACTATCTGTTTTTAATTTTTTTGAGGCATCTCCATTCTGACTTCCATATAGTCGATTAAACTCCCCCTTTTAGCCAACTATTGTGAGTCTTTGTGGGTAGTAGATGAAAAAAAGTGAAAAAAGTATTATTCTTGTTCTTTAATGTCTTATATACTATACATTTTGAATATATTTCATATTAAAATTAGAAAAAATAATTTGAATAAAATACAAATATATGCTGAGAGAGACTAAAATTATTATAGTTAGGAGAACAGCAGGTGAGCAGTTCATCAGCTTCAATCCTAGTGAAACTAGTCCATGGAATTTCAAATATTACTAACTTAAAAAACACTAGAAAATGTAAATGATTTCCTTATTCCTCAATTTATTTTTTTACCCTTCTTCTGCCAGATTCTCTTTCTCTATGTATTTGCTTCTTCTTTATTATTATTTTTTCTAGGAACAGTGCCATCAATTACTTTTTAAAGCTAAGGTGATTTTATTTACATCAGCATCATCCATGAAATACTACTTCACCTTCATTTTTTGGTGCTTGTTCTCTGGGTAGGAATTGAACTTAGGACCTTGAAAACACTAGGTAAGCAGTATACTATTGCTTATCCCTAAACTGAATTTTAAAGTATAGTTTCAATACATAATCTTTTAACTGCAGTGCTGTGAATTTCTGTAGTTATTTTAGTTTGATTTTTCTTCTAGTTTTCTTTTGTCCTTGAGCCACTCAAGTGCAGTTCATAAGGTGGATTTCACAAAAAAAGTGTGTCAAGAAATTGCAAATATGATCTGGAGTTTGATTTCTCAACTTCCCCAGTTATGCAACATATATTGCATTATCGTGTCACAAGGTATCATTTATCTTAACATTCGTAGCATCTTTCCTAATATAAATGCCAACAGAGAGATAGGTTTAAGTTTCCTTTTATTATTAAAAGTAATCAAAGATCTCCAAACAGAAAAAAAATGCCTATCTTTTTTTATTTGGTGCAGAAATGTGAATTTATATATGCATGAGAGGCAAATAGCAACAACAAATTAAATAGCATGTATTCACATGGAAACGTTTCCCAAATCTAAGAGGTCAAAGAAATGCATATAAAATCAAGCTTAAGGCAAAATATTTGTTAACCAAATAGCCAAAAATTATTGCTATAATACATATAGTGAGTAAAATTATGATTACAATGTTAGCATTGTAAATTGATATGAACAATTAAAAAAGCAAAGAGGTGATATGAAACAATTGCTATAAGATGTTGGGATTCTCTCTTCCTGTAATTTCACTAGAGGGAATTTATTCAGATTACAATTTACAGAAGCTACAAATTATAGTGCCCAGGCTCACTTACAGAATAGCATGAAATCCTAGAAATAACCACAGTGCACAAGGATATTGTAATTGCATCTTATTATATCCAGCAATTATACACTCAATAAACTTACAAAGGATTTGATATGTTACACAAGGTCATGAAGTTTTTATGCAATGATAGCAATTGCACAAACACACATATATTTATAAACATATTCAAGTGTTAGAGGTGAATTGTAAGAAGACATTGAATGCAATTTGACATTCAGTAAGAATCAATGTCTGTGCATGGGAAACTAAAGAAGCAGGATGAAGAGAGGGATGCTGAGTTGAAAAACAGTTGCAAAAATGCCTAGTTATTCTCGATAGCACACCTTACAAGGTTTCAGCAAAACCTTGCAATAAGCCAGCACTCAAAGCCATGTTAATGAGTAATTCAGTACAACCCGTTTGGGAAAGAGTATGTTCTTTTTTGTTGATTTGTTTTTGAGACCGGATCTCACTCTGTAGCCCAGGCTGGTCCTGAACTCACTATGAAGGCCAGGCTGGCTTTTGACTCATGACAATCTTCCTGTCTCAGCCTCCCAAGTGAAAGGATTAAAGGGGTGCACCATCACATCCAACTTATTTGGTGCTGGGAATTGAACTTGGGTTCTTAGCACTTGACATAGCACTTGCTAGGTAAGCATTTTAACCACTGAGCCACCCCTCCAGCCCATTGATATTTTCTTAAGCAAGGCAGCTCCTTGCAAATGACACAAATAACAATGAATCTGCTGCCTTACAGTTATTTGCAGACAGCTGTAATAGAAAGTCCTTTTTTGATGTTGGTTTGTGCAGTGTTTCCCAAGTCCACTGTGTTTCAGCCACTTAGCTCTTCAGATCCACTTTTCCATATGTGATTTGGAAATAGCTCAGCCAAAATTCCAGCAAAAAAAAATTTCCTGAGATATTGTGACCAATATAGAACAATGAGTATGATGAACTAGAACCTACATAGACTGCACTCATTGCCTGGGCTGAACCTTATGGCTGTCTGCTGCTTTCTCATGTTCGTTGTAAATCTCCCTTGTCCTCTGCTCCATCTTTGCTTTCAGTTTCTTAATAGATGGCATGGCAAGCTGATGAGATATCCAGGTACCTGCTCGCTAGAGTCTTTCCAGGTCAGAGTTGCTGAATAACCATCCTAACTAGAAAGGAACCCCTTAAGTGAATTACCTTCCTGTCAAACACACTTCCCGCTGCTTTGTGGACAGTTAGTCCCCACCCATTCCATCGAACAACTATCCTGGCCAAGATGATAGCTCTTCATTTAAACCATCTAGGGACATAAAGATACCTAATTTTCTATGTTTCACCCACTATTTTAGGCTAATCCAGTTTCTAGTTTGTCTTCTGGAAAAAAATAATTATAGCATGAGGACATTCAGACAATAGAAGGTAGAGAAAGAAACATACAGCCATAATGAGTGAGGCCAAAGAGGCCAACCCTGTTTTGTATCCTTGCATGTGTGGTCATTTTCCCTTACCCTGGACCCAGCGATTAAATGGGTCTTTAGTTCTGTGTATTTTGTGTCTTGCCCAGTGTTGTTCCAACATTAGGAATTCTGTTTTATATGCAGTGTCTGTTGTGTTTTGAGAAGGATGACACAGCTGTTTTGTGCTTGCACCAGGATAGCACAACAGAAATGAGATGCCATCCCATGTTCGCAGATCTACCACCCTGACTCATGGTTGAAAAAGATTTCTTGTTCTCATGCAATATTTGTGAGATGTCATGCTGACGAATGAGCTCTGTGAACCCACCTGTTTTGTTGTTGGTTAAGGTCTGCTGAGAGGAGGGACAAACTTAGGCATAGAGTTACACATCTCTTCCTAACATATCCACAGTCTACAGTCTTATACTTACCGATGTCCCACACATATTTAGTTGATTGCCTCAATGAGTATGATGCCTTATGGGATTATTATTATTGTTTTGTGTCAAAACATTGGATATTGGACAGTAAAAATTATTATAAAGTCTTGGTAGGAACAGATGTTAGAAAATTATGAAAAATCATTTTTTTCCACCATGGCCACTACATTAATTAAAGCTTCTAGAAAAAACTTGGGAAACTGATGCCGAAAGTTGACTAATGTTGATTGGCTGAATCAGTATGTCAAACTAATAGTTAGTGGTTCTCCCTTGATGGAGTTTGTTTATAGATCTTGCAGTATGATGAAAAATGTTTAGCTCATTGGTCAGAAATGTACTCTTAATCGCACCTTCTTGAAATATCGGAGTAAACTTTTCTCATTTCCTTATGTTCATCAATAACCTAGATTTCTTGTCTCTGATCACTAATCTTATTCATTTCAAGTCCCGGTTTAAGTAGCAAGGTCATTTGCCATTTCTCATACTGTATGGTGGTTATTCTCAGGTCAATTTCTGCAGTACATGAAGAATTATTTGCATTGCTCCCAAATTCTACGCACTGGTAGAAGTGTCTTTTACTACTGCTTTCAGTGTTAATGCAATAAAGTATCTATTTTCAGCTTTCATTGACATGCCAAGCACAATTATTCATAAAAGTAGATCGAGTTGATTCTTCTTTAGTTAGTCACTAACAATAGACATATAATAGATAGATGTGAGGATGAAGGTTTAGCTCAGTGATTGGAGCTCTTTCAAAGTGCTATGGTTTGGATCTTGAGTGTTCCTCAAGAGACTCATGTATTTGGAATTGTGTGTTATTAGGATGTAGTGCTTGGCTGGAAGGGGCAGAAGCTTGGGATTTGATTGGGAAAGTTTGTGTCATTTTGTTTATATTGAAGGTGGCCCAGGACAAAGCTCTCGAGTGTATTGTTGACTTCTTGGGCCAGGAACTCAGAGAAGGGCACCCACAGGGGATGTGGGTGTATGGGAGCAACTGGCAGCTGGAAATGAGTAAAGGAAGAGCAAACAATGTTACAGGCTCTTACTGGGAAAGTTCTGGCTTTTGCCTGAGTCTCGGGGTGTTAACTAGGCTCATGCTTCACTTGGCTTCTGTCTGCAGTGTCCTGAGCAATTCTCCAGGCTCTCTGGTCTCTGTCATGTGCCTTCCCAATCGCTGGCTGCCCCATAAATGGGCTGTGTGAGACCTTCTGACAATGTCAGCTAATATATCTTTCCTCTCTTGAATTGTGGGTGTTGGGTATTTTATACCAGCAATGAATAGATAAGATACGTAGGAAGCCCCAGGCCCAAGGTTAATTCCTGAATGTCTCACAATCTTATGCTCCATTTGTATTCAATTTTAAGATTACTCTAATAAGTGCCTTTCAAAAATCTGTTTTAAATGACTTGGATTTAAGTCAGAATGCACTAGTTCTGCATTTCCATTGTCTCGCTAGAAATCACGACATTTACCACAATGTGCCTTCTCACCACTAATAGTCCTAAATACCTGATGTCTACTGGGTCATTTGAATCTAGTGGAAGAATAAGTACACTTCAGACTAGCCTATGACTCTTGCAGAAATATTTTTAGTTCTGGGATCCTCGCCAGCTGACAGACTTCTGTGTAATTTAGCTTATGGGCCAGAAACATGTTCCCAATTTCAGCTTATTCAAATAACTGAATTTTACTAAAAATGATGCTTTTCTTTGAATCATGGAAAACGTAAGATTCAATAATTGTCTCACCAAGAGTTTGTCTCAATGTGCTCATGACTATTTGCTTCCTAAAGACTTTTAATTATATGATTGGCCACTGAATCCTCATACGAATTTCATACCTAGCAAAGCAGATGTGTAATGACAATCTACGGTGTTCTGGACAGTACTATATTTGATATTTTAGTATAATATATTGAATTGAATGGATCAATATTCTGTTCTATATTATATTCAAATGGTCTTTATATTTTACAATGATTTGTTATGATATCCTTCATTTAATGGCAATATAACTTTCATTGTGTCATCGTTTCTTCACATGTAAATTAGAGATAATAAAAATGTCTGCCTCATATGAGATTATTCTAGATATAATACAATAATTTATGTCATTGTTTCTTAATATGGCCATTCCTTTGAAAGGATTTAGTATTGTTTTACTTAGTTATGATTTCAGTATTATTTCCTCTAACGCAATGCAAAAATCTGACAGATCTAGTAAAAAGATGTTTCCATGTTGAAATCTCTGCTAAAAATATGCATGTAGCTTATTTCTTCACATAACTATCACATCTATCTTGTCCTTTACTAATGACATTAAGAGTGAGGTGAATAAGATATCACATTTAAAATGATTACAAATTACCAAAATGTAGTAGTATCTAACATTGATCATCCTTACATGGTATTAATGAAACTCAAAATAATAATCATATAAGTTAATTTTATTAATACTAAATGAAAGTGATCAGCTTCTAAACAATATTAATTTAAAAACTGTTTTCTCATACTGAAAATAAGTTATGTAAACTGCAGTAAAAATGCCCATAAAAATCACATTCTGAGGAATTATAGGGTCAATAAAATGTCCTGAATTAAGAAATATTTTCATGTCTTCATGTTTGAATTTGTTAAAATATTGCCTTCTGTTTGTAGAGTTTAAAAGTAAAGATGAAATAATTTCTGCCTAAATATCATTCTTTCTACTCAAGCGAAATCGCATCTGCTTACTTTTGAATTTCACTTTTTGCAAAACAGAGAAAGCAATTATAGAAGGAAGTAGACTATTTCGTGTAATCTAATTGCATCTTTAGCAGGGCTTCACAAAAGTATGTCACTGCTGAGCAATTTTAGGAAATAGGAAGCTTCACCAATTTTTCATTTTGATTAAAATTTGTATTTATGCATGTACTTACCTATAGTTTATAACATAGTTTCTCTAACCAAAATTACTTGAGGCAGCATATAAAACACATTTTATGAAAAAATAACTTAAAGACAATTTCAATTGGAAACCATGAGAATTATTTTGTGACTATCTGTCAGAGAACTTATCACATCGTTTTTATTTTTCCCCAATCAGTATAGCCTAATCAGATTCATTTGAGCATAGAAAATTAGAAATTTAATTAGGTGAGGTTGGGAACTGTGGTTCAAGGAATGAATGTTTTCATGGTTTTTACCTTCTTGTTCCATGACCTGGGACTGCAACGTCATGATTTTCTACCATAAGTCTGTGGTTTTAGTGATTGAAGATTATTGCAACTGAAATGACTTTGCGTTTATATTTTGCCATAAATATAAACTTGCTTGATGTAGTTTTACAATATTGGCAGTCTTTTTCTTTGAAATCTCTGTCAACTCATTTTTATACTTTCCTGAAAGATGGTACATAAGTGTCTTGGGAACAGGATTTTTAAATTCATACTTACACAAAGACCCCATGTAGTCACAGTGTGATTTTACATTTTTTCATGGAGAGCTACTTGTACTTTTGATTTTGTCCTTAAGATAACCTTTTTCTACAAAATTACCAAAAGTACCAAAACAAAATAGAGCTTCACACACACAAAAAAAATCTTATTATTCTTTCAGAAAACTTCATCCTCATCACGGGGCTCAGTGTACAATGCCATACTAACTTATACAATGAATGTATTTATTCCTGAATTATATTTAAGAATTATTCCGGATTTATTGAAGTGGATGAATATTTTAATTCAAGGGCATGTGAACAGTTAAATTATTTCATATAATTTTATTGGCATTCCCAAATTCTAAACGAATGTTCATTTGTAAATATGTCTAGATTTTCATAGCTTGATTTTGCTATGAACTGCTTTTTTTTCTGAACTAACTTGATTCCTAAAAAAGTGAAAATTGCCCTTCTCCTCTAAGCACAAATGGTACATTTTAAAGCCCGAAGACTCCATTACTCCTATCAAAAAGGCACGCTGTTTCTTTCTAAGCTGCTCCTAATCTCTGGTTACATAACTGATGTACAAATATTGACCATTATTGTTATCCTTATTATTATGTTTTACATTTTTAAATTTACAAATATGTTTACAAGGTTAGTTATTTCAAAGATGTGAGAAAAAGAGAAGTTCAGAAAAGCTAAGTTGAATTGCAAAAAATCATTCAGGTGCACTGATCTCATTCTGGATACCAGAATTCAACATGACTTGTCCTGCCACTGTATCAGCCTCAGTAGTGTAACTACAGTGTCTTCTCAGTCTGAAGTAGCTCGTTAGGTAAAAAGAGTTATAGGGAGGTGAAAGTTTATTCCCAAAAGAACCATGACACATAATTCCAAGCGAGATTTTCACAACCAACCAAGAAAGTCTGCTACACGGATAGCTTTTTTTTCTAACTTGAGTAGCTATAACAATAGAAATGTGGTTACATTTCAAATATAGATTAAATTGCAATGTTCAAGTCAGAGGGGAGAAGAGAAGTGCTCTGTGCCAGAAGGCATAACTGCTGAGATTTTAGGACTTTAGAGAGCATGCCTTAGACTTTTAACTTCTATCAATAACTCAAGAGGAGATCTCCCACTCGGGGGTAAACTCACATTGATCAAGGCCCTGTAGAATACATCAAAACTAACCTTCCAGTGAAACTTTTTTGAAACACTAAATGCACTTAACCAAACACCTCTTAGCTCTTTAAGAAAGAGCTTTAAATCGGGGTGAGAAAAAGTAATTGTTATTACTTTTTAATGTATTTTATTGCTACTCTACTAGGAAAAATACTTCCAGATTTTTAAAAATGTCTGCATAGCTAAAAAGAACTCTGATAATTTCATATCACATATATGGACTTATCTGTGCATATCTCACAAAGTTCTGAAACAATATGTAATTCTATTTAAATAAAAACCTTCATAAGGCCTCCAACAAATATAGAAAATTATAGGTGAATGATTAGAGAGGTAATCACATGTGCTAAAAACACTTAGATACATAATGACAATATAAATTATGAAATGAATCATTCAGAAATAATAAGCATCTAACATTTTGTAGGACAGATAGAAGCCCAAGAATAATATCATCACATGATAATTTTGTTCAAATGTTAATGATTCAGTTGCTCAAATACACAACACTTTTTTTGGAAATTTAGTCTTTATTTAAAGATTAAAGAATTAGTCATCAAATCCCCGCTGGAGGCAAGAATTTCTCTTCCAAGACAATAAAAATATGCAAGCGCAGTATTGCATCATGAGTCATAAATCATCAATAAAATGCTCCTACGTAGTATTTTCATAACTAGGTGATGCAACCAAAACAGTGATTTAATGTGGACTTGTTTGCTATTTCTTATGTATTGAGATACAGATTACTCTCTCTAAAATTCCTTGCAATAAGAAAATTGTAAAAGCAAGCCAAACTGTATAAAACTCAAATCATTCTCTTATGAATAACTGTAGAAGGATTTAAACTCTCAAAAGTGATCTATTTCCATTTGTTTGTTTTTTACATATTAGTGATATATGTACTTATATGTACTTAATAATATATGTACTTAAGAAAAAAGTCTAAGTTTTCATTTAAAGAAATTTTGGCTAGGGTAATGGTATTTTGTTAATCAAATAATGTTCAACTGTCAAAAGTCCAGATACAAACTCTAAAGCAAAGCTCGATTTAGGTCATGATTAGAGTTAGAAAAATCTAAACTAAAGTAGTGATGCTAAGAGATAAGGAGCCGAGAACCCCAGGAAACAAGTGTCAGTGGTGGAAAGAAACCTCAAGAGTGCAAGACATTATGGTCAGCAGTAAGAAATGATCAGATAGGGAAGTGGTGAACCTCACTTAATTCCCCAAACCCCATGGTTCTAACATGTTACAGAATTTGGAATTTATGTATTTACAAAAATAAGTTAAATTTTATATCATGTGAAATTTCTACCAAAATAAAGACATTAAAAAGAAAAGTAATAATAAAATAAAACAGTTTCTAGCTCCAGTAAAATACACACAAATGATTAGAGATTTAAACAAAAATTCTTCTCGTAAAACTCAAATATTTTATATATCTCAAACTCTATATAGTAGTTATATCATGATGATATGATAGATATAACACACACACACACACACACACACACACACACACACACACACACATACATACATATTGGGGTTTTTGCTTTTTTTTTTTTTTTTGAGCTCAGGTGTTTCCTTGTGTGCCCTGGGATGTCCAAGCTCCTGGCAATCTGGCCATCTCACTGATATTCCCCTTCTGCCTGACCTCATTTTTAAGCCCTTAGTTTGAACACAGAGTTGTACAAGTTTGGCTCACAGGCATTCCAAATTAGACTGAATTATACCATGAGCTTCCCTGGCTCTCGAGTTTGCCGGAGCATTTAGTGTGAACTCTCAGCCCCCACAATCCAATAGCCGATTTTCTGCTCCTGTTCATTCTGTTCCTCTAAATTAAAGACACAGATTAACCTATTCCTCAAAATGTCGAGTCCTCACATATGAAATGATAATGTTGATTCAAAATTATTCAAAAGAGGTATCCCAATACACACAGACATACAAATAAAGACCATGGCTACCTTCCCAAAGTCTTTGGAACCACATTTAATTTGAGACAAAATCTGAATATGTTTAGTGTCTTCGAAATAGAAATATTGTCTTTATTCATTTTCTTCGAACACAGTTTTCCCATATCACCAAGCAAGATAATTCTTATGATAGTGTAATAAAAAATGACAATTTGCACACATACAAATAGCAATTTAAATAAGGGAACTAAAAAGCGGCACTTAATAATTTTGAAGTGCCCACATCGGCATAATATTTCTAGAATCTGCGTATTTTCCTACTGTGCTGTTGACCAAAGGTTAGATGTCCTTGTATGTTTCAGTTGTATTAGACATAGTGAGATTGTAATATATGAAATACAAGTATTTCCTTATAACCAAAAGTTTAAAAGTCTTAGTGTGCAGAGAATTATATAGAGTACAATGGTTTCCAAAAAATGCATCTAATGGCATAAAATAGCCATTCTTAATAGATTAATAGCACAAAATAGGACAGATTGTCTCACAAGCAGTAAGTATCAAAAATAGTCCCTAATTAGGACCTTTCACCATCTTTTAATTCTATGTAATTACTAATAGTCTGTGACGTTTGAGTCACTGAGAAAAGATAATTAGAATATTTAGTGTTTTGCTGAAAAAAATAAACAGACATAACTGCTATTTTTAACTGAACTTCACAGAAGTCACAGGAAGAGTAAATTAAAAAAAATTTATATAAAATACCCAATTAGAAAATATTTTCTGCTAAAAAAGTCTTAAATCTCCTACTTACTAAAGTAAGTTTAATTCCAAGGGTAAATGTAGTGTCAAAATCAATTTGTTATTAACTAATAAACATTTTGCTAGAGGGAAAACTTCTTGCCTGTAAGAATAAACTAGGTAAAAAGATACTCAGCGGTAATAGGGGTCTTATTAGATCACTTAAACTATTGCTAAGTTTTCCATAAAGAAAAGCTAAGAATCTGGGAATTATCATATTTCATGTGAATGATATGGAAAAGAAGTAGCTATGTTCTTTATTTCTTACCGACAAAAATTGAAAAGGCACACAACTCAAGATACACAATTTTAATGACACTTTTCTGACTTATACAAGTATTCCTTCAATTATTCATTAAATGCAAGCTGAAATAATTCCAAAGAAGAGGCTATTCTTAGCAGCATTTCATCCCAAATAACCGTGATGTTCCTAACTTTCAGTTAAAATGGGTGAAGGAATGTCATATGCAAAGCGATTTTTCAGCTGCAATTTGCAAATAGAATAATTTCCATAAAATATCATGCTAAAATAAATTGGTGTCTTTTCTTAAAATCGGCCTACAGAGACTTTTTAAAAATATTCTGTTGAATCATTACCCGCCTCTTCATTGGCTCCCATCTAGAGCGACACATGTAACGTCTCCCTCTTATTAAACTTTCGCTCTCCCACAATCATAGGCTCCTCTGCGTGGAATTACAGTGATTAATGGCTTCATTTTGGCCTGACCCTCAATTACGATGTAACAAAGTTCATCAGGCTGCACTATTGTGCTTTAATTTTTCACCATTTGAAAATAGAAGTATAATTCCAATCTTTACTGAATTAGGTGGCATTTACACATGTGTCCAGTGTAGTGGATCATCAATCAATTTTATTATGGCGAACCCATTTCTTTCATTTGACTAAAATGAAAATTGAAATTAAAATAAGAATGCCTGCTTTCACCTCTTGTTTTTGCCACTTATAATGTTCTGATATTGTTTAATTTTTTACTATCTTGTATATCTCAGTATCTTCTTTCTAAATGTAAGGATAGCCATGTTTAGGATGCATAAATAAATGGTATTCTTAATCCACTATAAAGATCATTAAAATTGTATAAAATCAACAGGGCAAATAAAAGCTACACAATAAATAAATTATAAAACAATAAAGATCATATACTACATACAAAATAATACATTTACAAATGCTTAAAATATAGTCTTTCTGTTAGGGACTTTCTTATAACAAAACTTGATATTTTTATAAACTGGGAAAAGAAAGCCTCAATCTAAGTTATCAGTCACCTCAGATACATATTTAGAGCATATTATTATAATGAGAACAAGATGTTACTGAAAAAAGTAGGAAATCAAAAGACAGTATCAGAGATGAGAAATAGATATTTCTGTTACAGGACTAGGGAATAAAGGAAATCAGCAAAGTTGTCCCATAATTGAAGTAAATCTCAGCCTTTTAGGAGTAACAAGTTGACACTTATGTGCAAAAAGCTAATGTTAGTGTAATTAAGATACCGACTGCCTCTGACACGACTGTACAAAGGAGAGGTGGAGTGAGATGAGAGGCTTTGATGCTATTTTCAGACAAAAAAGATCAATTACATAGAATCAGAAAATCACATACACCTCTCTCTCTCTCTCTCTCTCTCTATATATATATATATATATATATATGAATGCATACATATGCACATAAATGTATTTATAGTATGGATATATATATATATATATATATATATATATATATATATATATATATATAGGCTTATTTATTACCTAAATAATAGAATAGTACTGATTGTTACTGAGTGAAGCTTCCTAGAACATACAGCAAGTTGACAATATTGTATTTAATTTTATTTCTGAATATTCTTCACCTTCCATCAAAGTCAAACGAGGATAGATAGTGTACCTCCCAAATTTTCATCCTCCCCCAAACTGTGAGTATTTGTGTAAACAGGAGCCTTTGAAGGTGTCAACATGAGTTTAGAACTGATTACAGTGAAACTTAATTTAATGACTGATATCATTAGCCTTGAGAGAGATTTGGAGAATAACATGTGAAGATACAGCCAAAGACTGAAGTCTGCAACCCAAGGAATGTGCTACTGATTAAAAGCAAAAATTTGGACATTTGGACAGGGTAGAAATATTATGACTGCATTAGCATAATCAGTAATTCATGAATAAAGTAGTAATAATCTATAAATGTTCAAGGATTAACTATAAGACCAGAGAGTAAATTTTGTCAGGTGTTCGTGGAGCTGGAATATTTTCTTAGATCCAGGTCTGATTGTATCATCTAAGAAAATATGTGTTTAATTATAGTAGAAAATCCGTAGTCAAAGTTTACATGGAATTTCTTGACGAGTGCAATTTCCTGATCCAGGTTAAATGGTGATTTCTGATTGGTTAGACTTTGCTACTTACATTGACACGGACTTAATTTTGGTTAAATGGAGACCAGTGACTCTGGAGCTATTTTTATTATCACAGTTATACAGAAAATGAATTTTTATACCTTTACCACAGGAAGTTGAACAGAAAACGAAATATTCCTCCTCTAGAGTGTTCAAAGAGAGCTTGGCCATAACAGCATTTTAAATTCAGTCTTCCAGTCTCCCAAAGTATGAGAGAATAAATGTCCTTTTGTGCAGCCACTGAATTCCTCGTACTTTTTAGAGTCATTCAAGAGCAGTAAACCTGTTCCATTTCTACCCAGAGCCCTGTCCCTTCCGCATTAAGCTCTGATCATACAGTGCTGCGTATCCACGGTGTTGACAAGTTGCCACTGAAACACAAAAAATTCCTGTTTCATCAATGTTAATTAATTTCAAAAAATAACACAAAAATGACTCTACTGGATAAACATGAAGAGCTCAGAGACAAAACAACTAGCATATAGTTTTTCATATAGTTTTTCTAGAAGAAACCAAGAAACAAGCAAATAAGGAAATAATTCTTTAGTAGACAAGGATATGCGCAGATCATTGCATTTTAGGTGTGGTATTACATCACAATAATGGCAACAATATCCCTCAAGTCACTGTAAAATTTGCTTCTGGGTAAAATAATAAAAGGTCTTCTATCCGCTGCAAAGAATTTGGTAGCCAGACCCAGAAAAAGTTTGGGAGATAAATAAACCATAGGGAATATATGAATAAGTAGAACAGGTGACTAGTTAAAAGTGATGGTTTGTTACAACAATATTAAATTTATATTTAATGTATATTTTAAAATCCCTATAGTAGACCGAACATTGAAATCTCTAGTTGGTCACATCTTCTTTATAACCTGTAAAGATGTAAAACAGCAAATATAGAAATATATAGATGCAATGTATTATAGGACTTGAATGGGAATTTAATACTGTAATATGCAGAATGTGTCTGATGTAAACAAAATGTTTCTTTAGAGGGAGGTGAGTGTAGGTCAGAATCAGAAAAAAGTATTTTGAAGTGAACAAAGTGTGTTGTGATACAGATCCACATTCAAATAATATGGGAATTCTAGAGAAGCAGAAGCAAGCGAAGAAAAGTATCCTGGAACTTTCAGGGGCAGTAGAGCCTGCTACCTCAAACCTGGAAGATAAATGTAGAGTGATGGAATTTGTCTCAGCATCAATAAGTTTATATTAATTCTCTTGTAGTACTTTAAAATATTTCTAAGTGAGCTTAAATATATTGAAAATTCAAAAACACAATCTTTTTATTCTAAATAATTCATACTCAGAGGAAATCACAGAAGAATAATTACAGCACTGAAAGGTGGAGGCCAATGTAAGAAATTATTATCTGGTGATGCTCTGATCATTTAAATAAAAAGTAAAGGATACACATACCTTTTGGGTGTGTGTGATTCTCGAGAAGAAATCCAGTTGTTCTACCAATTCACTATAAAAATATTATAGATTATTTCAACGTTTTTTGTGTGTCAAAAATCTGGAAGCAGGAACTTTGAATTTATTTTTTGCTATGAAGAAATGATAAATGTCTGAGGGCATAGGTGTAATAAATAGGTACCTTATTGAAATAGTATTTAACTTAGACTGTGTTGACTATCCCATAAATCAACAATGATGTGTATAATTTTAGGACTTTATATATAGCCTAAAATCAATTGAATTAGAAATTTAAAAGTTAAAAGCATTAGGGCTGGTAGGGCAAAAAGTGTCATGTAGAGCTATGATAACTATAAGGAGAGGTTAGAGATTAAAAGGCTTGCACAAGCATATAAACAAAAATGTGGAATCCCAAAGATTTTCTTATTAAAATGTTGCTGAAATTGACAAATATCACATTTAATAGGAAGAGTATAAAAAGTTTATTTTTCTTTTGTGTTTATTTACCTTCAACATTAATTCACACATGGAAGTATCTTGTGCACATGCCAAAGTTTTTTAGAATGGAATTATTGACCCTTACAATGTGCTTATTGTTCTCATGTTATTCTTATATTATCATGAAAATGGTTTTCTCTGCATCTGGCAAGCCAATTACAATTTTGAATATTCCCTAAGCTGTACGAAAACTCCACTCTAGGGAATATTTTAATTTAGCTAAAGTGTATATTTGGTATATACACTCTCAAAAATGCATTTTTCTGCCTATGATATTTGCATTAATGTTGAGAAACGAGTTTCACTTGAAAAGTTTTTTCTTCAAATTTCATGTTCTTTGTATATCATGGAATTAATTTTGCACCCGTACATCATGTGAATTGATGTTGAAGGTAAATAAATACAAAAGAAAAATAAAATTTACAATATGTGCAACAAAGCACATGCCATATCATTTTTATTAGATTGATGGGGGGTCACACATGAATCTATCAGTCACCTAGAGCAATAAAACACCTGAGAAGAGAAAAATAATCCATTGATCCCTTAAAATATGTCAAAATTAACTAAACAAAGTTGTATTTGAGTGAAATCAAGTTCAGAAAATACAAGCCATTTTGTCCTTGAGGGATTCTCAGAAGAGCAAACCTGTCAAAGATGGAGGACCTTTATAGGAAGGAAAATAAATCATCACAATTTCTACTCACAGTGCATATGCTAACAAGGTGTGTCGGAATATATTGCCCCTAGACGTAGGGCTGCTTGCAAATATGTTTAGCATGGAGTCATTCCAGATGGCGTGGACATCAGCACACAAGCACGGGCCGTGGTCCAGGAAGACAGACAGCAGGAAAAGTGTTCAGGGATATGCTGTTCCCACAGCTGGGACCAATTCAAGGATGGGGGATCCTTTATGATGTGGAAAGATGGGGATGGTGCAGGAGAGCAGAAAACACTGTCCAACAGGCCAAAATTAATGGCTGAGCTATTAAGATACATCCCCCTTGCCGATAGGTCTAAGTCTCTGCTGCCAGCAAAACTTAGACACAAATCAACATTCGACTATGTTAAAAAATGTTTGGTTAAGTAGAGATTAGGCATTGTCTTTTGGAGATAAATGCTATTTACTTCACTCTCAAATTTTATTAAATTCAGAAATTTGACATACACTCAATAATTAATGTAAGAAGAAAGCAAATTTCTTAAGAAAAATAAAGAATTAGAAAACATAAATAATGCGGACTAGAAAAGTAAAGAGGAATTTGAAACAAACATAAATTTGTAAACAAATTTGTATGAAATTTTCATTAAATCCTAGGACAGAGAATGTTTAGCAGATAAGAATTTTTACCATTTTTATTAAGTTAAAGTAAGTACTTTTTATTTACCACACGCTATATATATATATGGGGAAAATAAAGGTATTCATTGAAAATCAACATGTCTTACAGGGAAAAAGAAAATTTAACTGGCTTGCTTTGCAACTGGACATCTACAAGACTGGATTTCCTGCGCTTGACAACAGAAAAGAATTGAGAGCTGAGACACAGACACCCAGAGGGTCCTTCGCAAAGGTAGGAGTGTGAATGGGGCCTGGAGTACGTGGGATTGCCTCTGTTAAGGGCAGCGGATGTCCGTGTAGCAAAGGCGAAATATTTAGACTTGATCTTGCAGTCGCCGAGCAGACTTCTCAAATTATAAATTACAGGATTTAGATTGGTGATAAATAGCACCTGGCATATTGGAGGGAGAAATTGCTTAAGCAAGACATCAAAATCAGGCTGTCTGGATTAGAGCTATGATACTATATAAAAATATGATACATAGGGTTGGAGTTGGCTACTGGCAATTAAAATACAAAGGCAAGGATTTACGCGCAAGGTGAGTGTTACGATTGTAAGTTATCAAAGCAATCTTCTCACACATTGTTACGAGTTTCAATGAATTTGTTCAGCAGCGTACATGTCGTTGTGAAAGATAGAATATTAGTGCAGAAATCATTCTGTCCTAGAAAAAAAAAAATAGAGTAAACAAAGGTGTATATGATTGTCTTGAAGGCAGAAAAAATAGAAAAATTAGCTTCTGTTAAGAATGAAATCAGCTGTTTGCTTGGGAAAATGCTGTTACAATTTCTGATAGAACTAAAACAATTCATGGTTTTTTTTCTATGTTGAAAATTGGTCTATTAGAAACATTAAGGAAAAAGTCCCACAACTATTTCACGTGCAGCAGAAACCTAAGGCAAAATTGTACTCACAGCTAATATCTTCTATAACCAAAACATGCACATGATTCCAAAATTCAAAAATATTTTCAAAAATGTGGAATTTCTTAAAATATTTCAGTAGCATATAAACAGGATTGCCTTGAAAAAGAGCATCAGGTCAGACATGTCAAATTCACAATCTTTCCCTACTCTCTTCTACACAAAATTACAATTTGAAATTTGGTTTGCACTAGGGATAAGCTACATTACCCACAAATTTGAATTTATTTTAATTTTAATGCTAAATCACTGAAAAATATGAACACACATATATACACATATGTACATACAGAAGTCCATGATAGGAAATTTTCTACAAGATTAAATTTGTGGAACTCCCCAATGTTCAGATTAGTTGCATTTAAATAACCAAGAGGTGACGCCACTGTGGCATTTGGCTGTAGTATATAGGTTTAGTAGTCAGAAATTATCACTTCTATTAAGAAAAAAGTGTTTTTAGTGTCTTGTAAAAATATTAATCCAGTCAATGCCAAAATCTAACCATTTCAGTGAGAAATATTAAGGCTTAAGAACACTCTGATTGTCTGGCTCTTCATGCAACAGATAACATTTAGTAAAGACTTTTGAAGTTCAGTGAAATGTTATGCCTGTGTGGATTTAACAAGAATTGGAAATAGGAAGTCTCCAGGGAACGCCAGTAGATTTATTTTGAAGAACTCTGCCTGCTTACTTTCTTTGAAATGGTACTTAGTTTCTATTGTGTAGTGAGACACACGATCCTAAAGGCAATAGAAAATTTCTTGGAGGAAGGAATTTTTCCTCCTCCTCAAATTTGTTTCCCACCTCTCTGCTGATCTTGTTCAAAACCAAGAAATAAAGTACTTCACACTTTACAAAATTCCTTTCTTATCTTTAAAAAACACACGAAAAAATAAAAACTCCCGCTGTTTCAATTTCACACTTTAAGCACCTGCCTGTGAACAGAAAACCAGAAATCAGTGGAAAGGAGGAAAAGAGTAAGGAAGGATCTCATGCTAGGCTTATCATGTTTTCATTAGCAGCCCTTTAAAATGATCAGTACATGTTGATGTTAAACAATCTACTTTATTGTATATACATCATTTCCAATTTTGGCCGAAGTATTTGTCATTAGATTTTTTGTATTTTCTCAACCTATCTGCTGGCCACGTTTGGTAATAGGATTCAATCTACAGTCTGCATGCTATTTTATATTTTCTGTAGCATACTATTAAATATATATCTCAAGGCTTATAAAAATCTTAAATCATGCGAAATTTTTACTTTGCAAGTAAATTCAAGTTCATAAAATACACGTAACAGTCTCATGGCCCCAGCAGCAATTAATACACTTGGGGAAAAGATTCATGTTTTTGATTCTCATCAAGGATTCTCACTACTATAATAGGTCTGGGGATAGATTTAGTAGGAATTTTGCAAGATGTTGCTTTCCAGCTCTTCAACTTTTTTCTTGACAACTTATATAAAACATGGGAAATTTGCGATTATTCTACAACATATTAATATTTGACAATACTGATGTACTGATTTTTTCTCATAGATTCTATTAATTGTAAAATGATATTTAGTTGGCATTTTAATCTGAATTTTCCTGGGGATTGCCTAATTTGAACAATACTTTATTATGTGTTTGTGTGCTATGGGCATATAGCTTCACCATAAAATTTCTGCTATTTAAGTCTTTTTATTTCTCCTCTTTTATTGATGTTCTTTTCACTGTGTTTCTGTGTTTTTATTTTTCATGATTTAGTTTAAGCCCTTTGACAAAAATATGGTTTGAAAAGGGTAGGTTCTTACTTAATTGTTCTTAAAAATATACACAGATAATAGACTTGTAAAAAATCTTTTCTGGTGACTAAACTCCCAAAGACAGTTGATAGACTTTTCTCGTGTCTTCTTGTCTGATCCCTCAGTTTCAAGGTCTTGAGGGAGCCTCTGCCTATTTCAGCTCTGATAACTTATTTTCAGTGTAAATTTTTAAGTCATGTATTTCTTGATTTGAATATAAGGATATAAATGAATATCATGAGTATGTTTGCATACATAAACCAGAAGGGAAGGTCTGTTCAACCCAAAAGTAAAATACACCTCACAAAGTTAGAAACGATTTTTAAAAATCACTCTTTCCAGGAACTTAAGTGAGCTGAAAAGAGAGCTATACTGTCGAAATTCAGAATAACTGATGATAAACAAGCTAGGTGGGGTGATGTTCACTGTAATCCAAGCACTCCGAGAGCCTGAGCCAAGAAAGTTCCAGCTCAGCCTGTGTACTTCAGGAGACCATGTTTCAAAAATAAATAAATAAATAAATCAACAACAACAACAAAAAAAAAGCCTAGAGAGGTAGCTCATTTCAAAGAGTAGATCCAGTCTCCAGTACTGCAGCACACACAAAATAATAACAGCAACAAACGAAGAACCAATATATGAGAATATAAACAGACATCCGACCAGAGTAAAACTCCTCCTCTCTTCTGTTTCATGCCTTCCTCCATTTCCAGCCTCAGAGACAGATCACTGGTGTAGGGACAGATGGATCAACACATGATATGTGGATCAAAACATTGTCAAGAAACCCTAAAAAAATGTTCTTGAGTGTTAGGTGTACAGAAAGCCAGGAGCAAGAACACGAGGGAAGGCCAGCAGTGTAAAAACACTGAGTAATCAGGAAGAAGGGAAAAGGAGTAACTTCAAAGGTTTGCTCTTGCTAGTAGGAAGCTTCGGCAGAGCTACCTGAAGAATTCATTTAAATACCTCTAATAAAGATATGTAGAAATGATGTAGTTTGTTTCTTGTCGTTTGCTTTGCAGTGCTGAGAATAGAATCCAGAGCTTTCTTACTAGGGTACATCCACAGCTCATTTTTGTTGTTTCATTTAAGATCAAGCATCACTAAGTCACAAAGTTGCCTAAACTAGGCTAGAGCTTGAAATATTCCTGCCTCAGCCACCCAGTTTGCTGTAGGAAGTTCTCTTTCCCATTTCCCCCACCCAACCCAGTGTGATGATTCTGGAATCCCACTTGTTTATATTGGGCTTTGTTTTCCACATTGTGGTGTCATGTCCAAAAAGTCATTGCCGCGGTCGAGTTCAATCTACATTGTGTGTGTGTGTGTGCGTGTGTGTGTGTTTTCTTCTAGATTTTTTATGGTCTACATTTTTACACTTACGACTTTTTACACATTTTGAATTTATCTTGGGGTATGATGTAAGATTTTGTTTCATTCTCTTCAAAGTAGACATTTATCTAACCCAACATCACTTACTAAAGAGAGAGAGTATTCTTTTCTATTATATATTCTGTCATTGATTGATGATCAGTTAACTAAATAAGTATTCATTTACTTATGGGATCTTTGTTCCATTCTATTGACCTATATATAAGTCTGTTTTTATGCTGCTACTGCACTATTTTAACTAATGTACTTTTGCAATATAGTATCAATGACAAATAAAACAAAAGATTACTATGACAACTCCATACCAACAAATTCTTGCTTAGAAGAAAAGAATAAATCTTAGAAATACACAACCTACCAAATGTTTGAAAAGATCAATAACAATTAAGAAAATTGAGCTCATTATCTCACCAAAAAGCAAAATCCAGAGCCAGATGATTTAAAGGATGAATTCTACAAAACATCAAAGATATTAATGGAATCCCTTTCAAATTCTCCTAAGAAATCAAAAAACAAAGCAACACTTATTGATAAAGAAATATATAAACAAAAACAATAGTAACACCATTTTCAATAAATTTTGTATAAAAAGAACTTTAACATAATAGGCCATGCATAAAATCTTAACAATTACCATCAGACTCAGAGGAAAACTTGAATGTTTTTCTTGTAGATATGAAATAGGACAAAGGTAGCCACTCTGAGAATTTCTGCTTGACATGGTACTGAAAGTCATATCCACAACAACTATGAAAGAAAAAAAGAACTTTATTTCTAGTGGTCATGATCAAGGAGACAATTTAAGCAACTCATAAAAAACTCTTCAATGTTATTCTGTACGAGCATTGCAAATAGATTTTTATAGTTACTGTTCTCCAGGGACAACTTCACGTGCAGGTGCAGAGGCTCACATTTCTAAGACTGTGCGCTTTGCTTAATCATTTTGAAATCCCCAATCATTTTTTTAAATAAGGGCCTTATACTTTCTTTTTTAATGGGCCCATTGAACCCATAATCTCTTAACAAACCTACGTGTGCTCCTTCTACATAATTATAATATATAAAGTGAAGTGTCTAATTGTTGCAATATCAGCTTAGCTTTCTTTCCTTTTCAGAAAAGAAAAAGGCTCTCAAATTTGATAGATGAGAATAATCGCTGTCTTGTTTGGTGGTTTTCATGAATACCTCATGCTGACTTGTCCTCTTTTGTTTTCATTCAAGATTTGGTCTCATCTGGTCTCTGAATGCTGAGTATCAGGGAGCCCTTCTGCCCTTGTTCAAAGTAAACACTTTGCTTCCACAGTCATTATCTT
The DNA here is from genome assembly GCA_004027205.1 of Ctenodactylus gundi. Classification (NCBI taxonomy): domain Eukaryota; kingdom Metazoa; phylum Chordata; class Mammalia; order Rodentia; family Ctenodactylidae; genus Ctenodactylus; species Ctenodactylus gundi. The sequence continues at coordinate 166,939 of PVKB01002071.1, read as the reverse complement.
TGATGCTTTGAAATCCTAGTCTGATCTTTGAAATCCTGTGTGCAATTGTGCTCTGGGTCAGCAATATCTGTTTCTGTGTTCTCATTGGCAACATTTATCTAAATGTTATTGCTCTGCCAAAAAACATGATTGTGATATGGGTTTTAAAAGTATTCTTTGTTTGAGAAACAGTATCTATTTGAAATAGAATCTAACTGTAAATGACCATTGAACAGAGCATAGGAACTACAAGGCAAGTATTTTAAAACACATGAAAAACACTTCTCTGCAGTTACCATGGAGAAGTAGTATGTGAGGCATGTATTGCTAGTCATGGCTCTGGGAAGATTTTTTTGTTTTGTTTTGTTTTTGTTTTTGTTTTTTGAGACAGGATCTCACTGTCTAGTCCAGGCTGATCCTGAACTCGCTATGTACCCTAGGCTAGACTTAGACCCATGGCAATCGTCTTGCCTTAGCCTCCCAAGCCCTGGGATCACAGGCGTGCGCCACCATGCCCTGTTTTCTGTGGTGCTGAGAAACTGAACTCAGGGCATTGCGTGTGGTAGCCATGCACTTTAACCACTGTCCCATTACTTCATCCAAGAGATTTTATTTCTTATACCCCACATTCCACCATTTCGTCCAGTATTCCAACCTAACTTGATTCTTTGATCAATTTGTATTCCAAGCAAACAAACATATATATGGGTTGTATTTTATATAATAAGGATGACATAAGCTTATATATACTTTTGTTTGTTTGCTTTAGTGGAACTGCATCTAAATATGAAGGGGAAAGCAACAGAAAAGACAAAAAATGGGATGTAGTCCTGGGTCATCAGTAGCACCCTACATCCCCAAGAACAGAAATTATTTTACACACACTCCTCCACTCAAATTTTTCTCATGTCCTATTCTCAGACAGAGAGGCGAGACACTAGGGCTTAAGTAGGAAGTAGCTCTTATTAGTTCCATCAGTGGCTCAGCAGTTTAAAATGTTGACCCCAAACAAAGAGAAGCACTTCCCTATGTATATACTGTGTCCCCTTTGTCTCTTTGATGTGATAACATGCATCTTAATTAGACACTGTAAGGCTGCAGGGATATAACACCGCAGCTACAGGGTGACCAGAAGGCTGAGCGCTCATATATTGACACTAATGAGGCCATGCTGTCTTCCTGTTGTTCTAGTAAGGTTGAGCCCCTACCAGAGTTCGGATCAAAGTGAATCCCAAATGCATGAATAGTTATCATGGAGTTTCTCTCTTTTAAGCTTCTGGAAGTAAGGATAACATTGGCTGAAGAGGAGGGTCATTTCTATGTAGTCTGAAGATAAGGACGGCACAAAGCCACAGTGCAGTGGTACTGTTCGTCCTCTGGGTAATACCATCCTGAATGTCTTCATGTAATTCAAAATGTCTATTTTTGACACATAATCTTCTTTTGTTTTTTTACGATAATGTAACCAATGAAGAATAATATCTACTGGATGAGATTGGGAAGCACCCAGTACATCCACAGAACTAGGCTTTGCAAACATGCAGTTGACACCAAATGAGAGACAGGAACCTACACTAGTAGTGGGCGTCCCGACCAATGGATGGGCCAGAGAACTACACAACAACCAAATGGTCTGTCCTTTGCCAGTGTAATTTGACTTGCTCCTATATTCGCACCACCGATCTCTTTTGGAGAGTCGTTCCTGTCTTTAGGTCTTCTGCAGTGCCTTTGAATATTAATCTGTGGCATCAAATCTCACCGACTGACCTACAGGCTCAACTTGCTGTTATTTTTTCTCATGTCTTAGCAGTGACTGGACACTCCAGTTCATGCACAAGCAAGTAGTTGTTTTGGACTCTCACTTTGCACTTATAAATGTGCTAGTAAGTTCATATGTGTATGCATATGTACATACACATTTTGGTTCACTCTGTTTCTCCCACAACCCTAATTAATACAACAGAATATATCAATAAAAATAGAAGGTTAATCAACCCATATTTCAATTTCTGTTCATTGCTCTTGGCCATATTGAGTTCAAACTCTTTTAATTTTTTACTTTCTATACATGAATATTATGTCTAATTTAACAGAATTAAAGATAATTTCAGGTAACTTCTAAGATTTAATCACTGAATTTTATATGGTTATGAAATATTCCAATCCACTGACATAAGCACTTAACATCTAGCAACTGTAATTTAGTGTTATTACTGACAGAGTTTTGTACCTTGCATAGTTAGATGTTAAGAGATAAACACAATTTTCCTAATTGTATCTGTCATACGTAGTTATATATATTTGCATATGTGTGTATGCATTCAAGTATGTATGTGAATATAAAATTAGAATCCATATTATCCTGGTTAGCTGCTTTTCTACTTGTAGTAGCTTTCAAGTACTACTTGATAATGTTATCCATGCACCGTCTGTGACAATATTATATTATTTTTCTCCGAATTGGTTTAAGTTTTAAAGTTTTTCTAGTTGTTCTTTTTCCAATGTATTTAAATATGGTTGCTGTGTGGCGGGCAGCCTCACGTCACCACACCCTCCCTCCCAAGATGTCCTACTTTATCACAAAATGGAAGCAATGGGCTCAAGGCAAATGATCACAGGAGGAGAACTCTGAAGGCGGGAGCCAAACTAAACTTTTCCTCCTTATAGGTTGATTATCTTGGGTATTTTGTAAGAGCAATAAAAAACTGACTAACCCAAGATTGTTATAGGAACAGACACCAACATGACACTTTAGTGCTTTTGAATTATATGTCAAAGGTTAAGAAAATTACAACCTAAAATCAAAACACAATCTATCACAATCTATTCATTTGGAGCACACAAAATACAAGGAACTAAAATATAAAACACATATTTAAATATGTTCTGTAATTTCACTTTGAATTTTTTATGTTAAAAGGAGTTCGTGTTGTATTTGAAATGCTATCAAATTTTGGAAGTGATAAAGTTTTTAAGAAAAATATCTTCAGTTTTGATATGCAGTGTCTCACACCAATAGAATGAGATCGTTCTGATATCTGTGTCCTATGTTTGTGTTGTCAGGATTTTTTTTTTTTTTTTTTTTTGAGACAGGGACTCATTCTGCAGCCCAGGCTGTTCCTGAACTCACTATGGAGCCCAGGTTGGCCTTGGGTTCACGGCAGCAATCCTTCTGCCTCTGCCACCCGAGTGCAGGGAGTATAGGCTTGCTCAACCAAGCTCGGTTTTCGTGATGTTAGGGAATAGAGTTCAGGTACTTAGCACTTGATGTAATACTTGCTAGGCAATCGCCTAAACTGCTGAGCAATTCCTCCAGCCCCCAGTCAGTTAATGTTTGAAAATAAATGTATAGGGACACGCCACTGGGGATCCCTTCTTCACAGTAGAAACTTTTATCCCTCTCTTTTGTTTCTAAATAAAACCAATTGTTATCTCTACACCTCACTTCCTTCAACAAGGATTTTATTCTTCAACATTGCGGGTCACAAAAAAAAATATGTAACTATATGCATATAGCACTTCCCAAGGCCTTCAACCTCACCTTTAACAGAGTTCATCACCAAAATATTAAATAAATGATTTCAGTTTGTTTTAATTCTTGCCCTTTCTAAGCTACGAAAGCTTTCTAGGGAATGTTCTTTGAGAATTATATTTAATTTATCAAGTAGTTACCAATGATCTCCTGTAGATTAAAAGAAATAGGCTTGATAAAACTGAATTGCACCAAAATCTGTTCTCTTTTCTCTTGATTTCTTCCTATTACAGATAATAAAGAAAGCAGCCTGGTATAATAAAGGTTTCTGTATGTAAAAGTTCATTACAAACCTTTGCCTCGACAGGCGTGTGCAGCACCCCAACAATTTCAGTGAATTGATGTAAGTTTGTTGCTCATCTAGCCTGATTGTTTTCCAAGAAATCAGTCACAAAAGGCTGTTCTTGAGAAACAGCTCACAGTCGTCTTATTGTCCTGCAGCACAGCCTTACAGGCTGTGCCTGCACCAACTGTGGCTCGGCTACTTAGTTTCCAGAGTAAGACACCTGTGCTCTAAGTTTCAACATTAGAGAGTAAAGCAGATTTAATTCATCTAGTTCTCGACGTTTGAAAATTCACACTGAAGGCCAGATAATAGTACGAACAAAAGAGAAAAATGTCTGTGGTACGCGTACTTTCAGTTTTACTAGATTCGTTTTCGATTCCCTCCACCTTCCCTGCATCCTGAGTGTTCCAGAGGTACTAATTCTACAGTATTTCTGTCCTCTCAATTCTGTCTCATTTGGACCCAAAGAAAGCACCCTCCAGGGAGTAGAGTGGGATAAAAACAAGCTTCCTCCTTCTCTGGTCTGTAGGGAGGCAAGGAGTTTCTACAACCTGAATTGTTTAAACTGTGATTTCTGTGCACAGCTTGAATTCCCTCCTGGGTCCTAGTAATGGCTTTCACTTTTGATCCCATTAGAAACAAAAGCATTACTTCACCAACCCCATTGCCTGCAGCTGTTCTCCACTTTCTCTGACAGTCCCTTTTTTTTTGGGGGGGGGGGGAGGTGGGAGGGGTGGCAGAGGCAAGAGAAATAATGTTTCAATAACTTCTTCAGATAATTATGACTATGCTTCTTTGATACTATATCAAAACAGGACAAGTAATCATTTTTCAAAGATTTCAAACTTAAACCTAAATAACAATAAACGTTTTGTATTTTGGTACTTAAAAATTCTTTAGGTTTTAAATAAGTCTTCTGTCCATGCATGACTTTGTAATATCATGCACTGGCTTACTGAAAAAAATTAAAAAGTTATGCAGATCTTCAAAATGTTGATCAATTTCATTATAAAATAGTTTAAAACCATGTTTCTTAATATCACCACTAATCTTACCAGGAAAGTGTTTAAGTATGTGAGGAAGCCATCAAGTTCGTAGTGTTTCATACAAGCTTTCCAAACAAATTATTTTCTCTTTCTGTTTTTCTTTTTAATTTTATTGTGGTAAAAAAAAATCCATGATACTAAAGTTGACGTTTTTGGAAATGTATGAATTCTAAATTCTGTAACACATTAGAAACTTGTTGTTTGGAGAATCAATGAACATCTATGTCTTCCCTTTTTCACAGTTTTATCCCTGTCCTATCTGACTTTCGCTTCTCTTTCTACCATTCCATTCATGTTGGGGCCTTTTCATGTTATTATTTTTGTGCATTTCATAGGAGGAACACCCGTCCATAATCCGTCTTTTGTGCTTGGTCCATGTCACTGAGCATTATTGACTCTAAGTGGTCCCATTTTTCTTCAGACTTTTCATATCTGTCTTTCTCTGTGGCTGCGTAGTGTTCCATTGTGTATAGGTACTACATCTTTCTATTTATCCTTTTTGAACTTGTACTTGTTTTCCTGTGAAAGCCTGACACACTAAAAACAGAAATACCTAGACGACATATTCTCAAGATAGAAATACAGAATTGGATGGTTCATGCATTTAATCACTATGTGGTCAGAACAAGTGAGACTCCAGTAGTAAATGATTTGGAAGGACACATGTGCTTAAAAAATTTGCAATGGCAGTGACATATAAAGTAGTACAAGAAGGACACACATTTTGAGATCCACAATACTTTTGATAACTCATTCAGTGACAGTGGTGATGACAGAGGAATTGAGGATTCCTCTGCTGTTCTGACAAAGTTAGAGGTCACACTGAGAAATGACCAGTTAGAAACATTTTAGTGGCCAATGTAGGCCAGGACAATAAATAAAACCTGCTAGTTGTAATCATGGATGTGGGTCTGGATATGGATAACTGATTATTTAAATACCTATAATGGCCTTCTAACATAAGGAAAGAAAACTAGAACTCTGAGATATAGAAACAAGGGAAGTTTAGTCAATACAAACCACACAGGGAAGAACTTTAAAAATATGAAAAACCCACTGAAATTGCTTATTAAAGGGAATATACTGTAACCTATGCTTATGACCTCTGAATCCCTATTAAAACCTCGAACCTAACAAGGTAGGCACGGGAAACAAGACCTGATTCAAGAGGAGTCAGTTGTTCAACAAAAGAATTGAATGAATCATGAGTTTATGCACAAAATCATGTATTGTAGAAGCTACCAACATAGATTCACTCGATTGAGATATTAACTTCTGGTTTATTCTGAGGAGTTGCATTACAATCTGATCTCAGTTCTATCACCACTAAATTAGTTTTTTTTTTTTTTTAATATAGACTCAAGTTGAAAGCTTATATATGAATAATGTCAGGGAGAAAACACCTTATAAATATGTAACTCTGATTTTACAAGTATTTAGTCTGTGTCCTAAACAGATGAAAACTAGAAGGTGCAGTGCAAAACGTGTGTCTGAAAATATAAAAATGAAAGTAATTCTTGTGTATTTCATCTAATTTCTTCTTGTGCCTTAATCGCTTCATTCAGTAAATGTACAAGCTTTTCGCCCAAACAGTAGATTACATTGATCTGGGACCATAGAGTCAGGGGACATTCTCATAGTCAGGTGTGACTATTCACATGTTAGTCCAAGCACTTCGTGCTGATTATGTAACAGAAAGTGATATCTGAGCGTACTGAAATAGCTGAACCCAGCTAAAGACCCAGAAGGGCCCCTCCTCACTTTCTTGCTAAGGAGAAATCTCTTAACACTAAGCCGATAAGACAACAAAAGACTCATTGTAGGAAGAGGGGAAGGTTGGCTGTATTTCTTTTTTTTCTTAACCATATTGATACTCTGCAAATATTCTTCTCATTAAATACTTAGTTGAGAGTAACTTCTTTCTTTTTCCTAAAACTTTTTATCAGTGTACTTTTGTGATACATAATAACTGCACTCAATTTGAGGAATTGCTAGATAGAAACACCATATTTTGATAATCTTACTGCCTTTTTCCCATTTCCACTATTTTAATGCCTATCCTCTAGATCCCTTTCTCCTGCCCACAAAATGTATTTTCACATTTCTTACAGCCATTTTTATATTGGTCTTTTCTTTCCTTTTTTTTTACATATTGTTTTCCTCATATTAGACAAATCATGTGGTATTTAAACCTTCTGTGTCTGATTCATTTCACTAAGCATGATGGTCTCAAGATACACTCATGTTCCTACAGATTACTCAAAAATTTCTTTCTTTATGGTAGAGTAGTACTCCATTGTGCCCTTATGCTACATTTTCTTTATATAGTCATCTGTTGATGAACATATGGGATGCCTACTCTATTTCTTAACAGAACCAGGGATTCTATACTCACCAATCTAAGAATTACAGAAATTCAAGAAGTATTCAGTGATTCTATATCTAATACTACATTTAGATCAAAAATTCAGATTATTTTGTTCTCTGACTAATTTTTTTTAAAAAAATCTCAGTCTATTCTCGACTCAGCTCCACTCTTCTTGTCTGTGTGCCTTGTGATTTCTGTCCTTGTGTCCTAGGTCCTGCTCCATGGGTCCTGTACTACTAGAACATGCAAGTTCATTTAGAGCAAACATTCCAAATAAGAATACCTGAAATTTGAGCTTCTTCTTTGTATTTCTTGAATAATGCACATACGTATAGCAAGTTTTGTTTCATAGTTATATAGACTAGAAGGAGTTTCCTCATCTAGACTAACCTTTTCTGGCTTTCCTGACATCAGAGTACTCAACACTCACAAAGACATGTTGGATATGTATTTGCTGACATCCTAATGAACCTAAACTCTGTGACATGAAGAATTTTACCTGCCTTACTTTTATACGCTGAATTTCTGGGACAGTGTATGACACTTCGCAGACACTGACTGTTGCCCTTATGAACACTTCACTGTCTTGAAAGTTCCACTAAGAATTCCCTTATCTCTGTGTGACTGGGCCTGTGGCATCAATTCTTTCTTGAACTTATTTCTCCATCTGGCTGGGAAAAGAGAGAGAGAGAGAGAGAAAGAGAGACAGAGGGGGGCGGGAATCACGCCCTTGAATACTAGCCATGATGTCTGTGAAATTGATTGAATCTGAGTCCTGCTTTAAAATTCTGAATTTCCTCTCTCCTCACACCTTGCTCTTGAGTCCCGGTTCAAGTATAATGGGAAAGACAAAGTGAAAGAGGGGAGTAGGGTGGGGGAGGAGGGAGGAAGCAGTGGGTAAGGGGAGGGACAAAAGGAGAGTGGGAAAGCCCTTGTCACCTTGACAAGAAACATATGTGCACAAAATGCTCAACTCCATTGTAAACCTTGAATTTTGCACGTATACATATCAATAAAATGTGGGAAAAAAGTACAATGGCCAGAACTCCATGCAAGTTACGTAAGGCTTATGCTTTTGAGAAATAAATAGGGCTGCTTCCAATAGGTGGTAAAGTACATTTAAGTATAATGTTTGTTACATAACACTTCAAATCTCACTAAAATCCAAAGTGAAAGTTATTATCTTGACCTTTTACCTGTCTAATTTCTTTACTATTATTTTGTGTGTGACTTTCACTATTAAAATTTCCCTTTAAATCAGTATTTCACTTGAAAATCCAACTCTGAACCTCCCAGAAGATGGCAGAAGCTCTTATCTCTATCCTTTGTTTCTAAGTAAAGACTACTCTATACCTTCAGGGAAAAAAAAAGATCATTAGTTTACAGTTCAATCGAATGGTTAGGTTCTATTGCTCTTGGACAGTGTTATGTATTAGCAATTAATTAGAATTGAAATACTGTGGATTTACATACTAAGTTTAATTACAGCCTTAAGTACCTATAGTAGTTGACTACATTTATTATGTCTGTGATTAGTTGAAAAAATCTTAGGGGAAAATAATTTAAGTGAGATGTATAATATGTAATGATTTGAATCCAAAATGTTAAAGATGGGACTATAGACCACTAACAACATGAGAAAAATGCCTGAGAGACACATTTTAAGTTTATTAAGTGAATATCACATGCAGGGTAATGTATAGCTTAGTATGCACGATCAACCTGGGGTTCCCACAAGAATCGATGGATGACAATATTACAGTCCATGCTGGTAAAGCTAAGAACTATAACTTAATTATCATAAAAATTCTACAGTAAACAGAGTTCCTCGTCTATTCTAGCAAACAATTGCACCCTCCTTTAAGCTGATGGCTTACTGCCATTTTAGGGGGAAAAAAGGTATTAAAAAGATGTTAATCGTTGATTTGTTTGTTTGGGGAATAAGAATCTGGTGTTTCTCATCCATTTTGGCATTCTGCCTTCATCCTCCCTCTGTAACCACCCGAGAATACAGACAGTTGTATCGTCACCGAGTTTAGGAAAGCAATTACATAGCTAGGGTTGTCCCTCTTCTGATTCAGCTATTGAAAAGCTGTGGAGTAGATATGGGCTGCGTTAACATTCTTTTTTTTTTTATCAGCGTCTACTTTTAAGTTGTGATATTCACTGTTAGATAACTATCTTTGTTTCATATTTGCTATTCAGCATCCTTTCGTGTCATAGTGACAAAGAAGAATTGCATACATCTTTGCGATGCTTTATGTTTTGCGTAACACCCTTAGCGTGTAAATTCATGTTATCTCTGAGTATCACTATTTCAAGGAGAGGACTTGTAACACTTCTGCCTTAAAGTTGTCAGATTAGTTGGGAAAAAAACAGAAAGGCAGAGAAAAGAAATTGAATTATAGTCAGATTCTGGCTAATACTGATGTTCATGGCAGTACAGAGGGGCTCGGAAGAGGACAGCAAATCTGGAAACAGCTTGGAAAGGTGTCACCCCTGTAGAAAACCTCAAAACGTGACTAGAAATGACTTCAGAGAAGAATGCAAATTGGTATTCCAGGCAGGCCTAAGTCTCAGCACCAAGTTACACAGATTTAAAAGGACAGACTGAGTCTGTGGAACCGGAAACATCTTATGAAATAAAATTTTATGAGTTTTAAAAGTAGAGTTGGTGGTGCGGAAATGAGAATGTTGGGAATGGCTGGGTGGGTGGTGGGAGCTGAGTGGAAGATGAAGTAAAAGTTGTTAAAATGCAGTGTGTGTGTGTGTGTGTGTGTGTGTGTGCAGCAATCTGATATATTTTAAAGCAACACTACTTTCATAATACATTATTTAATGTAACATGAAAAAAATTTATAGTCATGGTAAGGCTATTAATCTTTCTTTTTCCATATATATATATATATATATATATATATATATATATATATATATATATATATATATATGTATGTATATATATAATCTGCGAAATCTAGTGTTCATAACGACCTGGAGTATTCTGGAGTGTTTTGTGCACATACATATAACAATAACTGCACAATCCCTTCCCTTTTTTCATCCTCCCACACTTTCCCTGTCCCTGTCCCTGTAACTCCCACTATCACACCCACTTGGTTCTATAGAATACCTGTAGTCTGGGTTTCCCAAATCAGAGAAATCATATGATGCCTAACATATTTAATCTTCTGCATCTGACTCACTTCACCACTCAAATCACCACTCTTTAGCTCAGCTTCCCATCCCTAGAATGGGCTGCAGTGGCCAGATCTTGATGCCACTTCTATGAGTCCATCAGAGCCTTTAATTGGGATTGCCAAAGTTCTTTTTTTTCTGTATCTTACTATAACCTTGGTGAGATTCTTTAATGTGGCTTTCCCACAAGCCCACATAAGAAGAGAACTATAACAATGAAATTAATAAGGCTAGAAAACGTGAGAAAGAGAGAAGTTAAATTTCAAATTCCTCAGCTGAGTACTGAAAGGTAAATATTTGTACATTCAAAAGACATTCAGGTTGCCATTGCATCAGTTTTCTTAGAATAAACTTACATCCAAGACCGAATGAGTGAATTACTGCATTAAATCGGCTTGTAAATATCACTGTCAATTTTTGTCTGTGAAAATCTTCAATTTTCACTGGAAAAGTAATGCATATTTACTTAATATTTCAAATACAAACAATACTGTAGATTATTGCCATACTGTACTCAAAATTGCTACAAGTGGCACTGCTATATGAGTGATCAAAGATGTGAGAGGTAGGTGTTGCACCCACCCAGAAAGGTACATTGTGAGTTCTTGTAAAGTAGGCAATTTTGCCTTTACTTTTATGTATAAAAAAGAGCATATTTTCATTGCCAAAATTTCTTTCCTTTTCCTTCTGTAATAAGATCCCTGCCTTTGGTAATGGCAAGAAGCCGTATTAAAAAAATAATAAGCTGACTTTTTTGAGAAAGAAACATTAGCTATTTATCATCTGCTGCTAAAAAGACCTGAGACAGATGTTGATGCTCCCAGGTTTCCTCCGGAGAGAAACATCTGGACAACCTGCTCCATTTCATTACTAGTGGAAACAAATAGGGATGCGTTGAGTGCCAAGCCTGAATTCCAAAGCTTTCACGTCTAGTTGTTTTATTACACATGCCATGACGCTTATTGCAGTAGTATATTGTGAACAAGACACGACATCGCTCGGTAATCTTGGTTATTTCTACTGTTTGCCACAAATGTTTCAGTCTGCAGTGTGGGGAGGAGACTCGGGTGTAAAGCTGCACCTGCCCTGACAGAGTGATGAGTCTGTCAGTCCTGGAAATAAGATTCCTTGCATGTCACTCGACTGGAAATCTCTCTCTCTCTCTCTCTCTCTCTCTCTCTCTCTCTCTCTCTCTCTCTTTCCTTTTATTCACTGAGAGGACAAAGGAGTATTTCTCAGAATCTTTCGATTCCCCCAGGCCTTTCCACAACTGTGCAGGGTCAACTGGAAAAGCTTAATGTCTTTAAAATTTATTCTGCCCTCTTCCCAAATCCTATCAGCAACAGTGAATATTAGGAAATGAAATATAGTCAAATTTTCATCTCAGACCTGCCACCAAGCTCTGAAGATATTGGGTAAAGGAAAGTAATGACTGGTAAGATAACTAGGTGATGGGTTAATTCTTTAAAATTGGTTACATTTGTTCCTTCCCTTTCTGTTGCCTCTCTTGCTCCACCAATAAAAATTTTTAAATGACATTCAGGATCATATTAGGCTCCACCTCCTTGAGGGTAGCTTCCAGCAGAAGCCATATGATTTGAAAAATTGGCTGAGTTACCTCAATCCTGACTCATAGAACTGTCACAAGGTGTCATATCCAGATTAAAATTTTAACTTCCTCCGTTACCAGCTGTGAGGCTTGAGAAAAATTATTTAACCAATGCATCTTCAACAGAAAAATTAGACCCCAGAGCCTTTTTATAAGGTTGTTATCAAAATTTCATGTAAAAATAAGAGGGTGATGAATAAGTGATTATTCCACATATCAGTGCTCTATAAATTCTAGCACCACTAGCATTCTTAAATACTTCCTCTACCTTTTATTATTTTTACTGTTTTTTTGTTTTTCCCTCAATTTCTGATTATTTTAAATTACATCCATACCTTCAATGTATTAATAATATTTTTGATAATAGAATCTGAAAATTTACATTGCTTTGTAGCCTTGACACAGAAAGGTGAATGTGTACAATTGGGTGTGTGGGATAGTCGCTAAAATGGATAACGAAATTGCTCTTTGCTTAGAAAAGAGTTACAAATGTATGTGTGAACTCTTGTATATACAAAAGAGGGAGGACTGTTGGATTATCTTCCTCTGGCCAAACAAATGTTATGAAGAAGAAAATGATGAATACAATGAACCATGTTCTGAGGAGAGAGGAATAAAACAAGCGTTGCCATGTAAAAATGGGCACAGATAATGTTCGCAGTGGACCAAAGACTTAGTTTTGGTTGATGGGAAAGCACCGAACATCATCCGGACCAGATAAAGAAACATCTAGCACTTTGTTAATTTGCCAGGAGTTTCTTAGTCTAGAAGGGTGTTTCTAGACATGATTGGCACATAGGCCAAACAAATTGAGGGGGAAAGCCAACCTCGATTATGGGTGCCATCAGCCAATTAAGTTCTAGATTAGAATCTGAAACAAAGGAGAAAGTTGGCATATTTCGAATAGCTTCACTCTGCCTGAGTGGGTGAGTCGTGTGTGTGTGTGTGTGTGTGTGTGTGTGTGTGTGTGTGTGTGTGTGTGTGCGCGCGCGCGCCTCTCTCTCTCTACATACACACCCACACACACCCACACACATGTATACATATTCTATCCTTTAAGGAAAAGAAGTCTAACTACTTCAATGTGATTTCAGTAGCAAGTTCCTGGTGATGTTAAATAAATTTTCTTTAATTGTATCAATCAAGACCATTTGGAATTGTAGGTGTATTTCTGAGTAGATACTCAATTTATAAATTACCATAATGCCAGCACCTGGAAAGTTGAGGCAGGAGGATTATTGTAAATTTTAGGTGAGTCTGAGTGATGTTAGGATCAGTTCGCGTGTTATAAGAAGAACTTGTCTCATAAAAAAGAATCAGTCTTATTAAACTGAATGGATTAAAACAGAATATGCAGGCAGACACTTGGAGTTTTGTAAGTGTTCTTTCAATTTTTACAAATGCTATTTTATCATTTTATCAGAGTCAACTATGTATTTTTTGAAATCAGGTATCAGTCTATAATCCAAACTAGTCTTGCACTCACTATGTAGTCCAGGCTGGCCTCAAACTCATGGCAATCCTCCTGCCCCAGCTTCTGAAATACTGGGATTACAGAAATGCACTACCGCACCCAGATAATTATGTTTTCCACTGTACTGATGCACTCATAATAGCAGACCTTAATGGCTAAAAGAAATGCTTTTTATTTAGGGCTAGCTAATTTCTAAAGATAATAAAAACTTGCCTAAGAGTACACTTTTCATATACGTTTCAGAATCGATACCAGGACTACCTCCTAAATCTCACAAACAAGCCCTTATTGTTTTTGTCTTATTGGTCTAAGACCGGAAAATATGCGAGAAGAGCTTTTTTTACGTGCCAGTCTTACCTGTCCTGTGTGGTCTACTCTGCCCTGCTTTGCCTTAACCAAAGAAATAGAAACCTGGCTAAGTCGATGGCCACAATTACCACTGCAGTTCTTACTTTTCAAGTGTGAACCATCTGGTGTTTTTCCCTTATGTCCTGCCTGGCATGTGGTGACAGCATCCCTAAAAATGATGAGAATCTTAACCTTCTTGATTTTAGGCAAGGTTCCCATCTCCAAGTCTAGCCCACAGGGCCTCACCTAAATACACCAAGAATGAATATTTTAACAGTATTTCACCGGATTATTAAGACTTGCAATTAGCATAGCTTTTGCTTTTACTTTTACCTTGGAATCACATTAAAATGAAGACACTGGTCACATTTATACTGCTAGCCTTTGTAAATCATATTTTGATCATGATTTTATTTTCAGAGTCTATTGTTCAATGTCAGGATGATTTTCAATAATTTAAAAATATCAGTCAATACAAAACTCTTCATTTAAGTCTTACTTGATATAAGAAATATTTATTAAACACTTGACGCAGCTAGTTTAGGCTAGCCAATGGTAGGTTTTTAGCAAATTATGCAGACATGTCACTACCTTTGATCCCATAAAATTGAGAGTTGATTGAAAGTCATGGGTAGGATAAAATTACTATGTAGTTGGGTAATTTCAAAATCTACATAGTATAAAGAAACACATGGTGTACCTAGCTAGCACTTAATGGAAGATCTACCAAATTATGAGAGGTAAGGAAATCATCAGATCAAAAGGACAGAGGAAACAGCCTGTGGAGACGGTTTGGAAGCAAACAGGATGTGTTCAAAAATACAAAGGTCATTACAGTAGCCGCAGAGAAAGATTGTTGCATGTTGATTCTGGAGAGTCTTGAAGGAAAATTTTATTTTCACATGTCTATAAATGAGGGCACCAGTTTGGATAACATGAACTAATATCCTTTGAGATGTTAAATAACTAAGCCACTTTGTTTTTGCCCCCCAAAATTGCTCCCAAGTAATGCAGTCTCTGTGCTTCTCCGTGCTAAGTTTCTGAGCTTATAACTTCGTCAATTTACCCTGAACTACAGAAATGAATATTACTAGGTGGCTAAGATTAATTTTAAAAGTGGAAACATTACAAGCTCATCATGCAAGCACACTTGAGTTCTACCTATCAACCTAGAAATTAGAGTCATTTATGAAGATAAAATTTTAATTTACTCTACAATGATTAGGCAAGAGCTTTAACCGCTGAGCCATTCCTCCAAACCAGTTAAATCTTCAAATATGTACTTAGCTCCCTAACTTTATTAGTCAGTCATACCATGTACCTTGTGAGCCTTCTAAGGTCAGGCTCTAACAAGTAGCTCCATTTAATGTCTTCATGCATTACCAAAAGTTATATTAGTCGAAGATACATGTCTAAGCCATCAGGATAGATTGGTGGTAGATATCCTCAATTCTGTCCCCTATCAAAGGCAATTGATTTTCCCATTTATTAATTGTGGTGATTACCATGTTTTGCCTTTCACCAAAATGGAACAATTATAGTGGAAGATGACTACTTCTGATGATTATTTTACTGAAAATAATTATTGCCAAATGGGGAAAAGTACTTTTCCACAATTTTCCTTATAAGCAGAAAAGTTTTTAATGAACTGTTATCTACTTTCTCTTTTTTCCTTTCATCAGTTGACACAGCTATCTCTTCCACTTTATACCAATTCCAGTTCTTTATATAACCAAGTTTTAGTAATATGTGCCTATCCTCTGAGCTGCAAAGACATGATTCCTCTTTTACACTCATTCAAGGAAGTGCAGGAACAGATCCGTGGTCTATTGTAGAGCAAATGTCATCAATCACTGCACGGTTCCAATTAGTTCCTTTTCTGTCACATTAGCTAGTAAGCGAGTAATTGAGGGCTGATAAATATCATTACCAAATGCTCTGCAGTCTGCTCACTTAAAAAATCAAGGTTGTTATTCCATACATTTGCAAAATGACTCTTTTACCAGCCTACAAGTCGTTTATTTAAAAAAAAAAAAAACTATCAGCAACCCAATTAGGACTGAACACTCATTATTATACAATTTCCTCCCTATACTCAGTAATGGTGGGGTAGCCAATGTAGAAGTGGGGGGGTTAACTAAGGAACTGTTAGAGATCGATCACTCTCTGAACGAGAAACAATTAGGTCTGTGTGAAAGCACACGGGACTTTGAGCCTGAACTTGGTATTCCACACTGAGAACACAAGGTGGCTTCCCCCTAGCTTGACTTGAAGACATAGTGTGTGGAGATTGCGAAGGCCTGAGAGATGATTTCTTTTTTTTGGCTCAGAAACTATGTCAATTTAATATTTTCCTGGCATAACTATTATTTTATTTCATTAAAAGAACAGCTTTATATTCTGTTTCTGAAGCTGGCAGGAACTGATGCTAAAAATTGGAAGATGATTTGAGAAATCATTTTGGGTAAGGAGATAATTTCATCTCACAGTTTCCTTGGACTGAAATTCATCATGTCTGTAAAATCCTGCAGCCAGTAGCAATGCAAACCCAGTGAGAACGATCACATGCATATCTGACAGCGGCCACTGGGAAGCCAGATAGATGAGCATGAAAGTGACACAGTATTTAAATTTGCTTCATCACAGTAACAAAGTATGCAACAGTAATCATAATACAACACAAATGTTAAAAAAAATAGTAACCCTCTACGGCAATATATGATTTCCAACAGAAGGAAATTACACCAGAAATTCTTCCAATATGGTTAATATAATCCTAGACCTCAGGGTACATCATGATTATGGTCCAATTTAATAGAATAAGGATGTTTTGGGTCACATTTGCCATGTCCCTCGGGCCAAATTTTTAAAATTAATTCTGTTACGATAATCTTATATATAGCTCTGCACTCATTAAACAGGGATATAAAATTGAAAAAGAGTATTTTTACTTGAATGCATATTTTGTTATTTAAATAGAAATTTCACTTTCACCTTAGATAGATGTTTCCATCCACTTTCTCTTGACTTAGCGACATAGTAATATAGCCATGTCTTTGCAATAGGGGTGAAATTTTTCCTTATAGTAATTCAGAAACTGGAAATCTCTAAAAGTAATATAAGCACATGGAAGCTCACCACTGAGAGGTCACTTGCACTTGTTGAGGATTGCTCACCTATCTGGACGTTGTCACTGTGGCTTTTATGTCATGCAACCTTTGCAATATCGTCATAATATGAACAATGGACAAAGGCTTCTCCTCTTTTCCGGTTTATCTGTAGTATTTCCTTTTTGGCATGAGAATTGATGACCACTTATTTTTGGAAAAATTTATTGGTCCCACCATATCCTACATGTCCCTAGTATTTGATTCTCATGACACAAGATGAGGATATCCTTTTTTCATCTTATGACTGTCACCTTGAAAGAAAAAGAAATACACTTACAAATCTGCTGAACCATATATCCTCTTCATGAATTTTCAATCTTGAGAGATGCAAATAGAACACATACTTTTAATCTGTATATTCAGCTAAGTCTTTAGAGCAAGACAATTTCTAATATAAAACTATTTCTGCATTTTCCACCTGTCAGGTTCTGGAAACTATTTTTTTTCTCTTCTCTCCAGTCTTTTCATTGGTATTTTGAGGACCCAATATACTTTTCATACAACTGCATAAACCTTCTTGCCAAGAGCTTGTTAGCAAGGATATAAAAAGTGTGATGACAAATTTTATTGTGTTGCTGGGATTGGTAACCAAATCTGAAAATAGCAAGATTGTCAACCTTGGCAACCCATGCTTTATTGTGGGTTAAATAAAAAGGATTAGTTATGATTCTATAGTGAATTAGACTCCAGTGTTTATGCCTGGATTTTTAGAAAGCTGGAAATGATAGATGTACAAAAATTAGCAGTTTCTTTGGTCTTTGCACAGGTCCAGTTTTATGGTAGATATATTTTTCATGTTTCCTGTTATACCCTCAATGCCACAAAGCTGCATAGCTGTACTTAAGGGATATCAGTCATAAACATTACAATTCTTTCTTATCTCTGAATTTTATACACTTCCCAAAATGTGTATATTGAAATCCCTACTCCATTTGCTCAGCATGCAACTAAAATTAAATATAAGGTCTTGAATGACATAATTAAATACAAATAGACTGTGTGAGTTACATTTCCATCACTATGACTCAACACCCAACATCCACAACTTATGGAGGAAAGGTTTATTATAGTGTAAAGTCTCAGAAAATCTCAGTACATTCATGGGTGGGCAGCTGAAAAATGGTGGAATCGCATGGTGGGGGCTGAAGCCAGGGCTCCAGGAAACAGAGATTCTCCTAGCATGGTGGAACAGAGAAAGGTTACCTGAATGGAGGGGCTGAACCAGCACAGGCCCATCCATATCAAGCCCTAAGGTTCCACCCTTTCCAGCCAGGCTCCACCTCCCAACTCTACATAGTACCCATAGGAACATGAGGCTTTTGGGAGAAACTCCAGATCTAAACCACAACATAGAGTTACTTCGGTAGATGTTAAGACAGATATTCCTATAAAAAATGGTTAGATGAACAGAGATACCGAGAGACAAAGATAATGGGAAGATACAGAAAGTCTGTTATTATTTGTATATCAGAAAAAGACACTTTAGGGAAAAGAATTTGAAAAATAATATATATATGCTAACACCTTTGTCTTAGACTTTGAGCATCTAGAACTGTGAAGAAAAAAATTTCTGCTTCATTACCAGTATGTGGTATATCATATAGAATAATCTGTTACATTTAGTGCCTCTTTCTTCACTGAATATGGAACGTTTTATCCAAATGAAGGAATAAACTACATCCTGACTCTGAATTGCCTCTTATCCTAATGCAGACACAGAAATGAGAGCAAAAATAAAATGGCTTCCACCATCTCAAATTCCTAACCTGTGAGCACCGGGGAAAAGTTAAGAAGATGAGGCCTAAAATCATTATGACATTAGTGTGCGATATTTTAGTGCAATAAAATAGAGATAAGCAGAGTTTCTACCTGCTGTATTTTTAAGGGACAGAGAAATGAGTTTAATAGAATACAGTTAATATTAACAATTGCCTTCAAGTTCATTTAGGTACAATCATAATTTTTACATGATAGCAGTTTGAAATATTTTACTCTTTAGAAATATCAACAAAAATTGTTTATTAAATTTTACTGTCTGAAGTATAAGTCATAACATCCACTAGAGTCTTTTCAATTTGTCTTTTTGCATATGTTCCCTGTGATCATTGTCCATTAATGTAATATTAAAATATGTAGTGTGCAACTTATTTTTATCCAGATATATTGATTTTAATCATTGTCTTTTACAGACTGTTATTTGAACATAATGTGAAAGTAATTATAAATATAAAAGTGATTTTTGTTTAAAATTGAAATATTCTGTAGCTCACAATGCTATTTAAAATTATTAAATAGAAGGAAAGCTACTAAGATTAAGTACTATGAATCATCAGTGACCTTAACTGATAAGATGAAAAGATAGCCAGAAGTTGTAACCAACCAAAAGAGAGAATATTTAATTCATATCTGCACAAAGATCTGATCTCTTTATAGATTTTAGACATAATACTTATATCTGAAATTTTTGCCATGAATATAATTTCTATCTCAACTCAATGATTACTATATGTTAATCAAAATAATCCTTAGAGTAATTGGTAGAATTTTTCTATGCAGTATGATAGTGTATAAGATTAAATAAAGTATAAACAAAACAAATAACTGATATTTTAGGTTTCTCATAGCTAAACAAAGAGTTCAAGTTTTTCTGTGAATGAAAAAGTTCCAAATTTTATCTAATTGCATATGATTTTGTATTTTTAAATTTGTGATTCATGACCAAAAAAATCTTTCTTTAAATATACAAATCCTGGTTTAGTCAATATTTATTATAATCTCCTTATTTAATTTGTATTTTCTAGCCCTTGACATGAAAATAACAAATTTGAAAAATTCCCAGCAATCTATGTCACTGTACTGGTTGAAATAGCCACAGCACGTTCCCATCTACTGTCCTTTAATGAAAAATCAAATACAACTAAACAGAATAGAAGGCAAGTGTGATATCTATACAGGCAAGGATGACAATGACCACTTTGCAAGATGAGATAGATATTTTTTACAATATTTTCATGAAACTATCAATGAATAGAAAAAAAAAAGTTTATTCACAGACAAAAATATAGTTCGTAGGTTGAAGGGGATTGAAGAGGCAAGGTGCAAGGGAACTAAAATGTGACTGAGAAAAAAGAGCACAGGGAACCAGGAAGGAGCCACTGAGAAATGACACTTAAGAATGACGGCCCAGTGCATCACCTGAGGTTAGAATTTTGTCGAAATGAGAGGAAAAGAGAAAACAAGAGGGAAGCGGGACAGAAAAGTGAAAAGGAATATTTTTGATATTTTGCCAAGATTTAAGGGGATTTGTTAGTGGAGAAAGCTACTATTCCCCCATTCTTTCCTGAGTGTACTTAAAATAAAAATCTTCCTCCTATTAAGATAGTTTCTTTTTAAAATATAGTCATGAAGAAACATTCAAAAAGATATATGTGATTCAGTAATTATAAAATCAATGTCTATATAACTACTATCAATCACAAAGCATTTAAAACGCAATTAGAATCTAAAGAGCCCTTATACTATGTAGCTGTCCTTGTCAAAAACACCAAACCAAACTCTCGTAGGAATAATTAAGTGAACCAAAGAGGTCCTCAATTTTTTTTTAAATTAGAATGTTTCTCATTCCATTTTCTTTTTATTTAAATGAAATCAGTGCAGAAATGTCAAAATTACCATGGCTTATCATAAAAATATCAGTTCACTTCTTACTCCATTTGGCATTAGCAGTTGTTGCCAACCTGTGATGCTGTTTTCTGTGACAGTTTACATTTTTATCATAGGTGTTATTGAAATGTAATTAGAATTATCTTTGTGCTTAAGATATATTAAGTATTTAAGTATAACATACACAATAAAGTACAATCTTAAGAGCTGGATAACACGAATCCATCATAGCACAGGATTTTTTTTTGACCTAGTTGGGTTTTGTCTTAGCCCTTTTAGTTGTTTATAGACAAACTCTTTGATGCTTTCAGATGGCCTTTTCTCTGTTCATCTGTATCATAATATTTTTCTCTTTTTGCATTTTTCTTGCTCATTTTAAAAATATTTTAATTGAAAACACATATTGTATACTTTTACAGTGCGTAACATGATACTTGGACATATGTATGTATAATAAAGCAAATTAGAAACATCATTCACTCTGCACACTTTCTTTTATCTATGTTGTTAAAATCATTCAACTACTAGTAATTTTCACAAATACAAGGCATTAACCATAGTCATAGACACCTCTAGGACTTTGTCTAACTTTAAAAAAAAAAAAAAAACCCCTTTGAGAAAGCCTTGTTAACTGCCATTCTACAATCCATTTGTACGAGTTCTACTCTTTTAAGATTCCAGGTGTCAAGGAAGCCATGTGTCATTTGTCCTTCTGTGCCTAGATTATTGTATGTAGCTTAATTTTTCAGGTTCCGTTTATGTCATCGCAAATGACACAGTGCCTCTGTTTTTTAGGGCTAACTAGTGTTTGATTGTGTTCACATAACCCATTTCCTTGTTCACTGATGAAACAGGTTGATTCCATATCTTAACTAATGTGAATAGTGAGTGCTACAATGAAACAGGAGGGCATAGGCAACGCTTCTCCATTTTGATTTCATTTCATTTAAATATATAGTGGAATCTCTGCATCAATGGCAGTACCATTGGTAAATTTTTGGAGAACCTCCTTCTTGTTTTCCATAATGACTACCCTAATTTACATTTTCATCACCAGTGGTATACAGGGCTCCCTTTGCTTCACCCTCTCACCCGTGGTTAACTTATTTTTTTCTTCTTGGTAATAGCAATTGGAACACACACAAAATATCTCAGATATTTCCTTGTGATATCATTCAGTTGCACAACAATTGATGTGGGAGAGATTGTGGGAGAAAGGGACCCTTCAACGCTGCTGGCGAGAGTGTGAACTGAATACAATCGCTATGGAAAGTAACACGGAGGAAGATCTGACCACGTGATGTTGTGTTCAATCTTAGGCCTCTGCAGAGAGGCACTACAGGAAAGCATTTCGCCAAAAATGGCCACAGAGCATAACATTTCTAGCCGTCAGAAATGTCATCCAAATTTTTTTTTAATCTTGATATTCACTTAATTTATCCAGCCAATTGTAGCCAATTGCAGCAACAGAAATGGACACAAAGCAGACCTAGAAACATTCATTTTAACACTATATTTTTGTGTCAGAAAAATATTAAGTATTGATTGAATATGCATCAGTATTTTTAATGTGTGACTTTATTAAAAGGTTGCTTTTTAGAATTCTATTTGTTTTCAAATACTTATAGATTAATTTTAGTTAAGATAAAAAGGAAATATTAAGTTTATTCACAAGAGTATCAACATTATAACCTTCTGTGTTTATTTTACAAAAAGAATATTTACTCTAAATTTAAGTTCATGGTTTGAAATACTTTCTTAGTAAACAGAACCAGTTTGACCTTTAAAATACAAATTTAATGTATTTCATTAGATGTTAACAATAGAGAATTTCTCTGGAAGCTTTTATTGTTAAAATTTGCAATAGCACTATAAGCCAAAAACTTAATAAATGCCAGACGAAAACTTGTGGAAATTGTGGATCTAACTCCTGGATGATTTGGAAAATACTGCTTTTTGAAGTGAAAAAAAAAAATATTGAAAAAGAAGTAATGCTGTTTGCAAACTTTTAAAACAAGAAAATGCCAAACTAAATGAAAGCTCAGATTTAAAATAAAAGGAGAAAAGAAAGAATTTATTTAATGTTTCTAAATATGGAAATGACTTTCTGAATTTAATCCTTGTCCCTACAGCATACTTAGTTATATCCAAATTTGAGATAACTAGAGTAATTTGACTATTTTAATTTACTAGAATTAATGAGCCAAATGCAAATGTATTTCTCAAATATTGTATATTAATATATAAGACATTATATATCCCCACATGATATACATATAGAATACTGTATATTTTATCAAACTGTATTTCAAAAATTCTCGAGACAGCACACAAATCCACTGGCATTAAAAGAACAAAACCTTGAGATTCTTTCGATCTCGTAAATGCATTCCTGTTAATCTGTCTTTTTGTCTATTTTATGGAAATGTGAACTTGCATGTTACACATTAAGATAAATGTTTCACATGTCATTGGACTTTTCAGCCATTGAAACAATTGACCTTTTGAAAGATGCACCTTGTCATATAGTATCACCAGTATCCCTAGACTAGAACCAAGAAGGAAGGTCATTTTTCAGGCTAGAGATTTCTTAACCGAGATCTGGCATTTTGTTGGAAGACTCCCACGAAGAAACAAATCTCCATCCTTCCACTGATCCTGTACTTCATTACATTTTACTTTGTGTGTAAAAGAAAAAAAAAAACATGAGATTCAGAAAAACTGAGGAAAGGCACAATTCAAGATAATGAAGTTGAAACTTGAACTTGGATATGCCCGATGGCATTATAATGAAAGACCTCAAGCGGCAGGCCATAGAGGGCCCATCTCACCATTATTTTGTGTTTCAGAAATATTTTTAAGTTATAGTATACTTAAAAGTGTACTTTTATCTACATAACTTCTTCTCTTGAGATCACATATGTCCTTACTAGTTTTTTAAAGAAGTGCTAATTTGACATACATTAAAATAAAAGAAGATTCATTACTGTAACATAACCTTGAAAAAAAAAAGGCACAAGAGAAGCCTGGGCCAAAGCTCCAAAAAGAATGTGCCGGTTTTAACTGAACTGAGGGAGTGGAACTGTAGATGGTGTTTTATCAGCTAGAACGAGAAACCTGAGATGCCACGTGAACTCTTAACACACCTTGCTCCTCTAGTTTTGCTTTCTATAGCAAGTATGAAGTAACCATGTTCAGACACAACTCAGTTAATAATAGCTTACAGCTTGTAAGCCAAACAGGATAGGAACATCTTTAGTTAAGATTTCTATTTTTTCTTCTGTACTAATGTATAATGACAGTTGCAATCACCTGCTGTTGAAAACAACTGCTGTGATTAATTTTATGCCAACGTGACTGGCCACATAGCAAGATTAAGTATTAATTTTGGATGCATCTTTGTTGTCCCATTTGAATGACAGCTGCGTTGCATCAGCAGACTCAGTAAGTCACCCTCCCTAGAGTGAAAGACCTTCATTGAATCTGCTAAGAGCATGAATAGACCAGAAAGTGGAAGAGTAGGGATCCCGCCTCTCACCATGTTTAATCTAAAGAAACTCATCTTAACTTTGCCTGGCCTGGATATGCATTTGTTCACAGGAATTTTCACTTGTACTGGATAATGCTTCCACATTTCTTTGGTCCTCGGCCTGGTTTGCAGCTCTACAATCTCGTGAGCCAATTCTTTTCAGTCTCTTTAATCACATGGGCCAATTTCTGTTGAATTAATGTCTCTGTCTCTCTCTGTGTCTCTCTCTTTCTCTCTCTCTCTCTTTCCTCAACTAGTTTTTTTCTCTGAAGTCCCCTGAATACATCTGGAAAATATGAATTTAAAAAATAGAGTAAAATAATAATATTTATTTCCATTTGACTAAACCTGACTGCCTCTTAATTTGTCTACAAATATTCCAAAAACGATGCCTTAGAGACATCATCTGTGTTATTCAATATTTATATTATGTCTATCAAGAGAAACATAATACCTTTTAAAATTCAGGTTTCACAGAAATTATTCATATAGCATTGGGTTTATATACTTTTGCCTTTTGTTTTATTTTTTCCGTTACCGGTTTTAAGCAGTCATAAACAAAGTTATGAGGAAAAATATCCGGCATTGTGGTGACCCTAAATGTGCTCTAGGAAATTTTGTTCTATAACTTCCCCATTTATTCAAAGAGTACCAACTCTTTTGGAAATGACATGCTACTCATTAATGAAAGCACCAATGGAAATACAAATGCCAAATTAAAGCATTTCTATTATTTTTTTCTTGCAATTGATTAGTAACTAAATAAGAAATATATATAATATGTGTTAATATATTACATATATATATGGGCATAGCAGTCCATTCAGAGGATGAAGCAGGAAGATGGCTATGAGTACTTAATCCAGGTACAGATGTCCATGCCTACAATCTAAAAATTCTAAGAATTCTGGGTGTCTAAGTCAAGTGTGTCACAAGTTTGAACCCAGCCTGGGCATTTTATCAAATTATGAGGCCGTGTCTCAAAATAGAAAATAATGAAGGAAAGGACTATGGTTTAGCAAAAATCTACTGGTTTTAATACCAGATACTGAAAGCAAACAGACAAATATCTTTGTATTTATTGATTTTCTAGGAAACATTTAAGGGGGTAAAAGAGATCTAACAATATAGACGATAAATGGTAAACCATCTCACTTCTATGCTGTGATAAAAAGGTTATTAAAATACAACCAGTTCACCAAAATCATGCAAAAAATTGATAAAAGTTGAAGTTCCAGTTCCCAAGGCACAGATTGTAGTAGACATAGTGTAGGTACTTCACAATGATAGACAATTTGTGTAAACTTGAGCTAGCAGCCAGGTACAGTGTGAAAATACTCATGAAGTGATTACTCCACACAATCTATTGCATGGTTATCTCAGCAAAATGCCAAAAAAAGAAAAATGAATGCACGTTGACTTTTTCATAGTGCACTGTCTATTAAAGAGAAAAACACATGGTTCAACCGAAATGCATAATATTGGTCAAATGATACACACATTTGACCACCATGCGATCATTAAATGAGTAATTTTCATTAACAACGAAGGTGCCGTAGTGAAATAAGGCTAAATTTGAGGAGTTCTAAAGATCATCAAGAAATCCAAGATTAACAACCAACCGATCCTTTCAGCATGTTGTGTGGATAATAAATAATTCTTACAATGTGCTATAATCTCAATCCTAAGTAATACTTGCTTCTATTCAGCAGATGTTTACAGCTTTAAGACCTTTTTGTGCTAGAGGAATAGCTCAGCAGTTAAAGTGCTTGCTTAGCTAGCTTGAGGCCCTGAGTTCTGTGAACCGAAGTAAGCCAATTTCATGTCCACAATGTTGACTCATTTCTGTCAAAGTCAATTTGTTCTCACCATTATCCTACACCGTTCCCCCGCCTCAGTAACAAGCAGTAAAATTTGATAAAATTTAATTATTACTTTGAATTTTGCTATTCATGAACATATTTATTAGTATGAAGTTTCATGTGAGTGTACAAATGTGTATATGTACCTAATACAAATACACACATACACACACACACACACACACACACACACACGTATATGTATATTTATATATATGAAAGCTCTATATTCTTTTTTTTTTCTTGAGACAGGATCCTGCTCTATACTCCAAGCTGGTCCTAAACTCATTATCAACATGAGGCTGTCCTCAAACTCATGGAAATCCTCCTGCTTCAGCCTCCTGAGTGCTGGGGTTACAGGCATGCACCAACACATCTAGTTTATGTAGTACTGGGGAATCAAACTCAGGTCCTTGAGCCTATTAGTCAAGTGGTTTAACCACTGAGTTGTTCCTCCAGCACAAGGTTCTATATTTTTATATGAAATGGGAGATTTCAGGTTTCACAAAGTTTGGAAAATTCCTTGGATGAGGTAGAGCACTTTTACAATGACAGTTTTGTAAATGATCTGGTCAAATCAGGGAAGAACTATCTGTCAGGTACAGGATCACAGGAAAAAGTTAATCCCAGAAGCACATTTCATTCTGTAGGTAGAGTCAGTTAAATCATCCAGATTTTACTATGGCACAGGATTTATAAGATCTCTATTTAAAAAATGCACATATTCTCACTAATCAAAATTTCTGTTTGGAAAATACTTCTAATGTCACATAGCAACTACAAGTATGTATGCCATTCTGAGAAATGTATGACTGACCTTGGGAATGCTTTGCTTATAACAACAGACTTTAATAGAAATTATAGAAACAAAAACAAAACAACTGTCATAATTTACAAATATTAGTTTGCATATTAGTGCTCAAGAAATGTCTATGAAAACCCTGAAGACATTTTTGGAAACATTTTGTCCAAAATATCAATTTTTGCCAACTTCACACCGTCTCATATAAGCCAAAATAAATTACAACAATTCAATTATTTGCTGAGCTCTGTAGACAGACACTAAGATGTATTCACGATCAGTTAAAGCTCCAGTACAAAAACACTGCCTAACATTAATATAAGGAATAACATATTAATCAGCAATATAGAATTAAAATAAATTCTAAAAGAAAAATTCTTGGTAGCGTTACCTTCTATTTGCATTTGTTTTTTTTGTGAGGTTGGGTATTCAAAAATTCAAACTTCCATGATTGGTAGTTCTAATGTGTCATCTAGTTATTCTTCTATAGTGATATTTAAATAATACCAGGTCAGGGCTGGAGGAATGGCCCAGTGGTTAAAGCATTTGTGTAGCAAACACTACTTCAAGCACTAGGTATGCGAGTTTGATTCCCCAGAACCACATTAGGCATATCATGCGCATACCTGACATCCAGCACTCCCGAAGCTTAAAAAGGAGGATTGCTGTCCCAGGTCAGCCTGGGGTTCCACAGTGAGTTCAGGACCAGCCTGGGTTACAGAGTGAGACCCTGTCTCAAAAGGCCAAACAACCTCCCCTGTCTTGAAAGGTATGAATCTAAATTACTGCCTGTCAAGGTCACCAGCATTCTTAACTTTGTGAAGGGACAGGGTACCTGTCAGTGAATGTGGCTATATGGATACTATACCATATTTTCTGTATTTTTGACTGCAAGACTTAAACTAATATGATTAAAAGAGTGACACTCAAGTAACCTACTGAGGAATGCCAACTGGGTTCCCTGTAGTGACCCTGACAGTTGCGGGAGCCTTCTCCAAATCTCCCACCAGAGATGCAGGCATCATTCCAGGGGACGGAGGTATGGGGAAGGATAATGTAAGGATTTGTCCTCTCTGTGTGAAGTACTATAAGCTACTCTTTAGAATTTATACTCAATGTTGCCGCTTAATATGTGAGACTCATTTAAAAAGGAGAAAAATTTGGGTTTAATTTTATTTTAGAAAAACAGTTTCAGTTTTACATTATTTGAAATATTTTCTCTCAGGTATAAATACATAAAAACACAGTTAGAAAGCTCTGTACAATGAAAGATAGAAAAGTTATGATGTCTCAAAGTATCTTTATTACATAAGTTTCAAGATGATGTCCTTTTTAAGCTAAGGGTGTATGAACTACTGAAAGATACAGTGCAACCCTTTGATGACAGGATCTGACATCAGAGGTTAGGGTCAGAGTCCTTGGTTTGCCACTCACTAGCTCTGGGTATTTGGGTGATTAACTTTTTCATTTTTATCATAGTTATCTCATTATCAAAATAATATTTTTCTCTACAATATATAGTGTTATTAAACTTTAAAAAGCATACAAATATCACATCACATAATATAATTATAAATATTTCTGATCTTTATTTGGCTAACTTGAAAATACAGGCATAACACAATTTATCTTTGTTTCTAGTACAAACCTTTTTTGTTAAAAAACATTTCTAATTCATTAACCAATGTAATTATTGTATATTTTCATAGCCTTATCAGTGATGTTAAGATAAAGTTGATTAATGATTTAAGCTTGAATGAATTACAAACTATGCAGAAATCTTTTGGTAATATTACTGCTTGTTATTAAAATGTAAAAACAAATTAATAATTTTAATTAATCAAAATTTAATTTAGTTAGCTGTGATCTAACCTCTAAAAGAATATGAATAAAACCATTAATGATTTATACATAGAAATAAACTATTATATATAATGTTGTACTTAGAAAATAGCTAATTAAATAATTAATTTGATGATCAAATCTAAAAATCAATCCCAAGCATATTCTGTATCCATTTTTACTAAAAAACATATTTTACTAAAATATATAACATTAATTGTAATTAATCAATCCCATACACATAAAAAATCCCCACCCTATTTTTGTTTTGCATTTTGTGTTGTTAAAAGTTGGCTCTTCAGAGAGATCACTTGTGAAACACAAACATCATTATGTCACTTATAATTCAATTAGTCATTAACTACAAAGAAGACATAAAGCAAAAGAGGACAGACCGCTGGAGACAAAACTTAATTAATGGACAACATTGAATTCAGCTGAACTATAAGACATCCTGTCACTCGTCTTTTCCAAGAGAGGCTATGACCACATGCTCAACACAGCCAACAACCTTAGTATTTTGGTGACAGACAAACTAAAAAATTAACCACCTATCTTTTGTATATTCCTCTAAATTACTGAAAAACGAACATGATTTTACTTAAAATACTTAATAGAAAAACAGATAAATGAGGAGGTCAGTGTGTATGTGGGGAGGTTTAAGACCTACATGATTCCACCTTTCTACCACCCCTTAGCTCATCCATAGTGGCCACTTTCTACCATCATTCTGTAGATTTGCTGAAGGAGAATAACAATCTCCTAGAATTTAGCAAATTCAGAGAGCTTAGTGTCAGTTCGTATGGTTGTGCTGTTAGATATTCTGTGCAGGGACACTGTCCTTTCTGTAATCATTATATAGTTAATTAAAATATATACTATAGTAATAATTATAATGTAATAATACATGAAATCCATATTATATTCCATATTATATTACTACAATGTAAAAGATATAACGATGTGAACTAATAGCAATAAAAATTCTCGAGGTAGGAAACCCTTCCCAATTCACACAAATATATCATCTTAGGAAATAGTGATTGTATACTACCTTAGATGACAAAACACTTACTAGTCCTTTAATAATCCTTTATAAAAAGTTGTTATTCTTAGCTCCTATGTGAAGCAATTAGGAGTTGGAAGTGTTGAAATGTCTTCAGGAGTACAGGAATATTCAAAGACAAAGAGAAAAATGAAAATCAGATTTATCTAATTCCAGAATCAAATTTTTCTTTTACTTTCCCTTATCAGAAATTTTAAACCCATAGAAAGTCAATGCAGTATGCACAGCCTTCAACGTCATTTTAATATATATATATATATATATATATATATACATGTGTGTGTACATACATACATATATATACACACATATATATACATATATACATATATATACATATATATATACATACATATATACATATATATATATACATATATATGTATATATATATATATATGTGTGTGTGTGTGTGTGTATATATGTATGTATGTATGTATATTCTTTGTTACTTTTGCTGTTGTTGTTGCTGGGACAGATACCCGATATCCACAACTTTAAGAAGGAAAGATTCATTTCAGCTCAAATTTTCAGGTTAAAATCTGTTCACAAGTGAGCAGCTTGAAAGGATAGAATGACATAATCACATGGGCAGATTAAGGATGGGGCCTGAGACAGAGATACTGAAATCTTCCAGCATGGAAGAACAGATCAATTCTGGGAGGAAAGGTATAAACAGCACACATCCCTTCAGGTCAAGCACCAAGAATCTGCCCCTTCCAGCCAGGCCCCACCTCCCAACAGTACACAGTATCAATAGACAATGAGACTTCTTAGGGCACTCCAGATCCAAACCAGAACATTCCACCCCTGGCCCCTAAAAAATGAATGCCTACCACCTATGTAAAATGCATTCAGTACTTTTTTAAAGAGTTGCCAAAGTCTTCACATGCCCAGCGCTAACTAAAACAGCTTAAGTCCAAAATCTCCTGAGACTCAAGGCAAACTCTTAGTTATGAGCTTCTGTGAAAACTAAATATTAAGCGATTTTTTAAAAAATGATTTCATAGGGTAACTATTTCCCTGTGGACATTTCAAAAGGGAGGAATTGAAGGCTTACTGGCAGTTGGACCACAGCAAGTTTTAAACCCAGATGAGGAAGGGTTAAATCCTGTAGTCCTGTGTCCAGTACCTGGGTAAAATGTAGTGAGCTGTGACCTTCAAAGAGCTTGGGGGACCCTGGCCCTGGCTGCAACCTCGACCTTTTTACTTTTGGGCTGGCCTCACTCAGGGCAGAAGACCTTCATCAGGGAATGCTCCATGCTCTCCTGGCTTCTCCAGATTTTCTGTATTACACATTAGGCTGTTCCTTCACAACTTTACACACTGAGTATGTTTGGCTTCAAGTCCTTCTTCTGAAATCTTGGTATGGTCCTACACAAACCCACAACGTGAGCACTCTGCAAACCTGGAAGAACAAGAGCAGGTGGAAGCCACTAAGCCCCACCACTGGTTTGAGGAGCAGCCTGGGCCATTTGAACAAATTCTGTGGGAGCTCTTGAGATCTTTGGTGATTGAACTCCAGGTGGCTGGACTCTGGTAGACAGTTTTTTTTTTCCCATTGGCCTTGGGATACATCTCTCAGATTTTTATCTCTCCTGAGTTGGTAGAGGGTGGGTCTTATTGACTTATGTGATGCCCTCAAGGCATCTTTCTTAGAGTTACAATGGTAAATACTTGGCTTCTTTACAATGCTAATCTCTTTAACTTCATCATGATCACTTGCCTCAGAGCTATAGGCCCTTTCAGCTTGGCAGAACTGCAAACTTTTTACATGATTTTTATCTGACATTTTTTTCTGCCTTTCACCATAAAGTTGGATAATAGCTGCAAACAATGGTCATTTAAGAGCCTGAACATTGTACTGCCTTGATATGTCCTCCACCAGACTAACTAATCCACTACCCTCAATCTCAATTTCACACTATGTTTCAGGACATGAGCAAAATGTAACAAACTGTGCCAGAGGTTGCCATGTTTGGATTTTAGGCACTTTACCAATGTACCATTTGAAACTTCTTGAACGTGGCCTTTCCAATATACATTTCTAGCAGCATTCTGCTCTTTTCAGATCTGACCAGAATCTTCCGTCAAGCTTGGCTCAGAGTACTCCAAAATTTCTCCAGTTGGCATCCTGAAATATTTTAAAATTCCTCTCAAATGGTTTACAAAACCTTCCAAACCACCTGATTGTGTAAAGTCAAAGCAACAGTCCCACTTCTCTGGTCTAATTTGTGCATTAGTTCTTACTTGTTTCTGGGACAGAATTTCAAAATTCATAACGTTAAGGGGGAAAGATTTCTTTCTCACAGTTTCAGAATGCTGCAATCCATTTACAAGTGGGTGACTAGAAATGTTGGAATCACATGGTGGGACTGGGGCTAGAACTCGGGCTCTTGGGGCTTGAGTGGAGCTGGGGCTGGAGCTGGAGTTGGAGCCAGGGCTAGAACTGACACCAAAGTTAGAGCCAGAACAACAACCAGAGATCCTCATGGCACGGCAGAATAAAGCTAAGTCAGAGAGAATGAGCAAAACCAAAATACACCCCTGCAAGTCAAGCTTCAAGTTCCTAACCCTTGCAGCCAGGCCCCACCTCTCAAAAGTCCACAGAATACACAGATACACAGGTTTTAGGGGAATACTCCAGACTCAGATCACAGCACCACCCATTTCTCTTTCATAAAACTACTTGTCCATGTTAAACGTAAAAAGAAAAAATCTTGAATAACATCAGAAATTTATATAGAGAATAATATGAATAATGATTCAAGAGTATATTTAATTGTTCATGGGACACTTTGAATAAAGGATCTGGAAACTGGAGAACCCTGATAAACTTAGTAGTCCTTAATTATGCGTGTATTACATGACTTTTACCAATAAGGCAGCTTTCTTCTATTAGAAATCATATTTCAAAGAAATTATGTTCTCAGTGCAGGTCAATGTGAAAATGCATGTCACATTTACTTATAAAATGAGGTTGCTTAATTGGATCATTTTTGCAGGACTGCTGATCAATACAATATCCAAAGAGACTGTAAGGGCCAATTTTCTTAACACAAAGGAAGTGTAATGAGCAAAATAATTTCAAGCGACATTTCCAGTGCTTGTTTTGAATGCATATGCATTTTTGTATCTTCATCTGTAATTGACTATTTTTATCTTAAATCAGCTGAATAGTGAATAATGGGGTACTGAACTTACAAGAATGCTTTTGTAAGCACAAACCATAAATGTAAATACTTCGAATTACGCACTGATAAGTAAAAAATCTAGTTTAGCCACAGCATGATAATCTGAGACCATCTTTTGTAATTTGCTACTGAATGTAAAATGCAAGGAGCTTCGACAGTTGCACATTTTCTGACATTATCCACCGTTTGACACTTGGTTTTCATTAGGCAGAAACTTAGAATTTTAAACTAAAACATTTCTTTAAAAATTATGATTAGTATTAGAGCAGGTTGTCATTTTATTTCAGTACAAGGTGACAGAACACATTTTATACAAGTCATACGATGTATGTTTACTTCTTATGGACATACAAGGATATATGGAAACCTGTAACTTTGCAAGCTGCCCATCCAGGCGGAAAAGATGCCAGGGTACAAGGGATCTGGATTGTGTGTGCCCCTCTTGCTAAGGTGCGCCAAAGGCAGTACAAGCCAAGGTGCATGTTTCAAGGGTGGCGGAAATCCCCATATTAAAGCTTTGAAGGAAATCTTGCTTCCAGAAAAGAAAGGAAGAGAACCTGGGCAACTTAGTTCTGCTCCACAGAATGAGACTGTTGATCACAGAGAAGTCCTGAGCTATGTAAGCAACTTCTCCATATGCCATGTACCAGTCACTAAATTTTCACAATATTCTACAACTATTTTGTGAGCTATAAGCAAGAAAACGACAATTGCCTCACAATGAAAATTCTATCTCAATGTCCACAGTAAGATCATATATATATATATATATTCCACCATACACCTAATCACATTTACCCTGGTAATCATAAAAACTTCACTACCTCTCCTTTGAGTTTGTGTTTTCACATACAAAATTCACAAAAAAACATGAGCTCTTTGTTATACCCTCTTCTTTTTCAGTGATAATGAAATGACAATGAAGAAAATCCAATGAGTTTTCCATGGATACACACCTACTAAATGCTAGAACTAGGATATTAATTCATGTCTTTCTAGAATCAGCTATTTTGTTGCATTGTCAATTCTTATTTGTTATGCGATTCATTTAACCAAATTTAATGAACTAATCACATAGGGAAAGTTCTAAATTATATTCTGTACAACCAGCTCTTTTGTTGTTAACAATTCTGGTTCAACCAAAATTACTTTTAACTGTAGATATGATTTCCTAAATGAACTCTTCTTTTGTATTCCCCCACTCGATTTTGTCCTAAGCTGAAAGAAGTATTCTTTTTTTAATTTTTAAATCTTGCTCCAGACCCAATGATGTAGACCTTCATTTTTATTTATTTATTAATTTATTTACTTATTTAATTTTTTATAGTTATGCTGTGTGTCTTCATGGCCTGCCTATGAAATACTGGGAATCAAATACAAAACTTCACACTTTTCAGCACTGAGCTATGTCCCCATCCTGGGAAAGGTATTTTTAAACTGTGTCTCTGATAAGCCCATTCTCTTTTTCAAGAAAACCCTTTTAACCATTAGATACTCTATTGTCACTATTAAAATGCTAAAATTGAGAATTTCATAAATTTTTAGTCAATAAATGGAAATTGTAACTCATGTCTATGTAATAACACTGTCATGACATGGCATTAAAATATTAAAATATTTTTCTACAATCTGTCCCACTCATACCAGCCAAGCTAACTACAGATTTGATTGTATGTTTTTTTTTTCTTGTCTTCCCAAAAGGGAATACTCCACAACCATGGCTTACAAATACCTGATAATTCTCACTAAGCTAAAGGCAATTATCTCTTAATTAATATTCTCCACTTTATTCATTTTTTTGCTTAGCGCTCTCCAAAGTGAAAGGTGACAATACAAGTAAGTTATTAGTGTAGCTGCTTTACTGTGGAATTAGGTGGAGAAACCACCACACATTTATGTGATCTTGTCTATTTTCTTTATCAAATTGATCCTGAGAAAGGTAGGTTTGGGCTAAGCATAACATAAAACTAATAAATGTTCACCCATGAAGTATACGTGCCTGGAAAATATCTTAAAAGCTACCCAATACCTTAGGGCCAACCAATGAGGATTTTCATGATTTTTTGGCCTTGCTATCATTTGGAAATTTTACTTTAAGAAGATCCTTTACTCTGCACAAGAAGAGTATGTTCAAAATGACTTAAGTATTTGGAGCAGCCCCTTAGTCTCAGGTTCTACTCTTATTTGTTTGTTTTTCTGAGCTTTTATCTTTAGGATTATTAGTAAATGTAAACACTGAATATTAGTTTTGGTTTATGTGAGTTTGAGGTAAGAACTGGATCTTCTGAGTTGTCTCAGTTCCTTCTACATAGTTTTCTCATTGCTTTGTTGCTATGTGTACATAAAAAGAGAGATTTAGTCTCTACAAAGATTACATGTCCAATATAATATTGTTAACTATACACACAACGTTGCAAAGCAAGCATGCATTTAGAACTTTTCATCTTGTGTGACTGGTGCACAGTACACATTCTACTTCAACTCTCTTTCTCTCTGCTTCTACACCCTGGTAATCACCATTCCACTTTCCACTACTTTCTGTTGCAATGACATTACTTACTTCATGGAAACGAAACCGCAAAACACAAGTTTTGTGTGATTTATTATACTTGGTAAATGTTCTCATGTATTCTTTAGGATTCAAGAAGAGGGAGGGTTGACAAAAATTATACAGTGAATTTATTCGGATGGCTTATACTTACAAGGAGAAAAAATGTCTAAGATGGCAGCCTGCGCATGTGGCAGCTGGGAAGTCCAGGGCTGCGGTGAGGGAGAGGATCCACCCAAGGCAGCAGGACAGCCAGTGCAAGTCCGATGCAGTCCGATTCAAAGAACAATGGTGAAGACTAGAGACTGGAGCAAATCTGTGATGAAGATTGGCTTTACGTAGACAGGAGCAAACTGACGTCAGTCTTTATTTATCCTTCTTTTTATTTAATCGTGCTGACAGTAGGGCCTTCCATGTCCCGGATGGATGTTCTTCCTGCATTTGCTGGCCTACAAAGCTCTCTCACACACATACCTCTAAACTCTACCTTGGGTGTGTTTCCTAATCCCTTCAAATTGACAGAATCCTTTCGTTATTGAACATGCACACAAACCCACACCCACCCCACAACAAAGAAATGGATGAGAAAAAAAAGGTAACAATGGAGACAATGCAGGTAGCAGTGGACAAGAGTCCAGCTTCATTCATTGCTGGGTATTTCATATCTGGGTTTGGGGAAGCTATTGACCATAGGATTATTCTTCTCAAGTTTTCCTCAGTGAGTTCATTGTTAGTACACAGGAATGCTCTTAGTTTTTTATATTAATTTTGTATCTTGCATTATGGCTGATTTTCAAATAGTTTTAAGAGTCCTCTGTTGAATTTTTCAGGGTCTTCTATGTCCAGAATGATGTCATCTACAAATAACAATAATCTTTTTCTAAATAACACATATTCCATTTATTTCATTCTTATGCACAGTGGCTCTGGCTAGGCTTTTGAATATTGAATAGAAGTGGTAATAATTCAAATTTTCCCCATTTAGTTTAATGTTGTCATTAGGTTTTTTTGTAAATAAATTCTATCAGTTTGAGATAGGATCCTTTTTACTTATTTTCATCATTACTTTTTTTAATGAATGGATATGAGATTTTGTCAAAGGCTTTTGGCACTCATTAAGATAAGCATGTGATTTTCATACTCAGGTTTGTTAATCAATGCGTTACTTTAAGTGACTTGCACAAGTTTCGTTACCTTTGCATCCCTGAGATGAAGCCAACTTGGTCATGGTGAATAATATTTTTAATGGTTTTTGAATTCTGTTTACCAGTATCACACTGAAGATTTTTGTAGTTAACTTTTTAAGGAGATTGGCTACATTTTTTTTTTCCTTATTAAGTCTGGTTGTGGTATCAGAGTAATGCTACCCTCTCCAAAAAGAATTTGACAATATGCTTTTATTTCTATTTCATAAAACAATTTGAGAAGTAGTGCTATTAGGTCTCCTCTGAAATATTGATCCAACTGATATTGGACTTGTTGGATTTTGTCAAAGGCCTTCCTCCTTCAATTGAGATGGTCATTTTTATTTCTGTTTTATTTATGTGGTGTTTTACATTAGTTGATTTCCCTATATCGAACCAACCTTGGATACCAGGAAAAAAACCTCCTTGAACATGGTGTATAATCTTGCCAATAACTTGCTGGATTTTATTTTCCAGTATATTACTGAGAATGTTTGCATCTATATCCGTTATGGAGATTGGCCTATGACTTCATTTTCTGGTTAAGTCTCTGGCTAGTTTTGCTATCAGGGTAATGTTTGCTTTCAAATATTATAGCATAAGGGGTTTTAAAATCTTCCAAAATTCTTTCAAATTGACTCAAAGTAGTGTTACCAGCAACTCCAAAGACAAATTTTATTTAAATGCAAAGAAAACAACAGACCCATGTAACAGTCTAGGTAAGGATAAGACGAGACAATCCATTCTCAACGCTCAAATTTTTTCTCTTCCACTTGATTTAAAATATATTTTCTTTTCTTTTCAGTTATATTCTATTATTATGCACAAACTAAAATTGTGTCATAGAGAAAAAGTAATGTGCAATAAATCATGGCCCAATTTTCCCAGAGTTTGTCCTGGAATATGTCCATATAAATTTCTACTCACCATACAATAGTTTCTGAGTTGAAAAACAATGTCCTCAAAAATATCCAATTGTCTTCTCAGTGCACGATTGTTACAAAAATATTTTAAAAATAGAATGAAAATATTTCCTATTCCAAAAAGATGCAACTTTTACACATTATCACATGTTGAGTAAGACCAATGGTTAGATACGACTATTAGATGGGACATTTTCTAGAATGCTGACTGGTCCCTGAATATATCTAAGCACCTGCAATGTTACTTGCAACATTATACTTATTACCTTAAGTTAAATGAAAAATATTCCTTATAGCTAATTGTAAGGAAAAACACACCAAATATGCCACATAGATTCACATTTTCAAGACAAACACAGCTTTCATATGGGAGGCTGGGAGGATACATTTTTAGTTATTAAAATACAGCAACCAAAATCTATCACATAATCTTTAAACATTTAAATATATAGAATAAACACCTATAATATCTTCTTTAAATATTGTCATACATAGATTCTTAAGAAAAGTGTTCAATACTTTTTATAACAGCAACAACAAAAATACTTATTTAGTCCCGGGGGGGCGGGGGGGGGGGAATAAAACTTCATCTAGATTTTGTAATTTTTTATCTTTCATAGGCACTGTTAGCCAGTATAAATGTAGACAGAATATATTTGTATATTAATGTCAGTGTATACATGATTACTAGTAAACTGATGACAAACAGTTTTACAAAACAGAAATGATATAAAAACATTAAAATGTCCCACATAAGGAGTATATGTTCCAATCTCTGGGACTTTCGGTTTACAATACAGGCTAAAATAAATACATAGAAATTCAGTTAATTAGGAAATCATAACTGTTTCACTCTTTCAGCTTTCTGTAGAAATCATTTGAACTAATCACTTTCTCAAACTATAAAACATTTGAAATTTACATTTGTTTTCCCCAAATATTGTACTTGAAAGCTTTAGGATACAAGTCCGTATTACAAAAAATAAATATATCCTGTTCATTTGAAAAGTATCAGTTCTGGATTTAAGAGTCTAGATGTTCTTAGGATAGACAAATATCCAGTAGGCAATTTACAGACAATATCTACGTAATAAGACTTTTATTATTTATATTACAAAGAAAATTAAATGCTTTCATCTTCTACTGTGTGTGTGTGAGTGTGAGTGTGTGTACAAAAGAATCAAATTAAGAAAGAAACTATTGCAGAACTATTTTATTGTATGCTGACCAACAATATCATAAGTCTTGATGCTATGTCTTATATAAAACTCTTGATTTCTGGGATACATGCCAAATGCAATTAAGTTAACATCATAATTGCCTACAATGCAAACACTTGATAATTGCTCATTTGAAGATCAGTTAATCACTAATATTCATCAATTTAGTAAAGAGCTTCAAAAGTACAGTCAATAAGTACTCATTAGAGAACTAATGGCAATCGTCACAGAGAAAAAAATCATCTCAATGTAAAAAGGCAAAAATAATTCAGTGGGCTTTAATATTACAGATTTCTGCTAATACTTGTAGGAACATCATGGATCCACTATCACGTTAAGGACATGACCTCGATTTTAGTTTTACTGAGAATCTTTGTTTTAAATGGGTGATGATTTGCACTAAGTGTTTTTCTATAGTCGTGAATATGGTTAAGTTGTTTTTTATTAATGTAGTAAATTGGATTTAATCCTTTTTCTTCCTTTTATTTTTATTAAACTACGATTTTTCTATGTCTTTCTTTCTTTCCTTCCGTCTTATTTCATCTATTCCCAGTTAAAACCGCTTTAAATTACTTGTAATAAATCCACTTTGTTTTGATAACGGGCTGTTCCTAACCTTGCTCGGTAACCCACACTGGCCTTATAATCACAACCCTCTCCTCTCAGCTTTCCAAGTGCTGGGATTACAGGCATGCATTATCACACCAAGCTCCTTTGGTGCTGGGGAATCGAACCCAGGACTGCTGTATGCTAGGCAACTGCTTTAACCACTGAGATACATGTGCAGCCCAATTTATACTTTCTTAAACATTGCTGTTTCTTTTAAGAAGGCGCATTACTTAGCTTTATTTTTGTTTTTTTAAGATGATGTCCTTGTCTGATTAGGGAATCAACGTTCTGCTGTCCTAATAAAGTCATTTGGGGCACCTTCTTTTTCTATTTGTGAAAACCCTGTGGAGGGCTATCTGGTTTATTACTTAAATACTTGGAAGAATTTATCTGTAAAAACATTTTGTCTTGTGCCTAAATTACAAAATAAATGTATCAGATAGTATACTACTTGAATTATATATTTTAAAACTGTTATTTACTTATTTACTTATGTGAGTTACAGTACCTAGACCATGGACTTTACTCTAAGCTACATTCCCAGCTTTAAAAAAAAAAATTTAACATTGAGATATGATCTCACTAATTTGCTAAATTGATACAGGCCTCTAATTTGGTAAACTTCCTTTCTCAGTATGCAGAATGCAGAGACTACATGCCTGTAATGCTGCACTGGGCTTGAAATAAATTTTAGTGTTTAACAACTAATGTCTTCAAGGAATTTTTAAATTTTAGGTGCATAAGGGTTTTTTTCATTTTTTCTTATTGTCTTGTGTATGTATATTTAAATATACAAATTATAAGCAAACATTTCAGACTAAAATGATATTTTTTTTAAAATTTAGAGAAGAATAATGAAATTTGGAAATTAAAAATAAAAGTATCAATCTTAGTGAACCTTTTAAAAAATACCTATTTTAATTCCTTTAATATGCATATATCTACTTAAATAAGATTATTGGAAATCATTCTGTAAAAGTGACTTTTGCATTTATACACTCCCTAAAGTAATGTGAGATAAATCAGTTTTTAAAACTGAGGCAACCTTGACACATACAAGATACTGATAAAATATGTGCATTTAACTTCATCAAATATAAAATCTTCTTCTGTAGATGGTTTCATCAATAAAATGAAAGGGAAAATCTTAGAAAGGAAGAAAACATTTTCTAATTATGTGCCTCATAAAATTATGAGAATATATTAAGAGCAGTTACATCTGAATAATAAAAAGAAAAGTAATTCAGTTAATATTAGGTAAAGAATATGAATGAACATTTCTTCAAATCAGATATAAAAATTGTTATCTAGCACACCATAAAATATCAAACACTGTTAGTTGATAAGAATATGCAAATTATAACCACAATGAGAAAGTACTTCACAGCCAGTAGAACAGCTAAGAGCACAAGAGACAAAGAATAATAATTGTTGAAGGGAATTTAAAAATGCCAGACCATCATTTATTATTATAATTGTGATACGACGATAAAAATCGCAGAAAGAGTCAATGGTGGAGCCACTCTGGAAAATATTTAAGCAGGTGTTCAAAACAAACATAGAAACAAAATGTCGTCAACCAAAATACCATCCAATAATTACACCCTTAGGTAGAGGCTGAAAAAAAACATGTTAACACAGAGACTTTTATATGAATTTTCATAACAGTTATTTTGTAATACATTAACACTAAAACAAATGCCAACCAACAAAATAAACAAATGGGTATATAAAGTATATTGTTACCATAGAATATTATTCTAGCACTAAAAATAAAATTTTGACGCATGCGACAACATTGAAGAACCTTGTGCTACATTGAAAAATATCTGTTAAAAAAAGACAACATAATGTACAATTCTACTTTATGAAATGCTCATAGTAGACAAGGCCAATGAGTTGATAGATTAGTGGTCTTCTATGTCTGAATGGTCAGGAAGAAAAACAGCTAAAATGAAAAAGTTTTGTATAAAGGGTTCTGAAAATGTCCTGTTACATTGATAGCGTTTGATCAATTCTAGATTTGTATGGCAAATAATCGCACTATTTCCTTCAAGTGGATGACCACACACACACAAATTTATAAATATGTGTAAATATATAAAAATTGTAAACCTATATAAAATTATGTACACTTAATTTTTTAGACAGAGTCCCACTCTATAGTTTCAACTCAGCCTGAACTGAATTGTATCCCAGGCTGGTCTTGAATTCACTGCGGTCTTTCCTGCCTGAAGCTCCTGAGTACTGCGATTGCAGTCATGTGCCACCACCCACCACTAGCTAACTTCTGGTGGTGTTGGGGAATCAATACCAGGTCCATGCATTCTTCTAGACAAACATTTTAGATACTGAGCTGTGCCTCCAGCCCCAAATGCTGAGATTTAAAATCTGTGAATTACATCTCAAACATAAATGAGTCTGGAAAACAAGTATGTGTGCATGTGTGTGTGTGTATGCATGTGTGCATGCATGCTCTTGTGTGAATGTGAACAAATATCTTTGACTCAACAAAGGCAAATTTATAAAATCAATCAATACGTAACAGTTTAAATAACCTGCACATAAGTTCCTTACTAGTTCTCTGGAAGATTTATCGCTTTTCATTTGGAGAGTACAATACCAAGTATAGAGCCTATGGCCGTATGAAACAAACTCACAGTTTAAAAACTAAATAAAATGTTTATTTGTTCAATGATTAGTTTGATCCCTGTGCTCAACATTCTAATCTACAGTAAGATTTTAAAATCCAGATGTTGATTTAAGAGAGCATTTCTCTGACCAAGAAATGCAATTACCTCTGGATTGTGGAATTCAAATTCTAATTTTTAGCCTCCTTGGAACCCGTGGTGACTGGAGAGGAATTGGGTGCCTTGGCCCACAAAATTTTGCACACATAAATTTAAAATCTCTGGTGTAGTCAGAGTCATTTTATTTTCAACATAGGAAACTGGCCCTAAACATTGCAGTTCTCCCTGATGACACCCAAGCTGCAGCGACACTATGAGCGCATTTCCCCTAGGCCCTCAAGTCATAATCCAAGGATAAAAAACAAATGACCAGAAGAAAGATAGAAATAAGATGTCCTGGTTACTCATGTTTGCTTTTGGGTGTGGGGGTGATTATGAACATTATGTAAGCTATGTTTTATTATATTTATCAAGGCCTTTTGTAGCTTTCTATTTCTGTAATCCCAACACAATAAATTGGAATCTTTCTTTCAAAAATATATTGGTAAAAGAACAGGCTTATATATAGTCACTGAGCTTCTGAATCACAGGGAGTGGAGACTGTTAGCACATGAGATTGTCCTCAGATAGGATCCCTTGTCTTGTTACCATTCCATAAACTCATCTTATCTGAGGAGAAGGCCAAGAATCAGGTTCTTATCAATGATGACTATGACAATTAAGGCTGACATACAGATTTTTTAAAAAAACTGAGTTCATAAAGCCTGGTATTTATATAGATTTATGAAAAGTTTACAAAAGTAGAACAATTTTTGTGTCATTAATTTTTCTATGTCACAGCCTTCTAGCAAAGACAGGTCAGTTGAAGCAAACGTAACCAAATAGTGAGAAGTATAGTAGAAATCTTATTTTACAAAAAGGTAAACACTTAAAAATTTTTGGCAATTATGGTTTTGCTCTTCTGTCTCATCCAATTCAAACACATTATTTTAGGTTGAGGTGACCCTGGAATCATAGCCTGAGATTCAGTAGACCCCACTGACAATTAGGCCAACATATTCTTTGAAGCCTAGTGATGTGTAAAGTCTCCTTCTTACTCTGCATTTCTTATTACCGTCTTTTCATTTTTTTTTCTGTTCTAATTCTTTCTTGGTATATATAATCCTTACATAGTTTCTTCACTTGTAAATTCCTTGGTTAAAACAACACTAAGCAGTAGTGTATCAGTTTGTGTTAAAATATCTCGAAATTAGGTTATTCTTAACTAATAGAGATCATCAGTAGGGTACTTTTGCTCACACAGGGATGGTTACCAGCATAACTGGGAGTGAGATCACAGATGTCATTTATACTTTTGTTACTGTTGTAAAGTAACTGACATTCAGCATCAAGGTGTATAAAATATTTTTTGCTCATTTGTCAAAGTTTTACCACAAACCATGTTGAAACCATAGTGTTTATTTACAAAATGTACCCTAACCATTTTTAAAAATAATATGCAAATACAAATATGAATATTTACATACGTAATACTATTCCCTTGTTTAATATCTTTAATCTGCAAAATATAGTTGTATTGCAAAAATAAGGAGAATAAAATATTATCACATTGGCTATATAGGGTCTATATTAATAAAAACATAATATTTATTAAAAGTCTATTAATATACCAGCTACAGTAAGTGCAATTTTTCTAAGCGCACTGTCCTTAAATCATCTTAACCCTTCACATTATATCTTCTTCTCACTCTGTTTTTAAAGATAAAAGAATTCAGTAATGAAGATGCAAAATAAATTGTCCAAAAACAGTATAAATAAAAATAAA
This sequence comes from Ctenodactylus gundi, assembly GCA_004027205.1. Classification (NCBI taxonomy): domain Eukaryota; kingdom Metazoa; phylum Chordata; class Mammalia; order Rodentia; family Ctenodactylidae; genus Ctenodactylus; species Ctenodactylus gundi. The sequence continues at coordinate 122,972 of PVKB01002071.1, read as the reverse complement.
TGATAACCTGAATCTAGGCATTTTGTCTCCAAATTTATTGCTAAAGACCCTTTATTAGAAAGTTTAGAGACTTCACCCTCATTCTCTTTGTAGCCATGGTAATAGCTCTTTTTATCTTAAAGTGTATTAGACATGCCGGTTGCATGGTTGGTACTTCTTGAGTGTCCGCAACAGCAGAACAAACTTGATAAATGGCTTTTCACTTGTGGCCTGGGCTGTATTGCTGATTTGAGGAATTTCACATGTGAAGGGATTACTTAGGAGATTTCTATTAGACGTATATCATTTAGGAGATTTATGGTGGAAGCCTTCCCAAGACAGCAGAATCAAACTGGAGATGTGTCTGATAATCTCCCATCGAAGTCAAAGAAGAAATTGACCTCAAGAAGAAATTTAAAATAAATAATCTTTCAATTGACACACTGTTAATATTTTTATCTAGTCTTTGCATCTCTTGAAAAGTAGGTATCAGTTACTTGTCTTTAGAAATTCCAAATTGGAAAGATTACTTTCTGCTTCCAGAAAATGGAAAAGGAATGTGTAACAGCTGCTGTTTCACAAGTCATAGTGATGCCATTGTTACTTATCTAAAGTGATATTTATCTTCTTCTTAGTACTGATTTTAATATCCCACCCAGGGAAATGTGATTAGCCAATCTTTAATCAAGGTGAAAATGGTATCGAAACATTGATGACCGCAGAGAATTCATAAATAAAAAATGTTGCCATATAAGGAAATAATCACAGAATAAGTGTTGAGAAAATATTGGAAGGAAAGGTAGTTGCTACTGGGCTTTGGATCGTATTAAAAGATATTCTTGGTCATTGTCCAAACCATTTACTGCCGAGATTGATGGCTCCAGGCCAAATCTTGTGGCTGACGACAAATTATAAATGCATCAGTAATATTATAGAATAAATATTATTTAATAGTTTAAAACATTCACTTTTTCTCTCTAAATATTATCAGCTAGTGAGTAATAAGACTCTGAGGTAGATATTATAGTGGCAAACCACTGCCCTAAGTGGTGGATGGTCACTTTGCTCCGTCTGTTTTCATATTATTCAGGCAAAGGAACTGCCTGTTCCAGAATTCTTTTCACTTTTTATCCACCAAAAAAAAAAAAAGAGAAAAACAACTCATTGAATAAAACTAGTGTGGGGTAGGACACTGTTCTAATGCGTGTGGAAGGGGTGAAGAAAGGGCGGAGAAGCGAGGCAGGTGGTTCGCTTCTGGGGCCTCTTCTCTTTCTTTCTTTCTTTATCTTCTCTTTCTGTTGATGTGTCTTACAGACCTCTCCGAATTCTAAGTTCAGATGAAAAGCAGTCAAAGGGAAATTTTCTATGAAATATAGACACTTTCACAGAAGCTGAACCACTCAGAAAAAAAAAAAAGTCAAGCGAGCATGTGGCTAAGTACAGAACGGGAATCCCAGCATCACCCTTTCTCACTTCCACTTCTGGCTAGTCTTCCTGGTTGTCAGCCGGGGTAAGAAGTAAAGGCCCAGGTGCACCTCCAGGGGAGTTGCTGCAGATCTAGGCAGGAAGCTGGGCAGCAAAAACACTTTTCCCCTGAGCTCCCCACAGCATTTTCTTCAAAAATCAACTTAGACATTTATTTTAACCTCATTTCTATTGTATTTCATAATTATACAATAAAAGCTTTATTCCTGTGGCACACCTTTTTCCATAACTACAGATAAGGAATTTACACCATTAAATGATTCATGTCCCTCGGGAATCTTTTGCAGCTGGCTCCTTTCCATTTTGTATCTAAATTCCACCTACAAATCCTAAATAATCAAGAATGCAAAAATAATTTTTAAAAAGGGACATTCCTAAATTTGTAAAATAATTAAGATAAATGGTAACTTCATAGGTGGCATTTATAACTCACTGTATTCGTAAATAAATGGGGAACATACAAGTTCGTATCTACCTCTACTAAATGTGTATTTTGGAATATTCCTAAAATATAACTCTGTTCATATTTTCGTTGTTCTTTTTCCCCACTCTAAATCCCGGGCCTTTAAACCAGATGTGATGGCACACACCCATAATCTCGTTATTCTTGGAGACTGAAACAACAGGGTTATCCATGGCAGGCTCAAACATTTACTGTGTGCTATGGCTTGTATCTGAAATGTCCCCCATACACTTCATGTATTTGGATGTAGTGTTGTAAATGTGGACCTGTGTAGTGTTGAGATGTCAGGCCTAACAGGAAGAGAGAGACACTCGGGTTTTGATCTGAAGGGACTGTCCCAATTTTCTCAGCTGGGGACTGCCCTATTCTTAGGCCAGGAATGACGAGATGCACTCACCCTGGGTATGAGGAGGTAATTGACAGGTAGTTAAGTAAACAAGGAAGAAGAAACATTGCCCCACAGCCTTGCCTGAGATTGTAGGTAACGGCTTTCTCCCGCTTCACTTGGCTTCTATCGGCAATGCCTTGAGCAGCCCTTGCCCTGTTCTTCTGCCATTGCTTTTCTCCTCTGCACAAAGTGTGTGAGACCTTCTGAGAATGTGAGCCCTAGCAAATCTTTCCTCTATTGAATTATGGATGTTGAGTATTTTGTCCCTCTAATGAACATTACTAAGAGACTATTTGAGAAATGGGACTGCATATCAGTGTAAAGGCTCTGAGTCTTCCCTTGCAATAGCATTTATATTGTTTGATTTTGTTTTCCAGGTTTTACTACCTCAGGAGCAGTAATGGTATAGGTTTTATAATTCATTTCCCTGTAACACACTCATACATACACAACATATATAATATACTAAGCACAGTAAGTGTGAGAAAATCACAAATTAAGACATATGTTGTTAGATAACAAAATAATAAACAACTACACTAATTTTGCAAAAAATATTTCTTTCAATAATTAATTGTTCATATTCCACCACATTTTATATTAAAACCTAGTCCTCTATGTCATAATATTAAGGATGGGATTTTTGAGATATTATTTCATTGTGATAGTAGAGGACTAATGAATTGAAAATAGTACACTAATAAAAAAATCACCCCTGAAAATTTAACTACCTCACTTATTATATTATAACACAACCAGACAATGTCATATTGGAGCCAGGAAGTAGACTCTTATAACAAGCAAAATCTACCATCAGCTTTATTTTCAACTTTATGCCCTCCAACTTCGAAAAACAAATCTCTACTGTAAGTTAATCTGAAATGGTATTGTGTTTTAGCTTTCTAAATGTAGTTAGATTTCTCTCAAATCATTGTTTATGACAGAGAACCCACTACAAAATAGATGTAGTTGCAGTCTTATTACTATGGACTTTTTATGGACCTCAAAATATTTAAATACGTCACCAATATTTAGCAATACACAGATCATCCTTTGAAGCAAAGTACCCATGCTCACCGGCATGTACAAAGGTTAGCATTAGCTCAGATCACTGTACCAAAGGAATCCCCAAAAATTTAGTGTTCAGGAAAGCAATCTATCAGTGCATGAAGCCATTACTACCAGTGACGTTGGCGGTATGTCAAGATTAAAGCCTGATATTTCTTACTGGAAAGGATATAGCAGCTAAAATCAGATGAATTATCTCTTCTGTACATTGTGCCATTGTTTATGCTGTGCTCTGTTAGTTGTTCAAGCCAGAAGCAACTTTTGGAAATTCACCCATTTTACAATAAATGTAATGACCATTGTCAGTTTTCTCAAAGTTCTTTTCCATTTTCCCATTTCCATAAAGATAAACGATAGCCTGAAAGATTGGCATAGAACAGCACTCTGCTTGTACACCGGAAAAGCATGACGAAATGAAACAACACTAGCTGTGTTAAAGGCAAATTGAACAATAAAATAGGCATTCTTCTGAAAGTACAATTTTTGTCTGACAAGATCAAGCCCAGTGAGAGTCTGAAATCTAAAGTGTTTATGCTGCATTCACTCACAAGTTCTTAATGCTGCAGAAGATATTCAACCATTATTCTCTATGAACCAAAGAAGTTTGATATTTCTGACTAAAGCAATGTGATAATCTGACTTCTTCGCAGAAAGTGTTTTCTCCTGAAAGAAAGATTGTTCCTACTTTAACATGTATCAAAATAAAGGTAATGGAAGAAATAAAATTATGACTAGTTGTGTTTAAACATCTGCTTACATGCATACTCGTCACTCTTTTAATGACTGGAAATTACTTGACTCAACTGCAATGTTTTGGGATGCCTTCCATGAGATAAAGGTGGTCTTTGCAGAAGGATTGAAAAAAAGGACCAAAGAAATAAGTTCTGTCTACAGAGATCTGACAGATAAATAACTTAGAGAATAAGTAATTCTCAAACTATAAATTAGGTAAATTTTATGAAGAAGTGGAAGAAATTGCAAAACCGCACAAAAAGTCTCATTTTACCACGTGGGATCAAAGAACACCATTTGCGAAAATGAAATAAACTCCTGGAGCCATGATCAAGAGATCCTGAGACAAATGTCAGTCCCAAAAGCAGTGGCTTGGTATAGAACTTAGGTTGAATCTTAATCAGAAGAGCAGAAACATCACTTAACTCTGCACTCAAGGATCATAAAGTTATGGATTTCTTTTGACAAGTAAAATCATGTTACTGAAGCAATAAGCAAGATATGATGATCATTTTAAAAGGATAATTCTAAAGCATAACAGTTAGTTTAGAAGTAATGTTCCCAAGCCAAAGCCCATTATCTGCTAAACCACAATAGTTGACTTCAATGCTATCTTCAGTTTCACTTCATCAAAACTATATCGCTAGTAACTAAAACAATAACTGGAAATCTATTATGCTAAGCAAGGTAAAACAGCATGCTCACTTGTGACTGGAATATCATAAAAGTACTTTCTTCAATGGTAATATTTAAAAGAATCCATATTTGAATTCTGAGAATTAGGTTTGGTCAGGAGATATTCACTTATATATGTACAGTGTGAGCATTTTACATTGAATATTTTCTCCTGGAATTATATAGCCTTAGTTTTAAAAGAAAACTTGTAGTAAAATTTACTTATGACTTGATTTGTACAACAAAAAGAAAAGAATTATTAATATCTGGAAGTTAATTACAAGAGCTCAGTATTCTTATGATACATATTGTTATAATGCTTAAGCTACAAATATATTCAAAAATTGCAAATATTACTAGAATTATATAATATTGGTAGTGTAGATAGAAATGAAAATTCAGATAGCAAGTTAATACTACAGTTGTAAAATTCAGGAAGGCCATGTTGCTTTCCCTTTTTCTTCTGATGTGATGCCTCTGAGGCATCAGTTCTACTAATTACGAGTGTCATAGTTCGGGTGACATTGAATACTGGATGTCATGTTTCTGAAGACCTAGAGACTAATAGGTCTGTGGATACTATTCTGATCAGCGTGGTCATCAAAGGACACAGTAATTATCCCTTTCCAATAATGTCTTCTCAACGTACCCTTTTCATCACTTGTTATCAAGTAAAATTAAGGAAAATGAAACTCCTTTACAAATATAATGCAGCATAATCGAGGAATAAAGAGAAGAGATAGAAAATAGAATAAAATCCATCAATCTGGCAATGATATGATGGCTAGGAATGGTTGAAATAATAAGTAATACATAATATTTTTACTTATCTTTCTACTTTTGATATTTTCTGAGTTTTGCATCAACATACATTCTTAGTATGGTTACAAATTAATAGTTTACTAACATTGACACATTTTTTATAATTTGCTGGACCTATCATAACAAAAAACAAAAGACTCACATTTTCAACTATATAAATTTATTTTCTCACAGTTCAAGGTACTAGAAATATCCCTCCTCTTTTCCTTTCTTTGTGTTTTGAAGTTTCATTTAAGTAGGAGATGACACAACTACCCACTGGTCTATCTCTCCAACTATTCTTACCTGCCCATTAGTAATGAGGATATAGTTGATCTAGTGCTTTCTGAAAATAGTTGGCCAGAAATAGATTTTAACTACTTATTTTTATAATGTGGTATATTGTGTGCTAAATTCGAGTTAATGAATATTTGTAATGGTGTCCCACTTCGAGCCAAACCTTCGTATCCATTGTAAAACAGAATCCCAAATCATTTTCTTGACCAAACAAACAACAACAAAAAAAGACATTTCAATTATTTTCATACATAGAGGATGAGCATTATAAATTTAATTTGTAAGGTGCAGGCTTAAGTCCACTTAATTGTACTGATAACACGGAACAATTGCATTTTGCCTTAAACATGCTAATGTACGTTAGCTTGAAAAGCATAAAAAATATGATCAGAGCGTTGACATATTGCATCAAACTACTCTCATTACTCAACTGCTTAAAATGTTGACTTCATTAGTAAACTGCCTGTATTTGGAAATTCAATTAATGAAATATGCTCTTTGATCAGAGAAATCAAGTGCAAATGCAGCTGATTTAATATGCAGCGCTCCCATTCAATTCTACAGGGACGCAGCTGGGTCTGAGAGTTTTGAAATATGATGAGCCATGATTGCATCTTTATTAAAATGATTACACATTCTTTTTCTAACATACAAATATCTAACAAAACAACTGGAGTAGTCAGTTCCTTTCCACTCTTTTTGATAATGAACTAACATCTATAAAAAGTGATAATGCAACACAACACACGAAAGTAATAAAATGAGAACTTAGTGACACTTTATTACTTATGTTTTTCATGTAAACAACACGCAAAGGCATGTGGTGGTGGTGAAGGGGAGAAGAACATTTTCTGGGCTCTCATGATGAACAGGAACTTTTCACTGTGCCCAGAAAATAGGCTTTGGTGTCATGCAGATTTTTTGAATTATAATATAGCCAAATGCTAGCTGGGATAATGGGATAAGTTATTATCCATTCTGTTCCCTGGACTGTGATATTTTATTGAAGACTTAAATTCAGCAGCAATAACAGTAATTTTCATTGTTCGTGTTAAATTTTAGCAATTAAACAAATACAGCAGCAAACAGAATGAAGCGTTTCTACATTATTTTAGGAAATAAAGGTCATTTTAACATCTGAAATATTGATCTAATTTAATTTAAAAGTAGTGGTCCTTCTGGGAAACAAAAGAGGAAGAGATGGGAAGAAAAAATGGTTGCTAGTATATTATTGCTTCATTTTTTCCAACATTTAAAAATAGTATTTGCATTACTGAAAGCTTAATCACAGGAAACATTGTTCCATGAGTCTGTTGTCTATGGATCAGTGTTTATAAAGCACACAGAGAATTGGTAAAGCTTTTTCTCATTATCTTTAAAATAAAAACATTTCCAGTTGCTCTCATGACACTGAAATAAATTGAGGTGGATTTAATATACTTCAGAAAAGAATATAGTAGGTGCTCAAAATGTGAATTAATCTCTTGGAACTTAACATATGCGAAAGAAATGGGATGCAGCTTGGGTTAGTATTCTTTTGTTACTTAATAGCTGTATGCATTTCGGAAAATAAATGTTATGAGTCTGTGATAGACTAGGTGATGAGCTTCCAAGTTGTAACCACTAATCCGTGGACCTAATAAAAGTTACATCACATGAGAAAATAGCCTTTGGGGATGTGACAGCTTGAAGATTTTTGAATTATTTTGGATTATCCAGGTGATTTTCAATGAAGAACCCAAATGATTTCAAGTGGCAGAGAGATTTCCATCACTAACACATACAGAAAAAAATGCCAGAAAAAGTACCACGAAAAGTGAAAGGCTCAGGAAAAGCTCTTCACCTAAAGCTACCCCACCAATCCCAAACAAAAATATAAATAAATAAATAAATAAGTAAATAAATAGAAACAGGCCTGGCGATACATTTACTCTGGCCTAGTAGTATTGATTTCAGAAACTGGCACCCAGAACTAAGAATAATTTTCTTGTTGTTGTTGTTTTACGTCAGTCTGTCGGTTGTAACTTAAAAATGTAGAAAAATGAATCACACAACTTTTCCCCCAAATTATTTTTGCTAGTATATATTTGCAACACATAAAATTGGTGCAGGTGCTTATTGTATTACTATCCTCCCATCTCCCATACCTTCCTAGAAAAAAAATGCGTATTATAATCGAGTGGGCCACTCTAAATTTTTAATTTAGAGGAGGGTATGGTAGGATAATAAATATTTTTTGAGAAGAAACTTTTCTCCAAAATGCCTGGAAGATTTTCATGACCCACTTATGTCTTTGGCTTCCGCACCAACACCCAGTCAAATGATAAGTTAGAACACAGACCATTCCGTTTTTATGTCTGAATCTGCTGACAATACCAGACACAGACTGTCCCTTTGTCACTCTGGGCCAACTCTCTATTTTTTGTCTCATGATCAACTATCTAAAATGAGAACTGAGTCTGCTGAAACAATTTCACGCAGAGATCTTCATTTCTTTTTATTTCACTGAAGAAGAAGTCCTCTGGCTGCAGAAGAAGCACAATCAAATATTTCTCCATCGGCGCCTTACACATCCTTTGAATGTCTACAGCAAAGCAGTTACATAAAGACGTAGTCACCACAGCCACAGCCTGAGTAACAACACCTCAAAGACTTGATACAGGTTGTCCTTAACTGAAATTATTTATCGGAAAAAGAATTGGAATTAGAAGGACCTATGTCAAAGTGCTGTAACAATGAAGTAGTGACTTTCAAAATTAGTGTCATACTTTAAGAGCTAGGCCTTGGTACATCTTCTCGGGCTTTGATTCTGTGCTCACAACCTGTTTCTCTAAAATGACTAATGGTATGTATTTTGTTCTACATAATAAGAGAACAACTTAGAAAAATAACATTTTCTCAGCACTTTTTAAGAACTCAGCATGAGTAAGTTAGTCAAATGCATCATCAGGGAGTCACAAGTCCTACCAGTGAAAACAATTTTTAAAATATTTAAAACTAGAATAAAACAACCCATAACTTCTCCTGTTCTCATTTACTGTTTATTTCAAAAGTGGAAGAGATTAGATGGTAAAGACAGCAAAATTTGAGGGAAATCTGAGAATTGGAATCAAGAGCCATATTTCTTAGAAATATATTTGTATATTGAACCAGCATTTTATTATATCATCATTCACACTTTCATTTGATGTGCTTTAGAATTATATAATTATGATAAAAATTACATTTTGGAAGAAAAAGCATAATTTGGAAGAAAAATATTCCCAGATGGAAAATAAGATACTAAATCACAGCAACGCTGTTGGCATCATTTGGAACCAATCGTATGTCCCTCCCCACCTCAAATAGGGAGGGACATGGGATTTGTGGTAAACAGCCTCCACTGACTGATCAGGTAACTACAAAAACCACATTCAGTCTCTGTACTCTCAATTTTAAAGTGAAGAAATTCAATCTGTTGGAACAATGAGGTAGTTTTATTCATGAAATATCATTGAATACCTTATAGCAAAAAAATATATATTAGTAGGTACTTGAAGTGAATAAAGATTCTTGTAGCCCATGCTATTAAATTTCATAATCTACTTCAAGTAGATCAATTTCAAAGTAATAAACAATCCTTCATACAACTAAGGAGTACAGACAATGACAGCAGCTCAAATACTTAAGTAAATCAAGTAAGATGGAGTCAATGATAAAGAATAAAAAATGTGTGTTGATTGAGTGTGTAAGGAGTCATGAATCAACCCATGCATTTGCACTTTTGCACACCTAAAAATTATCTTAAATGTTGCCTACTTTGTCCTTGACTTCCATTCTTTCAATGAATATGGATAATATTTTAATGCGATCCATAAGATAGCTTCCAAGATTATAAAACTGCAATTCCATCATTGCCTTCTCTAACTCCATATGCTACAGAATGGTAGATGTGAGGATTAGCGTTTGGCGGGGGGAAAAGCCAGTTGGTCTAAAAATTGGCAAAATACCCATCAGGTCTAAAATATCTGGAGATGATACCATCCTTTTGTTCTATTACCACTGGGGTAGAACGCTGTATGTGAAGCCACCCTATTCAGGTGGGTTTGTTCAGTGATGTATGTTAGCCCAGGGTAATGTGGGTGTGGTTCTCTATGATTAATAGAGTAAGAAATGAATTCCTAGCATATTATGAAACATGAAACATCTGCCAACATTTCATCTGAACCTGCAAGAAATTCCCAATGAATATGGAATAATAACCAACAATTATTTTACTACTTAATGCCAACTTCAATTTTAATTGAAGAAGCCAGGAAGAAGTTTCTCTTCTTTGCTTTTCTATTTCTTTTTTATTCATTTCCTTATCTCATTGTCCCTAGACGGGGCTGTTCTTTTAAATTAACTCCCCATGGTCAGAAATGTGTGAGCACACATAACACAGGAAGCTGAGCACAATGTCCCAGTGCTAATTAAAAGGTTTCATCGTGTTCATTTCCTTGGTACATTAGGAAAAGAAATATGTTTACCTCTAAGAGTTGGAAACATTGCAAAACCCATTTAAATTGAACATTAAGTCTCTGAATCCTTAGGTTTAATTCTTGCTATACTATTTAACAAGATGAGACACATATATGAGCTGTGGGAAATGGGACAGACTAGGCACCTTTCTTTTTCCTCCATGTTTTTTCAGTGTTATCGTTTAAACAGTATTATGAAGAGTCTCCACCTGCTTTAAAGTAATTTAAGCACGTCTCTAACTGCAACTAAATGCTCCCCTACATTCCTGTTCAATTTCAAGTTTCCTCTAGCTACTAAAGAGAGCCAGAGTCAAAAATCATTTTTGTACACGTTCCAACCAAATTTCCAGAAGTGCATACAGTATGTGAAACCCATGAGTATATTAAGATGTAGAATATCACAAAGACTAACCGGAATTTTCACCATGACTCAGGTGCCTTTAAATATTAAAATCGTTAAGAACCATTAATCTTAGAGATTGAGCTAAACAGGAGTAGCAATTATAACATTTTCATGGTATTTAAAAAAACAACACACTTGTCAGTTTTTATTAGGAATCAGTTTCCTGGGTCTTGACAGATCGTGAGAAAAGAGGCCCTGTAAGAGAAGATATTCCACAGACTTGCATAATCTGAAAATTCATAGGAGAATTCACCTTAAAAGAAGGAATAGATTAATAAATTAATAGATTCCTTCTGCTCAGGATCACTGATGCTCTGTGCTGCTGAGCTGGGGACGAAGAGGACCCTCATGAAGTAGGCAGAGGTTTGTTTCATTAGAACTCAGCACTCGGGAAAGAGTCATGAACAGCCCAGACTGACAGCACATACAACTGGAAGCTGCGTTCTCCCCTGTGAGCATCCCACGTGTTCTTGGGGTTCTCTACACAACACAGATATTAGCATACTGATCAGTTCCTTTTAATTGTCGATGCAATTTTAGTAATTAATGTGTAGTATTAAAAGTGAATCAAAGTATCCAAATGAAGATATATATATATCTTAGGCTTAAATAAGTGTATTCATGGGTAAATCTTAATGCTTTTAATTATTACATACATGATGATATCTATAGTATAATGACTTGGAAAAAATGAAAGAATGGCATACCTGACTTAAATTTAAAGTATCTGATTACAATAGCGTTCAAATTTCTCAATGGAAAACAATGTTTTCCATGTACTTCTCTGTCATTCTGGCATGATATTGGTAAGGATCCTTTTCCGTTCTCACTGCAATTTAGAAATTTGGTGTACTTCTAAGAGACCTCTCAACCTGGTGGGTCATTTTATTTCTTTGTAATACATATAGGTCATTTCTGGAAGCAATTTTCTCTCTCTGGAATGTTATTTCCTCTTTTCAAAACTTCTTTCAGTCTACATCACATTTATTTTTCCTTTTGTGAGTGCATTTGTATGAAAATGCACACTGTGTAGAATTTCTTGTATGCAAATACTCATTTTAAAAACTTTCACCAGGATGGCCTAGTCCACCCATCAGTCCTCCCATCTCACTTCAGTTCTTTCTGCTGTTGCCATCCCAGGCGTAGCACAGCTGTCACGTACTAAACTGAGCTTTCTTTACATTCGTCTCCGCTACTGCGTTGTATCTGCAGATCTCAGCATTTTTAATGACACATTATTTTAACAGTCTAAACGACTAGACTGTAAACCTGCTAATTATTATCTCACAAAGTACGCCTGTTCTCTAGAGAATAAACCATTTTTAAATCTCAATAACTCTATGCTGTTTTAGAAAGAACGCTGAAGATTATTTTGACAATTCATTCTTGTTGCATAAAATGTTAAATTACATTTTTCTCTGCAATGTACTAGTATTTATTGCTGCTTAAGTTCTTGGTATACGCCATTCTCACTGGGGTAGGATAGTGTCATAGGGATGTGTCGTGGTTCGGATCTGGAGTGACGCCCAAAAGCCTCATGTCCCTGTGGATGTTGTCTAGTAGAGTTGGTAGGTGGGGCCTGGCACTGGAGGTCTGACTCTGGCCTGCCGCCACTCCAGCCTTGCCATGTGCTTCCACCGTTTTTCAGCCACCAACCTGTGAGTGGACTATGACCTTCTACTATAAGCTACAGTGAATCTTTTCTCTCTTAAGTTGTGGATTTTAGATACTGAGTCACAAAATGAAAGAGTAACAGAGATGTGATGCTTTGATTTGCACTTACTAATGGCTAAGGATGCAGAACATGTTTTTATGTATTTGCTTGCAATTTGTACTTACATAAAAACAGATTCAAGACATTTGTAAGTAAATGGACGCAACTTCACACTGTCATGCTTAGAGAAGTGAGCCACACTCAGAAAGTTAAATAGCGCGTGGCTTCTTTATTAGGAGAAATCCAAAATAAAGGCAACTTATAGAACAACGTGAATAAGATATTGGGAGGCTGGGAGAAAGAAAAGAGGATCAAAAATAGGAAAGAGAGAAGGTTGTCATGATGTGATAGTGATATATATGCACACAACATTCTCAGGCTTAAAGTGACCGTTGTGTATTGCACACATATGCCGCGGAAAATGGAGAAAATATTAAGTTACATTGACTAAGTTGGTCAACAACTAAACCTTTTGGGCATGTAATTAACTTTGTCTTAAAAGGAGAGCGGGAAAGTCCTTGTCACCTTGACAAGGTACATACGTATGTGCACAAAACCCTCAACTTCACTGTAGACCTTAAATCTTGCACTAATACATAAAAAATAAAAAACTACATTCTGTTCGGGACATGCTGTCTATCCTTTGGTCTCTTTTGCTCCAAACATTCCACGTGTATTAGCCACTTTCTCACTATTAGGAAAAAATGCACAAAACCAGGAATGTAAAGGAAGGAAGGTTTATTTTGGAGTAGTTGCTTCAGAGGGTATAGTCTGCAGTTGGCTGGCTAGAAGTCAGACATGCCATCACGGTAGGACATCATGGCAGAGAAAATCTACTCAACCTACGGCAGAGCAGGAAGAAGCCAGGAACAAGACACTTTCAAGTCACGTTCCAGTGACCCATTCTGTTGACAGGTTCCCCATTCCAACCCTCCTTTCGGCTATAACTGATCAATGTATTAATCTATTGATTGCTACAGAGCCCTGATGATTCTATCACACTCCTAAAGCCTCACCTCAGAGCATATGAAACATTTTGGGAACAATTTAAAATCTAAATATCACTCATCTCTTTATGCAAGATGTACATACTCTATTCAAAGAGTTGTCAACAGCCTTCACATTTTCTGCATGAGATTAAGGGTGGGTGCTTCTGAGAGCAAGGTATTTTGCCTTTTTCCCCTTTAATTGGTTACTGATTTTTGAAATGTCCTCCAGTCCTCTTTTTTTATAATCCAGATTCAAAATACTTGGGTTCTTTTTATTAACAATCTCTTTAAAAGCCATATTCTCCTCTGATTTTTATTTTCTGCTTTTCAGTGGAGAGCTAGCTAAAGGCTGCCAACAGTATAAACGTGACAGACTGAACATAGGGCTGCTTTGACATTTCCACCAACAGATTAAGTCATCCATACCCATAATCTCACAAGGAAAAATGCTGACACAATTCTTGCCAAACAGTAGCATACATGGTTTCTCTTTTTTAATTTTATATTATTAAAATTTATGTGAGATAAAATTTCATACTTTATGGTAAATACATGAATTCCAAATTCTGTAACACCTTAGAAACATGTGGATTTGGGAATTAGTGAACATCTATGTCCCCCTCCTTTTTCAGAGGTACACCCCTTTCCTAGCCGACCATTAACTCTCGTTACATCCTGTCATTCGTGTCAGTGCCTGTTTGTTATTACTTTTGTGCATATTGTAGAGCGACACACATCTAGCGCCAGCCCTTGGTGCTTGCTCCATCTCACTGAGCATTACTGACTCTAGGTGGCCCCGTTTTTGTTCAGATGCTTCACATCTGTCTTTCTTTATGCATCGTATTCCACTGTGTATATATTCCACATCTATTTTTTGATAGTGGAGAGTGTTCTATGGCTGGGCATCATGCTGTGTTTCTGAGGTGGAGTCCTTTGTTAAAGGACAACTAGTGTATTCTTTCCCACCTAATAATTGCTATGTGGTCCACGTTAGAGAGCTTTTGTTCCTGCTGTTGAAACCGCCAAACTTGGTACTCTCTCGCTTTCTGGCAAGCCATGCAGAGAGTGGATTCTCCTGGGCGATTTCAGTGGTAGACGGTGATTAGGTACACCACGTGGACTCTGAGGTGCAGGCAGACGTCTGGCTGCAGCTACGCGGGCACCCCTGGCATGCAGCAAAGATGAGTGCTGAGTTGGCCCCTCGTGTTGGCTCACAGGTATAGGTGAGGCTCTGAGCATGGGCCCAGTTGTGCAGCATTGATGGTTATAGAGTAGGCCCAGTTTCTGGGCTCCGAGGTGTGGGCTAGTGGTCGGGGTGGGGCTTCCTGGATGCCTTCAGCGTGCAGCAGCAGGGGATGGAGGTCAGTTGCACTGTGGAAACTCTGAAGTGTGGTGGGTCAGGGTGCAGTTACTATAAGATTATTAATTATTGATAGCTAATAGTTCCACTTAAAGGGGGTATTGGAGTAGGTGGAGAGCAGACTCTACTTAGAGGTTAGATTTAGACATCAACAAAAACGCAGGAGATTACTTATAAGGTGGCGACCAAACTGTCAGTACTCCTACTCCTGAGTGAAATTAACAGGAAGGGGTACTCCAAACATGACTCAGAAGAGTCAGGGAGAGTTGAGAGTGAAGTGGGGAGAGTGTACTGCCAGCATGCTTTAGGATATATGGTTCAGAGAGTAAATAAAACAAGGGAGGAATTTAGCAACTATGGTTATATAAAGAGAAAGAGTTGGAAGGAAAGGAGAAGAAAAAAAAAGAAAAAGGAAAACAAAGAGGAACACAGAAAAAGTTTGCCAAAAAAAGGTTGATGGAAATACAGAAAAATGAAACAGAAAAATAATACAGAAAGAAATTGAAAAAAAGACCAAAAAGGAAAAGAAAACATAGAAAAGAAGAAAACAACAAGATAAAATCGAAACAAGGCCAACAAAGAGAAGAGAATAGAAATAAAAAAGAAAGGAAAAAATAAATTTTAAAAAGAATAATTATAAAGCAAAGAAAAAGACAAAAGGAAAAGAAAAAGAAAAAAGAAAAATGTGAAGAAAAAAGAAAGAAAAAGAAAACCTGATCAGTTACAGGAAAGGGAAGGCGCTAAATTTAAAAAGATGAATCATAAGCCAAAACAACATCACATTGACATTCCAGCCTCGAAGGCAAGAGATGGCAGTGGGTGGGGAGACTAGGTCTTTGGCAAGCAATGCCAGCAGGCATTAAGACCTGGACTTATAATATCCACAACAAAGAAATGACCTACCTCACTGTCTTTCAATAAAAGTTCATTTGTGTGCAAATTAAAATACTTAGGAGACTTCTCATTATGGTAAAGATACCTTGTTATTTGTCCAGTGAAGTGCCCAAAATTATGCAGACATTTAAAAACTGATAGATATTTTCCTCTGTCCCATATATCTCTGTCTTCATTTTATATATAATTATTTAGCTAAAAAATCTATAAAGATGTTGTGTTGTACTACAATGCAAAAAGTAGCATAGATGAGCATAATGTACTGTACTTTCCAAATTACAGAAATATTTTTAATATTGTTATAAAATATGACAAGTACTTGAAGACATAATTCTAATTAGTCTGTCTAAACATTACAGGATGAATATATGCACTGAAACATAGCATGATATTTGATTAATATCATAATTTTTTGTTTTTATCAGATAAAATAATTTTTAAAGTAAAAATAAAATCCATTTCTCTTCTTTTAAAGCAACATCCCTCACTTCAGGCTTGATCTTGCAACTCAAGTCAGTGGTCTATTATTGAATAATATATTTTGTATCTAAGGTCTGTGTCTTAGTTGATCTCTCACTGCTGTGGCAAAAAAAAAAAACCTGACATCCACAATTTAGGGGAGGAAAGATTTATTGAGCTTGCAATGCAGTCTGTGAGGAGTAAGCACTGGTATAAATACATGGCCCAGCCTGGAGATCTGTTCACCCAATTGCAGACAGAAACCAAGGTAGTAAGCCTATGAGATTTCCCAGGAAGGAGCTGCAACAATATTTCTACTTCCTTCCTTTAAGTACTTCAAATTCCCAGTTGGGCCCTTCTCCCCAGGATGAGTCCATCCTTCATATCCCGGCCCAAGCAGAAGTCAACAACACAAACCTGAAATCTATTCCCCGGGTATTTCCTACTTGCAACACGTTAAAAAACAATCTGTCCAGAACAAATCCCAAGCACCTTCCCCTTCCAGCCAGCTCTGTCTCCCAATAACCCACAGTTCCAAATATATGAGGCTTTTTGGGGATACTCAAGATCCAAACCATACCAGTTTGGAGTTACACTCATCATCATTTAGATGAGTATCACAACTTCACTATGTCACTGGTCATGCATGCAGTAAGTCTACAATTAATACAAGGTCCAGAGATGATGTCCCCCTTACTTCTCCTTTATTCAAAATTCAATACTCAGTTCCCTAAACTTCACCAGAAATCCCGTATTCAAGGAGCAAAATTTGACTTTAATTCTTATATAAAGTGCTTTGGCAGAAAAGGAACATCTGCTAATGATGTTTATGTGTATATCTCAAATTGTATTCCACATCTCCTTTTTTCAGTAATGAAGTATGTATATATATAAAGCAGACGGCAGTAAAGACTTTGTTTACATTAGAACATTTCTAAGTCCCACAGAACATCTGTTTCACTTACAATTCTTTGCCAATGATTTAGAATATTCATACTATATATATATATATATATATATATATATATATATATATATATATATATATATATATATATGGTGATACTTCTACTCACACACATGCAAGAATATTGATCTGTAACATTTCTTAATTTCATTTGCATATCTGTCTGTTCTCAAGTGATTAAATGCAGGGCCCCATAGCTGCTAAGCAACTACTCTGCCACTGAACAATTTTGATCCTCACCCCAAGGACTTTTCTAAAGCTCCTCATGTGACACTGTTGTATAGCAAGAGACGAGGGCTGCTCTGGTAGACCAGGCAGCCCCTCTTTTGAATCACTTGCATTCACAATCTCCACACTCACAACATGACCCAAACTATAAATTGTGTCTTATTCGATATTAGGGGGAAAAAGGCGTTTTAGGCTGTTACCTGGAGTAGGGGATTAGAGAGAGAACTTCTAATTAGTGCATGTTAATAACGTGACTTAGAGTGAATTTGTGGAAATTGATGTCATGTGAAAACTTATAAGAAAAGGGAAAAGACCAGGGAAACAAAGGGGAAAATTGCTTGGAAATGTACACACACACACACACACACACACACACACGCACGCACGCACGCACGCACGCACGCACGGGTAACTTTTAGCGAGTTCTACTTTCAGTGAAAAAGGCAGGCACTTTAAAATCACTTAGATGAAAATTAGCAGCACAGTCCTTTTCAATTTCAATTTCCTGGGAAACGCATTTGAACAGTACTTCTGAGTCACTCTGCCTATCCCATCTTGTCAGCAGCCAACTCTGCAGGTCTGTGATGGTAAAAATGCAGTTTGTCTTCGTTGCCTTCTGCGTGCCGTGTTTTGAACACAGTCTCTCACTTATGTTAGAGTAGATTAAATGTATCCTGCCCTACTTCTGGTCACTGCAGCCTGATTTCTTAACAAACAGGAAAATGTTGGAGCATTCTTTCAAAATGTATGACCTGCATTAAAGACCTGATGTTGAGTTTCCCAACAGATACTGAAAAAGTCCTTGATATGAAACTTCATATTTCCTATATGGTTCAGAAAGAAAGAGATTCACTCTCAATAAACACTTGTTTTCATTTCAAAGCAAACTTCTCTTCTAACAATGTTTTATGGTATGTATTTCATATCATTGTTGAAAATAATACAGAACTTTTTTACATATGTATGTATAATATATATGCATATATAAAATATATATGTAATATATAATATATATACATATATATAAAATATATATGTAATATATATAATATATATGTATATATATATGTGTATATATATATATATATATTCACAGCTCTCTGTGTTCTGCTTGCTCAGAGAAGGAGTGCTGAGGTTGCTGTCACATACTCAACACTTGTTAACAAGCCCTGCACATCCAGTTAACCCTCCTAAGAAACTGACCTGATTTACATCCACAGGATAATTGTTTTCTCACACCTGAAGGCACAATCTCTAGATGATAGATATTATACAAAGACAATAAGTTTCATAGTAGAGAGAGACAAAAAGCAAATTATTACATCAATGCTCATACTGAGTGCCATTAAAGTTCATATAAATATATCTTAAAATATGAAACTTGCATTCACTAGTTTTTCTTTCATTTGTGACTCAACTTTAAATGTCTCAGTGTATCCAAGATGCATGCTTTTTAAGACTTTACAAAGAGAAAATTCAAAGTAAGAGAATATAGATTACATTGAACAAAAATTTTCATAAGTTTGATATAAAACATGATACCTTCGTCACATAATAAGGGTGAACTGAGTGTGTATGCATACAGCTTTTTTAAATGTGCAATAATAGGATTTTAAGGCACCCTGAGTTACATTGAAATCCCTTCTTTTATTACTTTGGTTTTGAGAGAGGAGCTGGCTAGCATTTAAATTGTGTTCCATCTGCCTCAGCCTCCAAGAGCCTGAATATCTTCCACATTTGGCTGAAAATTATTACTTATAAAACAATACATTTTGAAAGAAATTTAATTGTTTGTTTTTTGAAGATACAGAGTAGAACCACATTCTGAATAAAATTACTGTTTTCCTTGAGTACTATTTTTATATAACATGTTCTGTTGAACCAAAATGTAGGACCACATTTCCAGATTCCCCCCAATACAGCACTACATAAAATGAAATATTTTGGTTCACATTCAGGTAAAAACATATAACCAAATACCAGAAGCCATTTTTAATTTTCCCCTGTCTCCTTATCTTTCCTTCTTCTACATTATACCAAGACCTATGGCTCCTCGTGAGAGTGTTTCGTCATTTGTGTTTTTTCTTTATGAATCAAACAGAAAGTTTAGAGGCAACGAAACTTTTTTGGGGGTTGAAGATAGCAACTTGGGAAAACACAGATTAAGAGTTTTGAATGAGTGCTTGAAGAAAAGCAGATTGCACATGATTTTCAAAAAGGAGAAGCGGAAAACCTAGTGAATTCCTCCAGTTCCATGAAAGAAGGTGTGATTTATACAGAGAATTTATTCTAATATTAATTCATATAGCACTAAAACATACATGATTGTTTGCCATTTCTAAGTATAACACTCTTTGGTCGTTTGTCACAGTTGCTCAGTCGCAACATCCACTGAAACAGGTGAATGACTTTGAAGGTCGGGGCCAGATCAGAGGTCAGCATTCCTGCATTATTTCATGTGCCCATTTAAGAATTCAGCATCCCCCACAGAAGCCTAAACTACACATAGAACCGGATTCCCTAAGATCTCTGGGCTTTATTATTTTATTTTATTTTATAGAGACAGGGTCTCACTCCATAGCTCAGGCTGGTCCTTAACTCACTATGGAGCCCAGGCTGGCCTTGGACTCCAGGTAGTCTTCCTTCCTATCTCAGCCTCCCAAGTGCTAGAGTTGCAGGCATGTGTCACCGTGCCCAGCTTACGTGGTGCTGGGGAACCGAAATCGGGTCCTTAGTGTTCGACTTAGCACTTGCAAAGCAAATGCTTTAAACACTGAGCCATTCCTTCACCCTCTTGACTTCATTTTAAAATGTTCTATAAATGTTGTTTATCATCACAATTTCTTCTATATAGCACATTTCTGAGTCAGAAATAATTAACTTAAAAATAGAAAAATATAGTTTTCAATTCTATGAGTGCCTTTCAACAATTTTGGAGTCAACCTTTAATTCAATATGAAACAAACCAACAAGAACAACAAGAAAAAAAGGTCAGACAAAAAGTTAGATTCTGTGCTAGATGCTGTAAGTCAATTCTACTATAACTGAGTCAATGTACTTGCATGCACGTGTTCTTATGCTTAAAAACACAGCGTCTAATTACTAGGAAATAAGTGCTGCACAAAAGAGGCCCTGGCTCAGCTGCTCAGTCACACTTGGACTGCCTAGCCGATGAGTGAACCTGGTTGGAGAAAACAAATCTCCCAATGAGTATTTGGTTACATAATTCCTGGCATAAATTTGCATAATTAGAATGAAATTGGAAAAAAGCATTCCAAATAAAGAGAAGCACATGAGCCAATACATGGAGGTGGGAAAGTTGGGATTGAGATATAGGAGCAGAAAGCCATGTTGGTGCGAGCGTTATCATGAGGAGTCTATGTCTACTCTTCCTCTTTATTTCCGTCACACCACTTCCAAATGCCATGAATATTCAAATTGAGAAGTGCTTTTTTAAAACTGATGAATCCACTGATGGCAGGAAGTCCCTGAGTAACTTCAGATTTGGGCTGGTTACTTAAAACAACAAGGAGAGATTAAAGGTTTGGGATTATCAGCCCCATCCTCCAATTTCGGAAAGGACAGAGTTAAGATGATTGATCACTAATGGCTAACTGTTTACGTTTAATTGTATAAAAATTCAGAAAATTATTTTTTCCATTCAGTTTATAGGATAGAAACAGAGTAGACATGAATGAAATTACTACAAACGTAGGAAGGTAGGAAGGAGTTTAAGCTACATGATGTACTGCATTTGGATGTGGGAAGCGTTTGACGTTTAAGAGCAGAGGTATGAACCTATCGGAACCCTGTCAGCAATGTGCTATGACGTCAATTTGTAGGCAGAATTAGAACTATAAAACTAAAAGCATTAGCAGAACACAGTAAACATTACACGGTAGAGCCAGGGCTGATGGTACAGACCTAGAAGTACAACACTCTAGGAGACTGTGGCAGCAGGATCACAAGCTTGTGCCTGCCTGCACATTTTGGGACCTGGCAAGATCCTTTCTCAAAATCAAAAAGAAATGGGTTAGAAGTGTAGATCAGAATAAAGCTCTCAGTTGGGCCTCTAGTCAAATGAATAAATAAATAATTAAAATTAAAACATACAGTATATGAAGACTGAACTAATGTGTCTGTAATGATGACATTAAATCTACAAAAATCAGTTTTAATTTTGCTGAAACTGTCAGAATCTGCACACTTTAGGCAACTCAGAATATGTCGAATATCTAGAAGAAAGAAAAATTTTCAGTGAACAATTTTATGAGTTTTGATAAAAAGATTTCAATCACTTAGGATTCCTACACAGAGCTATATCCCTGGAGAACAAATTTTAAAAAAATCTTTTAATATAAATCCCGCATTACCATAGATCAAAAGCCACTTATCCTAACTAAAATCTGTTATACTACCAACAAGCTTCTTCCTAAAATACAGACACAGTCAGGGGACACAATCAGTAAGAATTCATAAGAAATAAATAAAGATTAACACACAATGGCCATCTCACAAGGAATTCAGTGAAGAAACCACAACTGTAAGTTACAGAGTAGCATTAAATTCCTTTTAAGGGAGCAATTCTGTAGTAATTTGTTTTTGCTGAATAAGAAAATTCAATCAATATTCTCAAATTTTCTCTGTACTTTTCATTCATTGTACAATCCTACTGTGCCAGCCTTAAAGGGAATTGAAAAACTCATCTATTTCGGAAGTGATGATGGTTTTTCTTGTTTTCCGTGGTTTCTTACCTTTATATTAGAGTCACAAACTTTTTATCTTCTTAGTCACAGCTCATATTATTTTGTATTTTAAAGTGATTTTCATACTGTATAAGTTTCATATTTATGATTTTTGTTTCTTTATAACATTGTTTTGTATTTTAAATATGCAAAAACATCACACCTCTGCGATGGTAGGCCTAGGGAGTTTTCACATCGGATGAGTTTTGTTGTGATAGTGTGATCAATTATAATTTAATATCAGTCTGCATCATGACCTTCTTCTGTCAACAAACTCCCTGTACTTTTAGGATGGTCCAAATCAACAGGTGCTGCCTATTAATACAGAAGTATGTATGATAATATTAATGAAAACTAAGAAAACTGCATGAGTATGTGTGTGACTGATATGTACAGTAAAGCTTAACTGTAGTCAATACAAAAATAGGGGAAAACAAATCTGTTTAAGACATAGAAAATGAGGTTAGCTTGAGCACAAAGGGCTTTTGCTAATTTAAAGGACTAATGTAAACTCTATTCTCTGTGGGTGGAGCCAAAGGTATTATAATATTTATTATTGCTGAAGAATTCTTACTTTATGCTAGAAAATGATGGTGCCTTGTATATATTGCTATATAACATATACATATTACATCACAACTACCAATGTCATCACAAATTGAAACTTCAGAAACTCGATCAGAGAACTTAAATGACTTCCCATAAGTTGTGTTTATATAATGGTAATTATTCTGATTTCCATTATTTAAACCTCTTTTCCTACTGGAATCAAAGATAAATGTAGACATTAAAAAGAAAAAAATCCACACATTATTTACTTGGTAGATTGTCATAATATACTTGAATGCTATAAAGGTCTTCAAAAATAAGCCAAGACTCAAAATCTTCTTAAGAATTAAATGAGAAAATAAAGTGTTAAGTTCAAAGATAATGTTTATGGATGATTTAGTGTTATATAGTAGAGATGGTCTGTGTGAGACTAAAGTGGATAGGGGAAGAGATTGTAGTTTTAATAAGATGTATACGTGCACAAGATACTCTAGTTCAATGTAAACATTAGGTATTGCATACATATATATTAATAAAATGAGAAAAATTGAATATACTATGTATGAAAATCAGAGAGATTGAAATCTGTCATAAATAGCCACACCTTGAATATAACTTTAGATAAACTTAACCTAAGCCATATTTTTAAAAATTCAAAATGACAAATATGCGTAATTCTGCAATGATGAATATTTAATCAGAAGAAAGGGCTGTTCTAAAGCATACTTAGTTTCTATAAACACAGTGTAAATAGGAATTGTTAGAATTATGGATTAAAACACCTTAATTATGATTGAATGTCAGTATAATGCTAACTACACAATACCAAAGGCAGAGAGATATTTTTAACTATTTTTGCAATGATTCACAAAGTCACTGAGGTAGTATGTGTGACAAGGTAAACAGCCTGCCAAATGTGTTAATGTTGCTGCAAAATAAAAGGTCCTAAAATTATATTGTTCTATGTGAATATGTCATATTAGGGCTACTGTGGAACTATTCTCACCTAAGTGTGTTCATTTTTTATGCATAATTATACAAAAATCATGGGGAAATATGTCAGCTTCCTATTAGTTCCTGGTACCTCATTGATGAGATTGCAATAGTGAACAGATAGTGGTTCACGCAGCTAGAAATTTATAAAGGCTCAAAGAAACAATGAGGATTTGATTACATTGTAGGATGGAAAACTTGTTTAATTAAAAATGTAAACCATGTCACAGTGGGCTAAATCAAGATACTACTTGCTCATATCTCTGCCTCTTATAAAGTCTACAGGAAATCTCATATATTTCTTCAGGAAACACCAGACTCCCACCTTCAAACTTCTGCCTGACAAAACCCTAAGCTTAATAATATAGTAGTTGATTATTCACTCAGTTAATGATTATTGACCCACAATAGTGTGTACTTAAGGCACTGAATAATCACCACTGATTAAAGGAGATCAATGAGAGAGGAAGCTGAGCTCAGACAAATGTAACCTTTGACTTATCAAAAATAAAAAACTCACTCGCTGAAAGTGATTTGTTTCTATAATGTTTCTTCCATCTTTATCAAAATAGAAAAATTTTGGTTAAATCAATTATATTATACCTAAAGTAACATATGATATGGAAATTTATGTGATTTTCATAAAATTATTGGCATTTGAGTAATCTCTGCAAATTGTTTTCACCATATATATATTACTTTGACATATATATATATATGTCAAAGTAATAATTTTTAGTGTATGTAAGCTATAAAAGGATGAATTCAGTCCAGTAGAGAGCATTTTAAACAGTAAATACAAAGGAATAATTATTGTCCTTTATTCAGTAGGGACTAAAAGTTTGTTATAATTTTATTTTTAGTATTAATTCATTTATTAGTTCTTAGATGAAAATTTTGCATGTCAAGATTTGTGGAGGTTTCATGCTTTTAGAAGAAATGTTTAGTTTCACCTTTGCAAGTAATAGGAATTCGAAGGAAACTTGCAAAATAGACGCACAGAAATTGTTAAGAATATTTTTTAAAATAGAAAATCACATAGCAAATAAGTATGTATAAATACTATGCATATACTCATATAAAGCCAACTGGTGATTTTTGTTTGTAAACATTAAAAAAAAAATCGTTAATGGCTACTGTACGTTGGATTCTAATGGCCTCACAGAGGCCCACGTGTTCATGGTTTGTTCTCCAGGCCATGGCATTTTTGGATGAGGATAGAACATTAAAGGGAGGTACATGTTGGAGGTGGTCAGTTCATTGTTGAAGCGGCACTGAAGGGCATATTGGGCTCCTAGACCTTTCCAGCTGTGTGAAATAAGCAATCTGCTCATCACCCTCCCTGCCATGGTGCCCTGCATTACCACAGACCCAATCCTATTGGGCTACGTGGTTAGGAATAGAAACCTCTTAAACTGTAAGTAAAATAAAATTTTACTCGTAGTCTGATTGTTTCAGGCCACAAAGAAATAAAGCTGACTTAAAAAGTTCTTTAATCTAAAACTCAAGTCGACTTTCCTATAGTCGAGTGCTTATTAAGTTAATAACAATTCCTGAGCATTGAACTTGAGAATCAAAAAAAGTATTTCCTATCCAAAGAGAATTGTAATTAATTAGCCTCAAAATATATGCAATCTGAAAATTTAGTTAACTTTTTATTGGACAGTCCTATCTGAGAAAAGAAAATTTAGAACTTTGGACTTGAACATCATGAATAAAGAGTTAATTGTAAATGGAATATGGACAATACAAAACTGAATGCAGAAAATTAAGTTCTGGGATGGATGCTGTGAACCGTAGTATAAAAAAACTGGCTTTTCTGTACAGTTACTGAAGAATTAAACAGCTTTTGAATGGAAGAGAATGCAGATCATTACTATTTGACTTAAATCAGAGACTGATAAACTAAGTGACTATAAACAAAATCAGTAAGAGACAAATAGGTTTTATTTTTTTAATCTGTCTTCTCAAATCTTGTTCATAGCTTATTTCTATAAATACAATTTTCTTCAAACACAGCCCTGCCTACTCATTTAGGTGTCATCAATAGCTGCTTTCACTGGTAAAATTTCAGTAAAGACGACACTGGCAACTTTTACCATGTAAACAGACATGAAACATTTACCATTTGGATCTTTATAGAAAGATTTTCAGACTGAGAAATTGATAGGGTTAAGGCTGCTTGATTAGCCTTTAGATGGCTATGTGTTAAACATTAATTTTGGCATATCTAAGAGGTTATTTTCATTGAACTTATAAATAAGCAGATTCAGTAAAGTAAATTGTCCCGTGCTATGGTTTGGATCTGTAATATCCCCCAAAACTTACTGTAGTAGGAGGTAGTGGGATAATTGTGTGTTATTGGAGGTAGGGCCTGGCCAGAACGACGGGACACTTGGAGTTTGACTTGGAAAGACTGTGTCAACTTTTTAGTTTGGGGGTTGCCCGGGGCAGAACTTCCAGGTGTGTGTTGACTTGTGGGTCAGGACTTGTGGCTCCTGAACTGGGGACAAACTGTAAAGGAAGGAAGAACAAACGTTGTTACAGATTCTTCCTGGGAAGGCTGAGCCCTGCCTGTGTCTCCAGACAATTGACATGCTCCTGCTTTCACTCGGTTTCTCTCTGCAATGGGATGCGCAGCTTTTCAGCCTGAGCCATATTCTTCCACCTTTGCCAGCTGCCCATCTACTGACTATGTGAGACCTTCTGAAACTGTGAGGTAAATACACTTTTCTCCTTTCAGTTGTGGCTGTCAGGTATTTCTATTACATCAGGAGAAAGTATCCAAGACACTTCCAAAATGTTCAATCAATTGAAAGTCTAAATATAACAAAAGCCGATCCAACCCAGCTATAAGAAGAGAGAATTTTCTCTCTCATGGCCCTAAAATTGAGACATCACTTTTTCTAGTTGTGCAATAGATTCCAGCCTCTGAACTCAAATTGGAACAAAAGATTTTCAAGTCCAAGGCTTATCTTCCTGCACAACCCGGAATGAATTCCTCAAATAATATTTGTGTGTATGTGTGTGTTGGGGTGGTGAGTTGCACTGTAGATCAGTCCCATGGTTTGAAGACTCAGCCACATCCCAATGTTATATTTTTTCCTTTGATTTTGAGATAGGCCTTCCCTAAGTTCCTAAATTTACCAGCCTCGTTTAACTCCCTGCTTCAGCCTCCCAGAGCGATGGAATTACAACACTGTACCACAAGGCCAGCTAATAAGCCTCTTAATATATAAGTCATGATGGCATTTCCCTACGGGATCCTAACTGATAAATATGACATATGTTAAAAGCTGACGAGCTGCAGTTTCTCTGGCGAAGACTAGGATGAGAGAAGAAATTAAAAGAAAAGAGAACAGGCAAGAGCTGGGAAACTGAGCCATATAACCGTTAACAAAATCATGAACTAGATTTGTGATACTGGCAATAGAAAATCAAAAACAAATGCATTACATCATGAGCTGCATCATACCCACGTGTTATAAAAAAAATTTTGTTTTCTTTTTGAAGGAAACTCATTAAACCCATTCCTTCCAATAAAACAACAATAAAACCTCAATCCCAGATTAAAGAAGCTCCATTTCTCACATCTCAATGGATTTTTGCCCTCCCAAAAATTCAGAAGTTAGTGGAGAAAACAGAAAATATCACTGGAATTACTCAGATCTGACTCTAGCTTGAAAGATAAAGTGTAGATAGTTGCTTTTAATCAAATGTGCAAAAGAATCTTTCCAATTTTGGTGGATGCCCTTAGACTTTAAGTTGACCTATGTATTTTTCTCCTTTGCTCAATGATCTTAAAGCTATCCTGACAAACACATCCCTTTTCCTGTAACCAAGAAAGAAACCTTGGTTAGGAATGAGAGCTGAAGCAATGGCTGGAAGACCTGGAGGTTAAGTGTTACCTTTCCCAGCCAAAAGAACCGTGCAACCCAGGGCTTCCACCTTCTTTATTCAAATAACACAAAGAATCAGAGGATGGGTGGGTTGTCATCATACTTAGCACGCATTAATAATACTGGGGTGATTTTGAGACTGCCTTCCTTTCAGTTACCCTGGATGACTAGCCCTGCCTGAGCTCCCAGACATCAACTAGCTCCTCCTTTCATTTGTCCCCTGTTTCACTTGACATTCTGACTGCCACCAGGAAGGCAATTCGCCCAGTCTCGTCCATGCATTTCCACCTTTCCTAGCTGCCCACGAATAGATTGTGAGACCTCTTGAAACTGAAGTCAAAACTCTCCTCCTTTACATAGTGGATGATAGGTATTTTGCTCTCCCGGCAAATAAGTAATTAAGACAGAAATTGCTAGCACGGAAGTGAGGTTGTTGCTGCTATTTTTACCTGGTCATGTGGTTTGGAAGCCTTTAGAACTGGTTTGTAGGGGGGAGTATGGAAAGTTTTGAGGATGTCAGCTGGAGGAAACTTAAAGCCCTCTAAGCAGAGCTTGATGGGAGATGCTTGTAGGAGCACAGGAGACCAGAATGCTGATAGAAATGTGGATTGAAAAGACCAAGATGGAAAAGTTTTAGATGGGAAGGTTGCAAAGGAGAAGACTAAGGTGCAGAGATTTGGAGATGGCTCAAATGTGGATCATCCACTGGAGAAAGCCTAAAGCTGTGAGCAGATTTAGCTTAAACGAGTGAAGACCAAGGCTGCAGCTGTAGGCATCTCTTGTTACTGGGACTGTGTGCCGTTGGGAACTCTGGCTGAAAAGAGAGAGTGCTTGGGGTTTGACTTGGAGGACTGTGTCAACTCCTTGAAATTGCAGGCAGCCAGGGCATGCTTTCAAGTGTATGTTGTTGACTTGGGAGCCAGGAATTAAGGGAGGCCTCTACTGGCAGCCGTAAAACAGTAAAGGAAGGAAGAAAAAAACATTGTTACAGATTCTTCCTGGGAAGGCTATGGCCTGACCTGAGTTTATAGACACCAACTTCATCCTTATTTCTCTTGGCTCCTGATTCTCTTGGTTAAATCTACATTGGAGTGAGAATCTCTCTAACTCATGCCATGTGCCTCTACCATGACTGGCTTTCCATGAACAGATTGTATGAGAGCTTCTGAAAATGGGAGCTGAATAAATCTTTCCTTCCTTAGATGGTGGATGGTGGGTATTTTGTCCAAGCAATGAGTAAGTAAGATAATCATGCTTCTGATTTTTATGTACCAAAATAATAGTTCTCTTCCTTTGATCTACTGGAAAACTAGATAAGATCATTCCTCTGCATTCTCAAAGGCTAACTAAAAAATTAGTACACAGAGGAAAGGGAAGATGAAAAAGGCTTTAAAAACTAAAAAAAAAATTGTCTAAAATAAACCAATTTTCCTAATTACCTGGAATATTATTAATTGCAATAAAGAGAGTACACCCACACCTTTTAAAAAAAATATTTGACAGGACAAATGCTATTTTTAATACTACTAATAGTAGAATAGTAATATCATCTTATTTTAGAAATCACCTTGAGAAAATGATGGTAATGACTCCATGCTGTGAAATTTCATTTTCCTTAGCAAAAGAATGAATATTAAAAAATCTTATGGCTGGATATTTTATACTGAATCTTTTCCAGAACAGTGGATATAAGGAAACTAAATTGAGATTAAAAAGATGCTAAGGAGACATTTGGTTCACACCTTTCTATTTCCTGTGACAACAAGTATCAAATCTTCAGGCTAAATGCTTATATGCACGTTTATGGAACTGGGAAGAGCAGAAAACAAAATTGGAAAATAATCATACTCTGGTAGATTTGCTGACTGTTTATAATATACTTTGATGACCTTATGTGTTAAGAGTTGAAACCTAAAAGTAGTTGTAGATCCTCCAAGGGGATGTTGAGACACCAGTCTCCCCCTCTATCAGTTACTGGCTACAGGCTTCTGCCACCTGGTGAGTCTACCATAAACAATGTGCCAACACAGACAAAAAGCAATGTGGCCACATTCATCATAGATTGACACCTCTAAAAGTGCAAAGCAAACTAAACTTTTCCTCTTTCAAACTTGATTTTTCTCAGGTACTTGTTAGAGCAATCAAAAATGTGCATTTTGATACTGGGATTGATTACCAACTGTCCAAAAGCAGGGATTCGCTCAATTTCCTTTACTTCGTGAGAAATGACACATAGTAGTCATGAAAGGAGAGATTCTTATAGACAGAAAAAAAATCATGATTTTTTTTTCTATCCTGATCAAAAAGGAAGTGGGCGCCAAGGAGAGCGGCAGATAGCACATCTTTGTTCCTCAGTTCTTTTCTCGAGATGCTTATTTACATGGCAATAAGTCTCTACTACATCTTGAAGAAAAAAAGAATCTACATTCTCAATATGTCATTTTCTTATTCATTTACCTTTCTTGTCAAAATATTTTACCTTCTATTTTAAATTATTCTACTTTTCAATCTGAATCTATTCCCTTTTTCTTTGTCCTATTAAGGCAAAAAAAAAATTTTAAGTAGCATGTTTGAACAGAGAGGGGGGAGAAAGCAAAGGAAAGGGTGGAAGAAGAGAAAGAAAGGAATGCAGAAAAAGAAGGGCAGGGAGAGAACGACGCTAAGAAAAGAGAAACGTGTTTGATTAATTGACTTGCAAAAAGGAAAATATTTCTTGGATCTATTCTAGGACCTTAGAACCTCTTTACTGGTCCTAGAACTTAAATACAAATAACCAGAATCATTACTACATTTTTGTAGCTTACATGATGTGGTTTCAAATGCTCTACTTGAATCTCTTTTACTTTCTATATAACATTTGTATCTTCTTTTGCAGTTGCAAGCTCATGTACACCTTATAAATTTGCTGCCATTTATCTTTCTCTCAGTCCATCCAATGTAAGCATTAGTGTGATGACTCAGTATGAGAAGGACAGTGGAGTACAGGAACAACAGCTCAGATTTTGTAGACCTGGATGTACAAATTTAAATCTCACCTGTGCTATCATTATACCTAGAATATTTCTGAATTAATGCAAAATCAGATTCAGAGACTCAGAAGTGTAGTCAAGTCTAAGAAAAGGTGAAATTTGACATGAATTCTAAAGATAGCGACTGGAGTGCCACTTGTTATATGCAATGGAGGTAAAAGCATAGTTAATTGGAAGAGGTTGGCACTATTGGTAAAAATAGGGGAGACTTTTGCTGACTCTCATTTTGTTTCTTTCTCTGCTTGAGGTTAGGATTTAGTAGTAAAGGTCCCCCAAGTGGCTCTTGTACTTGGAGGGTTATTGAACAGTGGGGGTGCATTTCTCATCAATAAATTTACTATTATTAGAAAGAAAAGGCGGAACGCTAGACATGTGGCTTGCGGGGGTTTATTGTTTGCATTTGTTTCATTTTGTTGTTTTTGATTTTACCAAGGATTGAAACAGTATCTTCACAAACTGAAAACATGAGGCAAAATAAACTCTACCTTTAAGAAACAGGTGTCCCATGGTCTCCATGAGTGTAGGAAAGCTAATTAACGCAGTTTTTATTCCTGAGATCTGAAATTGCCTGAGTCTCATAATTATTGCTGCGTTTGGAGTATGGGGTCTGTAGCATTAGCACTGTGGAAGCCAAAACAGGGAGATCATAAGTTTGAGCACAGATCAGGTAATTTAATAATTTGATGAGACCCTATCTCAATATCTAAAGGAGGGATGAGGTCTAAATAGAGATAAGTGTGAAGACCCTGTTTTCCACCTCAAATATTGCAAAAGAAGAAAGAAAAAGGAAAGAAAGAAAAAAGTTGAAAAGAATGCCTGCAATGTATAATGCCCATCTTTTTTTAGCTTTTGCTTGTACACAATGTCATTTTGCTTTGAGATTTCACAATCTCTCTACACTCTACTTTGCTTCTAACTGTTCTCTGACTCTGGCTTGAATGTCACATTCTAATCCAACATCCACCAGGCTATCAGAGAGATTTTTGTCTAAAATATAGTTCTTGCATAATTTATATGCCACGATCATTATCCACAAACTGTAGAAATGGCTCTGCACCCTGTGAAGAATCAAGCTTCTGATTGTATTGAATTTTATTTTTATGCTTTGGTAGTGCTTAGTATAAAACCCTGGGTGTTGTTTATACTAGACAAACACTCTACCACTGAGTCATATTTTAAGGCCCAATGTTCCATAATTTTAAGTGACACTTTTGCAACAGTATTGCATTTCTATGACTACAAAGTTAGCAATCTCACAAATGAGAGTTTGTAATTTCAAATTCTGAAAGTTCAAGGTTTAAAATTAGTCTTATGAATCTCAGATGTGGGGAGGGCTGGTTTCTACTAAAGGATCGGGAAGAAGAATGAATCTTAATGTATTTTTTAAGCTTCGAGGAGCACTTGCCCCGTGGCTCATGGCCTCCTCCTCGGGTCACTCACCTCTTGTTGCTCTTATCGTGTCTCCTAATATTAACTCTGATCCCCCAACTTTCTTCTTAAAAGCCACTGAGATTTCCACTGGGCTAACTTGAATACTGCAGGAAGATAGTCTTATTTCTAGAACCTTAATTCAATAATATTTTCAAAGTCATTTGCAAAAGACATTGTGTAAGGTAAGAGGACTCCTTGTTTTGTTCAATACATAGGCATTTTGGGGGCACATTTTAATCTTCCAACACCATTAAAAATAAAGCTGACATAAGTTAAATTTAACTAGTAGTTTCTGAAATGTGCTGATTTTTATAATTTTGATATATATATGCTATAAATAAAATAAAACATACTTTATAGACACTTGGGCATAACTGGATTGGGAACATAGTGAGTCCATCAGTCATTTTCAATGATGCACACATGTACAATGAATGTCCTAGCAATGAAGTTACTGATACTGACAAACTGCACCGGCCACTTAAAATAAG
Organism: Ctenodactylus gundi; assembly: GCA_004027205.1. NCBI lineage: Eukaryota > Metazoa > Chordata > Mammalia > Rodentia > Ctenodactylidae > Ctenodactylus > Ctenodactylus gundi. The sequence goes on along the minus strand of PVKB01002071.1, from coordinate 90,434 downwards.
GTTCCTTCTGCTGAGTGAATTTTCCCAATAAAAAGAGCCATTCTTGATGTCTTAATATAAACAAATGAATACTTGGCTGACCTGTATGCTATAGTATTTTACAACTGAAAATATAGTTTTATTAAAATATGCAAATTGTTTTGTGTTCATGCTAAAATATTGAGTTTCTATAGTCATTAAATAGAGACATCCACACATTTTTAACGAGCCTTACTTTTTGCATAATAGTTGACTACTCTAGAGATAATTTTGCAGAAACTAATAGACAATGTCACAGAAGAAAGAACATGAATCTAAATTTCAAACCCACTTTTGTAATTTGATAGCACTCAGAATACTTAATTAAAAAACCTTAATAGAGCAGTACAGCTTTAAAAAAACAATGTTTCTGCATCAAAATCTTCAAAGATTCCAAGGTGACACTATACACCTCAATTTTATGTAATTTACAATAATTGAACAATTATAGATAAAAGCAGAATGGGAGAAGGTTTTATTTGTTCAAATGATTTTTGACATTTTGTCTTAAAAATGACATCTCCCTCTGTGACAGTGACATGAGTTTCAATTGTATTTGCTTCAGAATCACCTAAAGTACTGCAAACTTCTCGGTGAGTCATGCAGGTCTGACCCTGGGTGATGGTTGTTGATTCTGGTCCCATCCTCCCTGGCATCCTCTCTGAGCCACTTTGCTATCTGGTCTCCATGGACAAAGAAGCTTCCCCCTCCCCCCGCCCCTCAGGTCCTTGTGCTATGATATTTTTACCTTGGTTGTTCCGAACATGAACTAAGTCCTTGGAAACTGAGCCAAATTACCCTTCTCATTTTAAGTTGTGGGTGTCAGGTTCTGCATCCCGATGACAAATAGCTAATGTACTGGCACTTGTACCATCGTTATTACCTTGTACTACCTATAGAAATAATGGAAAGAGATGTGAATACTTTGAGGATAAATACCACTGGAATGCATACTGGGCCATATTCCAAGTTTTTGTTTGGTTGGTTTGGTTTTCATTTTCTTTTTTGCTTTTTCATGTGAAGATATAATGCTCTATACACCTCATTTTAACCCCATACTCCAATTATTCTATGTCAGTTAGTAAGAATCTAAATCTTTAAGAAACATTGGTGGACCATGGAAGATTTCAAAATATGTGTCAACAGGCCAATGCATACAAAAAGTCTAGTATATGTAGACAATGGAGTGGTCCTCTTCTATAAAGACAGATATATAAATGGATGTAACTTGAGACCATCATGCTTAGAAAAGCAAGTCATACAAAATCCTTGGGTGGGGGGGAGGGGGGAGGGCGGAGAATAAAAGAAAAAAAAGGAAGTCATATAAGGTGAAATATTGCATGTTTTTTTCTAATAATGAGAAACCCAGAATACAGGCATTTTACAGAACCAAATGGTTGTGGTAGTAGGAGTTGTACCAAATGGTGTGAGAGTAGGTGGGGGGAGAGAGGGTGGGAGCAGGAGGGCACACAAGGAAAGGGGACAGGATTGCTAAGTTGATATGATACATATATGTGCACAAAATCCCCAAACTTCATGTAACCATCGTATATCACACACACACACACACACACACACACACACACGTATATACACATACTAATAAATATTGGGGGGGTACTATTTGATGTTACAGCAATTGCACCTTGGAGTATATTGTTTTGTGATTCTACCTTTAAAGTCTTCTTAAATTAGAACTTTCTAAACCGACATTTCCGACAATTCAAACAACAGCCCGAATTACTGCTTTACACTTCCGTAAGTAGGACAGTGATGGGAATGGGGAGGAAGTGTTGCTAATATCAGTAATTATCAGGCTTGGAATGTCAATGAATATCATCCTGAATTTCTTTTGAAATATTATTACCTGGACTACAACCACGAAGATTATACTGTAGTATTCCAGAAGTATCAAACTATTTGGTTAATGTTTATTATATATATATATATATATATATATATATATATATATATATATATACCTACATATGTATATAAAAGTAAAGAGCACATTGCCACTAACCCTTCTCAAAATATTTCTTTCTTGATTCACACACATTTATTCAATCATTCTTGTCACATACTTATTTGGGCTGTGTGTGTGTGTGAATGTTTCAAAATAGAAATGAATGCCATCTACTGAAAAAGTGTCCTCATAAAAAAAACTCTGTATGTATGTTTTTGCCACCCACCATACTCGTTTGATATGGCACGGAGTAGCTTAGGGCTCTTTGTCAGAGTCAAAGTAACTATGAAGAGCAAATGGTTTGAATCGACCTAGTTCATAAAAGCAGCCATGACAACAGGACTCATGACAAAGAAGAGGTCCTGTACAGCTGCTTCAGAAAGCAGAAAGCATGATGGGTATTGAAGCAAAGTTGAAGCAAAGGGGAATATTGCCATGGCAATGATGACATTGTGGCTTTTACTCTAGTGCACATTTTTAAAATTTAAGAATTTAATGTATTTTCAATCACCCCTTATATTTAGGATGGTCAAAAATGTATCTGAATTTTCCAATTAAAAGTGATTTTGAGGCTCATCAGGACAGAAAATCACCATTGACGTGAGCAAATAGAACAATATGTTAGTAAGTCCAAAATTTAATTACATAAAGGAAACTATTTCTACTATCTACATGACATTAAATGTGTCTGAATGTAATAGAAGACATTTTGTTAAACTTACTTTTAGTTTTATTTTTATCATTTTTGTTCTAACTGGGCCAATATGTTCAATACAGAAAATGTGCCTTCTGATATTTCCCTCCAAAAAATATAGAAATTTTAGCAACTTGGTTACTATTGTCCTCCATATTTTTTCTCATCTTTTTTTTTTGAATTAACTATGTCTGTTATAGTGCTGAAAAAGAACATAGATAAAATTACTTTTTCTCTGGCTGGTTTGCAGTCATCTTGGCTGACCCTTCCTTTATCTGTTCCTGTAGAACAAGAAGTCTTATAATTGAACGTTGTGTCAGGATTGAACTCAGCCAGCTGGCTCTAAAATTTTAAACACGATCCCTCTTTTGCATATTACAGTGGAGCAGTAGAAAAAAAGCCAACGTGGCATTGACTGGAGTATCTTGGCTAGGACCCAAAGTGTACCTGGCTCTGAAGTGTGGATCTGAAATGCTCCGATGATTTCAGGAACAATGAGGGATACTAAGTGGAGGGCTGTGTATTCTCCAAATTTATCTTTTTACTATAATGTATATAAAATATTCTGCCTATGAAGATTAAAGAGACATATTAACCTAGATTTCATGCCTTAACAAGGTATATTTCTCAAAAAATAGCACTTAAATGTTGAAACAAATTGTGCCAATTTGTATTTTTTTCCCAGCAGTCTTTGGTAGAAGCTACATATGGAAGATTTACCAAGATATCTTTATTTATTTATTTATTTATTGAGGCAGGGTCCTACTCTGTAGTCCCGTGGGTCCCCAATTCACTGTGGAGCCCAGGCTGACATTGAATGCATAGCAGTACGCCTCTTTCAAGCTTCCAGGTGCTGGGATTACAGGCATATCCCAAAATGCCTGGCTTTGGTGGTGTTATGGAATCATACGCAGGGCCTTGCACTTGCTAGTTAAGTGCTGCAACCACTAAGCTATGCACCATTCTCTTCAGTTTTAATGATGAAAATGTTGTTGAAGTTATCCAGTCTCTCAAGACTATGGACATTATCAGGATAGCAAAGCTGGAATTAGCAATGTACAGCACTCGTACACATTTTGTGGCCACAACTATGAGGTACTGCTGCTTTGATTTCTTCATCTTTTGATTCTGCCTCAAACCCCTGTTTGTGACAACAGACCTGACCTTGAGGACTTCGGCCTTTAACTACACTCCTAAATGGTGCGGCATAATCACCCTCAAAATCTGTATCCTTGGGTCCTCCCACCCATCATCCACTCTCAGTTCTACTTCTCATCTTAGGAGCATCAAGTGACTAAGCTACCACGACTCACCAAAGTTTCTCCCTAACACATGCCACGCCTCTGTAACTTATTGAAATTGCCCACAGACACAGCTCAGAATTGACACAATTCCAACAGCAGGCCGTGGCTTATACAACACACAAAAAAATTCCATGTCCATTTTCACATGGCTCCAGTTGGTTTCAATCAACTACTATTTATTGTTCACTAAGCCATATATCACCCGATAAGTATTATGCAGCTCTTATAAACTTTGTCTCCCTAGATATGATGATTTATTCCTATTACAAGTTCAGTCTCACCTTTCACCCTTGATTTCTTCTTCTTGTTCCTTGATTTTCTCTTTTTAGTTGCTCTGAAGCATGTTTAGAAAATATACCTGAGGAGTTAAACATTCCTTACCACTTTCCACATCGTTAGTGCTCAGTTAAAATGGCTTTGTTTTTTTAAATTTTTATTTGAATATGAATATACTACAGATTCAGTTACATAAAACTTAGAGGATTTGTTCCCATGTATATCACTTTGGATCATTTTTCTTCCTCTTCCTCTTTCCCTCTCTTCCCTCCTCTTTAGGTATTTCTTCTTTTTCTCAGCAGTCTACCAGTCATCTTCCTACACACTCTCTTAAGATCTTTTTAAACGTGTGCTTATGGGAATTTTATATGATAGACACCCTACAAGGAACTTAGTTCATGTAGCAGAATCACCACAAAGTAGCTTACTCGTACATCAGTGTTCAACGGACAGCCATTCTAATCTCTAGTACTCCATTCACGTAGGAATAGGAGAGCAAGCTCATAAGGTAGAAGAAGGGAGTTGGAGGAAAGCTCAAAAGTTCGCAGAACATTCTGCTCTACAGTCTTCATCAGCAGTGAGAAACTGCAGTTGGCCAGAAAGGACTGCATTTGACTACCAAAATTTCCAACCTGCGAAAGGCCCTGGAAAAGAAGAGAAACAGAGCTACAGACTCAATGCTTCAAAGGAGACGCCCTACTGGCAAAACAAAGCATGACACAGCCAACAGTTTAGCAAGGAAAAAGTGGGTAGCACATTTCATCACAGGATGGATGCCAACTCTTGAGTCTAATAAAAAATGAGAAATTAGAACAAGACAGAGAAAAATCTTCCCATGAGCCTCATGTAAAACCATGACAGGTCAACTGAGGACTTTCTTCTTTAGCTGCACTTAAAATTTGCCCTAGAATATGAAATATCTCTCTTCCAATTTCCAATTAAAAATAGACACGTTCTTAAATTTCAAAAAGCCTTATTTTGATCATATTTCCTGGCAAAGCATGGTGACAAGGGAATAGTGATACAAAAACCTCACAAAATTACTATTCTCTATATCAAGGCAGCAAGGAAGAACGCACAAAAGGTGAGCAGAAGTGACTAAGATGAAATATGGTTACGTTCTACAATGTAGGTCAATGTAAATTGTGAACAAAGAAAGCCACCAAGCAGTATATCAAGGAGATATCTTCTATTAGACTCAAAGTCCATTTTAGTTTGTGAAATACACAAACAAATCTAGGCCCTTTGGAATTGATTTCCTCTGTTTAATATTGTAAGTTAATGTTGTCATATTGCAGAATAAGCTTAGAGTATTAAATGACTAGCTACCTAATTGTTTACATATAATTTTCCACATGAGCCCAAAAGTGGAACCACAATAATTTACTGCGCAAGGGATCAGTGACCACTGGCTTCTCAAAATAGGATTTCAAGGCTAAGGTTTGCGCGGATTGATTGCAGGCCTGATGGCATCATAAGCAATGAGCAAGTAACTTTATGTACAATTCATTGTAAAGTTAGGAACTGAATGTGAAAGTGCTCAAGAGTCCCTGTCAAGTCAAGGAAACGTGGCTTGGTTCTGCTGTTATTATTCTTGTGTCGATAAATGTGTCCCGTCTCTCAGCAGACATACTGCCACTTGAAATAGCTAGAATGCACTTGAATATATTTTTATAGTGCCTGAACTTCAAATTGCACAGGGACAAGTCAGATTAACAAGGAAAGGTGGGGTTGCAGACACGGGACTACATCTTACAACGTTTTAGTTTGCTTGTTTTGGTGTTTTGTTTATAAATAATTATTTGCTCATCTGTTTGTATTTTTAATCTCCTTCCAGTGCATAGCTCCAGTTGATTTTCAGCTTAAACTACATATAGCCTCGCATTTAGCAAGGCCTTCCGTATGGGTGAAAAGTTGTGCAGTTTCACCATGTATTTAGGAAAAAGTAAAAGGTAAAAATAATTCCAACTTCAATATAGGTCTTAGAAATACTTTCATTTAGCACCAGGCCTTTCATTTGTAAAATTTCTCATAAAAAGATGGTCAAAAGAGGTAGCTAAAATCAAGGTGCTATTCTTTTACATTCTTTTTTCCCCTTTACTACCTTCTCAGAAACTTTTTTTTTTTAACTCAGTCAGTGGGAAAGGAAAAAAGAGAGCAACCATCACTGAAAGTTACTTGAGTTGCCTTGGAAACAACTGTGGTTCCTGCCAAGAGAACTTATCTGTGGAGAGTGATAGCATCTCTCAATATAGTGGTTATAATTTATCAAAAGGAAGAAGGAAGGCAGGAAAAAATGAATTCTGTTTTATAGTCTCAGGAAGAAATGAGGTTTTATAATTGCGAAGTTCAGTTTCAGAAATAGAGGGGAATTCTCCAATGATTGACTTTTGAAAGTATGCTGAGTAGACATCACAGGCAAAGCAGTCCTCCAAGCATTGACTAAAGCCAAACTTCCATCCTCAGTGCCTACAAGGTAGGCAGAAGGATATTTTTCTTCATCATTGGTACTGCCTCAAAAGGGGAAGATTTCAAGGCTTCAAGACAAATTTCTAAAAAGGATGGAGCCTCACCTTAGGGAAGACAATACACACCTCCTTGTAAGAACTATTATGCAAATAAAGACATAACATGAAAACATAACGTAATGATTAACATTAGCTAGACATTTTCCTAGCTCGTCAGTTACCATGGACAATGATACCATTTACCTGAGTCATTATTTCCTCATTTGCTGAAAATAAAATATGATAATGATCTAACTCCCATAAGAAAATCAACCATAGATTTCTCATGATAATGCAGAAATAAAATTAGGGCCAGAATATGTAAATACGTGTTGTAAGAGTTCAGTATAATAAGGCAGGTATTATAAATATCATCAATAAAAACTGCATACATGAGCCTGTTCTGATAATGCAGACTTCTAATTCCAAGACTTTAGGATATTGAGGCAGGGGATGTAAAAGTTTGATCCTAACCTACGCAACTTAGTTACCTAGAAAAACCATACCACAAAATTAAAAATACAAAAATGGGTGGAGATATAGCTCAGTGTCATGACATTAAGTGGAAACACTTGTACTGAACAAAGACAGAAAAAGAAGGAAAGGGAAGGAAAGGAATGAAGAGGAACAAAAAGGGAAGGGAAGGGAAGGGAAGGAAGAGGAAAGGAAAGGAATGCATATTTTTCTCTGGAAAGATTGAATAGTCATGGGTTTGTCTGTACTGTTTTGGGTCTAGCTCTTTGATAGTGACATAATATTAGAAGAATGATTTATACTTTTTCTAAGTCTCAATTTGATTTTTTGGTGATTGAGAAACATAAAGTATGTAAAATATAGGAGTTGTGGTATGTGTAGGACTTGGGTCTGATGCAAATGTGTTTAGAAAGTACTAGCCTTTTAATAATATTCCCTATCTACTCACATGCAAATTTATATTTGGCATTAAGTTTTTCTGTCAGAACAAATGTCAATCACAGATGTATTATGAAGATAAACCAGAAAACCAATAACTAGGAATATAACAATATTCAAATGGGGAAACAATAGTGTTAAAATGTGTTGAATACACATTTCTGCCAATTCCGAATCCATAATTATACAGTCCAGTCCATTTAGATTGTGAAAATTCATAAGAAATCTTTAGTATATAGATGAGATAATTGAGACTTTTTAGATATTTGTTCATGACTAGAAGCAAACATTACTGCAGTGATTCCAGACTTGCTTCAGTAAGATACCATTATTGGAGAACATAGACTTATAATTTTGAATATATATATATATAAAAACCATAATTTTAAGTATTTATTTGTGTACTGACTTAACCCTAAAACAGCTAAAACATCAAAAGAAGATCAGATTTATGAATAAAGAGGCAAGGAGAATATAATCAAAGATATGTATTAAAAAGTATCAGAATAACAAGTTGTCTATAATTTTTTAAATGCTGTGTAACACGAAGATGACTTATAGAAGTAAATCCACACAGTGTGTTATTTCGTAGTCAATGGAGTCCAGCTCCGGGCTTCTGTTTGTTTTGCTTTGCTTTGTTTTTGAGATAGGGTTTTGCTCTGTAGTCCAGGTTGGTCCTGAACTCATTACCAGATTGGCCTTGAACTCGCAGCACTCCATCTACTGCTGGTTTTACAGCTATGAGCCACAAAACCCAACTGATATTGTGCTGGGAAATCAAACTTAGGGCCTTGAGCTTGGTAGGCAAGTGCTCTAATCAGTGTGCTATTCCTCCAGCCCCTCAAGCTCTGAACAGGGTAAAATAAAAGATTACCATTTGCAAATCTATGTAACTTTTTGGTATTTATTCAAAGTCTAATGTACTAATAGCTGTAATAGCTGTTATCAAAATTTGGGAAAAACACATCCATAAATGTAGCAGCTGTGGGAAAAATGACATTGTACTATTGATGGTAATGTAAACTAGTACATATGCTACGGAAAATCATATATTGATTTTCAAAAACTAAAGTTGAAAATTTAGTTTGATTCAACTATTCCACTTTTGATATCCTTCTCAAAGAGTTTTCAGACAGTATAGCATGGTGATACATGTACAATACATTTAACATTTTTTTTCCGTTTTATTGATATGTGTAAGTGCAAAATTTAAGGTTTACAATGAAGTTGAGCATTTTGTGCACATACGTATCTTGTCAAGGTGACAAGGACTTTCCCACTCTCCTTTCGCCCCTCCCCATACCCACCGCCCCCTTCCTCCCCACCCTACCCATGATTGATTATAACTGACTAATAAAAGAAGCCTATAGCCAAACAATAGATAAATGGACAAAAATTGTGATATATGTACCCAGTGGCATTCTATCCAACTTTAAAGAAGCATAAATGTTTCTTTTGTAGGGAAGTGAGTATATCCTCAGATCATAATGCAAACCAGACATAGGAGTTTAAATATTGAATTGTTTCCTTCATAAGAGAGAGACTTAAATTATAAATAATTCAAAGCTCAAATAGCATGAAATGAGACAGCTATTATAGAAATACAGAGGAAGCTACAGAAGGAAACAGTGTCTCAAAAATAAAAACAATATAAAAATAAATTATAAAACAAATACAGAGGAAGTAACATGAAAAGAGAGTTCCCTTAGTTTTCAGATTTTTAGCTCAGTATACATTTGCTTAAAAACTTCTTTGTAATCAGTCACTACTAACACATCCATAAATATTCATCATACAAGTGATTCATTTCCTATTTAGTTTGTATCTAATCTAATAATGTAAGCTCCTTGAGAATAATGTAAGCTCCTTGAGAATACGGAATTTACATGTCATTTTTTCCTACCATCCTAACCAAGAATTAGATGAAATTCAGTTAGCGCTCATTAGTTATTCTGGGCTGATTCACCAAACAGGGTGAGCCACGGTGTTTCTCAAGTTATGCAGAAAGCACGAATCGGGTACACACGACAGTTCTGGAACTGAGGCCCGCCATCTTTATTCTGTCACGGCTTCTTAATTAGCTCAAAGTATTCGTTCCTTCATATGAGATATTGTCTGCACGTAGAAAGGCTTTGTTTTTTTTTGTTTGTTTGTTTTTGTTTGTTTGTTTTTTTAGAACAAACCCAGATCTCCAGGACTAGACAATTAGTGTAAAGTTAAATGTTTAAGATAGAGGAACCTGACATAGGGGACAGAATTTGAATAAAGAAATCAAATTCTCCTAAAGCTCTAATAGTTGTAATCTGTATCAGAGCAGCACCTGTCTCATAAATGGCAGCTGAACTGCTTTAATCTTGAATTACTGTGGGTTAGATCTAAGTTCAATTAATTGGAAATACTACCTCCTCAAACATAAATATTTTAAACACATTGAGATATTTCATTACTTTTAGAAGCAGCTTACATTCTATGATGTTCTCAAAAGAGTTTTAAAAAGGACAAGTTAATTATAAAATTTATGTGTAGAATTTAAAAATCTATCGGAATGTTATCATGTGTAGGGTACAGATAAGGACCTGAGTTTGTCCTGCTCAGCCAACATCCACACATGCAAATGTTTATCATAACTGTCTTATGATAAATAAGATGAATTAGCAATGTTGGAAAAGAAAACAATTTCAAAAATTACCTTTCAGAAAAAATTATATTAATCAATATATGTTATCTAAGCCACAGTCCAAAGAATTGTCTGCTCAACAAGGAACAAAAATAAAACCATGATTTTTAAAAAGTTAATTATTTTTGTGATATGTTTTTAATGTGTCATATACTGATTTCAGTATCATTAGCCTTTCAAAGAGCTTTTTGTCCCTCCAAACTTTTGATTTTCCAGTGACATTAATTAAGTTCAAAGGGAGAAATAAATCACAGCATCCATGTCTGCTTTGTAGGTTTAGATCTTTCCCTTATCATTATCTGACTGTAATTAAGTTCTCTACTTCATAAAATATGTCATAACTTCTGATTTCCAAACGAATGACTCCATAGTTATATTTTATGCTGTATGATTCTGTCCTCAAAGTCCCACCTGGTCTTGCACATACACGAGTACGTGTCTAGTTTGAGATTCAAACCATCATGTTTTTCTCCCTCTCTCTCTTCAGAATGTTCATACTTCAACCAACTGGGTGTTAAAAAAATACTCACAATTTAAAACTGTTGAAGTACATTAACTTACTGTTTCTTTGTTGGCAGAGTACACGGGGAGGGAGGGCAGTGCATACTGATCTTGAAGCTGGAATCAGCACTGCTTCTCGTTATCTATTTCAGGATTAGACAGCTTGCTTCGCTTGCTTCCCTAATATTATTTTCTGACATCCTTTGAACTACAGTCTATATTTCAACCAGTAGCACATGTATATGCGCTTTCCGATTTCATCTAAGGTCACATCTGCTTGGGCTTTATTGTGTCTCCCGAAGGGGAGATGTTACGTTATTGTCTTTGTTATATAAAAATTTGCTTGACTCTGCCATGTGCCAAATTTCTCCAGTCTATGCACTACCATTATTTCTTTCATCATCTAGTTTTTAAATTTTATTATTTTGCTTTTTACTGTTTACATGTGAGGAGTATGCGTATATAAAAACTATTAAATGTGTACTGGTCAGTGATGGTCAGTGGAGATGGGTTGGTAACAAGTACAGTCATGGTCCCTGATCTCTGGAATCATGCAGAGAACTGAGAAAGATAAATGGCAGAAAGGAATGTGGACTTTACATATGTTAGGATTATGCCCAGCAGGAAAGTAGCTGGATCACATGGAATTTCCATTGTCAGCTTTCTAAAAAACCTCCAGACTGCACTCATGCCCATGTTTGTAGCAGCACAAGTTATAATATTCAAATCCTGGAAATAGCCTACCTGCCCATCCATAAAGTAATAGGTGAAGGAGATGTGGTACTTATACACAACAGAATACTATGCAGCCATAAAGAAACACATATAAGAAGCATTTGAACGAAAATGTGGCCACTTAGAGTCAATAATGCTCAGTGAAATGGACCAAGCACAAAAGACTGACTATAGACGGGTTACCTCTTATAGAATGCACAAAAATAATATAAAAAGATGAAAATATTAATAGAGTAGAAAGAGAAAAAAAGGTCAGATAGGAAAGGAATGAACCTCTGAAAAGGGGGTGGACACAAATGCGCACTAATTCCCCAAAACTCATGGTTCTAGGGTTTTATAGAATTTGGAATTCATGTTTTTACAAAAAGTGTCAAATTTTATGTCATGTGAATTTTTAACAAAATAAAAAATAGCATAAAGGAGAAATGGTAATAATTCTTATTGCCAGTTCATACAAGTAACTAAAAGAAGATCAAATAGAATAAAAGATCCAATCTCGGAAGGCTTCTCTGCGGGAAGGAAACTTCAGTTGGGTTCTAAAGAAACGGAAGGAGACGTTCAAAGACAGGACTGAGGGTTCTTCCTTGTAGCTCACTGGCACATAGGAAACATTCTAGTCGTGGCGAGAATGTATAAAAAGTACAAAGCTTCCTTAATTTTATATGCTGTATATGCATCAGTCTCCCCAATTCAATGTAATTTTATGTATTTTAAATACACACGACATAGAAGTACAAACAGAAAAAATAACAAGTTTAAATATATTGCTTTACCATTTCTGATACTTTTTGTAAGAATCTTATTTTCAAGCCTTCTCTTTTAATTCCATTAAAGTGATCAAAATTATCTTTAACAGAAACATTTTAAGTCCCATAAAGGCTGTTGTCTCTCCTCTGTGTCTGTCTTTCTCTTTGAGAGCACACTTTATTAAACCAATTAGAAAATATGATTTCCGGATCATAAAACTTTGTCCCATACTAAAAATATACTTGTTAGCTTTGGTTTAGAAACAACATGGACCCAAAATTTGTGTGCTTAGCTAACAAGCTGAATTATCAATTCTCACTAAAGCAAGAGAATCCTTCTGTCTGTGCCAGACAAGAAATCTCTTGTGGCAACTGCCTAGTAGATAGAACCTGACCATCATTCTCCTGCAAGATCAGGAGTCTTGTCTGTATGGAATGACTTCTTAAAAATGTTTTCACTGATGGACAGTTTTTTGTTTGCTGAAGAGAATTGATCTGATTTTGTTCAAAAGAACTACGTTGCTTGCACTCAAAGTACACGAAGAATTACGTAGACTAGAGTCCAAACAATGTTACTTGATTACAGCCTGGCTTTGTGTGACATTTTTAGAACATCAATTCAGTAAGACTGTATAATCTCCTAGTAGCAAAAGGAAAAATAAATAATTTTGATATATCCATATTTGCAAAAGTAGCCTGGATGATGTGTTCAGATCCTTAAAATATATCACATAGTGTACGATGAATAATGTTTTGGAAATGCTGTGATTTTTACTGACCTTCTTTCAAATTGCACAAAGCTTCTTTTTTCTTGCCTTCGTAAAAGGCAGAGACCTACACCTTTTGCTTCAGATCTGAAACATCCTGCATGACCTGCTTTTCTACAACAAATTAATTTGGTCTAAGTTGAATATACATATAAAAAAGTGAAAGGTAAAACTTTCATTTTCTTAAGTCAGGCAAATCTTTCTTAACACAATGTTTCATGAATGCAACATATTTGTATAAAAAGAAACATAAGGAAATATGAAATGTCACTCAAAACTTTCACGTTTTGGATTTTCTGACTACACGCACAAATATATTTTTAAGGCACAATAGATGTGAGGTCCCCTTGAGACAACACAGGAGATAGAGTATATTTCACGAAAGACCTATCCAAGTCTCTATTGTAAGCATCTATTGATTTTACCCAAAATAGTGCGTCCAGTGGGGAACACAGTGCAGTGTGTATCATGGACAATCAGGGTGGGAAGTCATGTCCTAGTTCAGGTTCGACCCTTTAATCCCGTAACAGAGACTACAGAAAAAAATAAAATCTAAATATGTCCAAACTGACAGCACAGTTTTAATTTTTGTTGCAAGTTGTTATATGTGTGTATTTGTGTGAGATTATGTTTTAGTTGTGTATACGTATATAAGACCCTTTGACCCAGGGTACACAGTTCTGCAGCTGGGCAGGACCTGTTTCTTATTCTAAAAACTGCTTGCATACCGTCCTAGAAACCAAAGCCAGTTAGAATCCGTAACATTTTCTTACTATTTGGCATTACGAGTTTAAAGGCACAATGTAACATATGAAAAAGGGGAAAAAAATTACATAAAGCTGATGTGAATGAAATCCTCTTCTTTGGCCTCAGGAAATTACTTGCATTCAGTTTTCAGTGTCTTCATCTTTTCATCTGTAAAACAAGAATTATAATCCAAAAAAATGCAGATTTGCGAAGTAAATAATACTCGATAAATGCATAAAATTGCAGGGTACCTGTAAGTGTCCAAAGAATAATAATGTGTGTTTTGTAATAAAGTAGTAATCAACAAAATAAGTACTAGAAAACTGGTGGGCATGCTATTTCAGGGAATGTTTTTCAAATAAACGGGACACAGTGGGTAAATGGTATCATCAAGAGATATGTTAACGTCCTTAAACACGATCAGTTCATTCAAATCTAGTCTAAAAGAAATCGAGTCAGCTTTAAAGCATGTTAAGTGAAATTGTATTTTAAGCATAACTATAAAGATTTCTGTGATCTTAAATTAATAAAAATGGGGGGCTGGATGAATAGCACAATGGTTAGAGAGTTAACCTAGCAGGTACAAGTTCCTCAGTTCAGTTCCTCAGCACCACATAAAGCTATGCGTGGGGACACAGGCCTGTAATCCCAACACTTGGAAGGCTGAGGCATTAGGATTGCTTTGAGTGCAAAGCTAGCCTGGCCTGCATAGTGAGTTCAGGACCCGTCTGGGCTACAAAGTAAGAACCTGTCTCAAAAAAATGATAACAATGACAGTAATAATAATAATAATAATGATAAAATGATTCATACTGTAAAGTAATAAAGCAATGAAGTATTATTTAATATGATGAATTGGAATTTCAGAGATCTTAAACACTGCTCTGGTGAAGACATTTTGTTAGCAATATAAAAATAGTTACAGCAAATCTATCGGTTTTAGTATGTTTAGTATGATACTGTCCACAATCACATAATGGATTGATACTCTAAAAATTGAACTTTAAGCCATGTTAAAAGCCAAATTCCTATATTTTATCTTAAAACCTTACTTCCATATAATTTATGGAGAAGAGTAAACAAACTTTAAAGCCAAAAGAGTAATTATTTGATAGACCAACATGTTCACTGTAAATCCTGCAGGTGTTTTTAGGTAATCAACAGGCTACTGTACTGACAAAGGCAGTGACTTCATTCACAGCACTGCCTCAACTGGTCAATGGAGTCACCTTCCTGTCGTCGCAGACAGCTAGAAGATCAAGAATCATTTTTTTTCCTCCACAGCCAAGACTGAATTTCATTAGTCAGGTGCCTTCAGCAAAATAGAAGAAGACATCACTGTAGAATTTATGCCCACCTCAGGCATCTAAAGAGTTATGACATAGCTCCTCCCAAGATAAGCTTACTTTCACCACTAGGCACCTGGCCTTTGGGCTGACGTTGCCAACTCTTGTCACATAAGCCACTGGCTGTCATTCCATGACCCTGACAAACACAAAGGAAAAAAATTGAAATTTACATAAAAACTTGAAGATTTTCCATGTTCTGATTAAACAGAGATGATTTGTCCATCAGAACTTGTATTCCTGTGCAGAAAATAAGAAACTCACCTTAGATAACAATAAACAACAGAGTGTGTTTTTCCTGTAGCTCAAAAAGTTTGCATGATTGAGTTATCCAGGATGAGTTTATCAACCAAGGCTCACTTACCGACCGATTCCTCATTCATAATTTAGACTGAAAGTCTATACCTTCGAGGCAACATGATATTAGACCAGATTATCATATTATGTGACTAAACTCTGAGGAAGACAACTAATTAATTTGTAGGTTGCATAACTCACAAAGTATTTTTCTTTGAAAAAAATGCGAATGACTAAATTTTAAGAATATAGCCTCTCCACAATTAAAGTCATACCTTACATTAAAGTCTTCAGTAAAATTCAGTTAACACAGTGCTGTCTCTCCTTCCAAAGCTACAGAACAGAACATTACTTAAATTCGTTTGTGGTTACACACAAAACATTTGTCTTTGAAATCCGTCCGCCATGTTGGGATAAGACCTAGCCCCAAGGAGGGCCTGCCCTGTGTGTCCACTGTCAACCTTAGCTGAGTCCTGAAATAGATGCCTTCCCTCAATTAGAAAAATGAACAAATGGACTTTCATATGTTTTTGTATGTTCAAACATTCCTCAACAAACAAAGAATAGGGAGGACAGACATCTGTCATGTTGTAAAATCATTACTGGAAAACTTATCCAATAATCTAGTTCATTCACAATTTTACAAATTTATTCAAGTACAAGCTGTGAAAATTATAAATATGCACTTCATATGACAGGATTTAATATGTGAATGTGCTACGCAGTGATTGCCACGATCACACGTACACATCTGCACACTATTTTTGTTAATTTCTTCTGCTACACCAATAATACTTGAGCCTACATGACTTTTAAGAGAAAGAAGTTTAGTTTTGCTTGGTTCTGAAGTCGTGAGTTTCCAAGATGAAGATATCTGCAGGTTGGGTGCTTGATGATGGCTGCTGCCTACCGCTCACTCTATAGCTCCTTCCTCTGGTGGGAAAAATGCGACAGAAGTCAGAAGTGCAAAGAGTTAAATGCTACAAGGAGCATATTTTTATAAGGGCCTAATTGCATTCACAGCTAAAGGAATCCTTTTACCTAAGCTCTTCATAGAACCACTTTATCGTGTTGGCCACTAAATTTCAACACCTGAATTTTGGAAGATAGTTGTTCAAATGACATTACATTATTCATGTTCTCATATTTACCATATCAATGTGTGTGAATGTGCACATTGTGCACATGTGTTTCTGTGTGTTTGAAAGTGAGAGAATGTGTGATAAAAGCATACTCAACAGCCACAATTGTGCTCTGTGTTTCTATGATTTATGATTTTTTTGAGACAGGGTCTCACTCTGTCACCCATGATGTTCCTGAACTCAGTACATAGCTCATCTAGGCTTGTATTCATGGCAACCCTCCTGCCTCAGCCTCCCAGTTGCTGGGATCACAGGCATGCAGAACCACACCGGCTTATGTGGTACTAGGGAATCGAACTTAGGGCCTTGCACTTGCTAAGCTAGTTCTTTAACTCTTGTGCCATTCCCCCAGCCCACAAGGATTTTTTTTCTTTCTTTCTTTCTTTCTTTCTTTCTTTCTTTCTTTCTTTCTTTTTTTTTTTTTGATTTCACATGTGAGTAAGTTCAAATAACATTCGCTTTTCTGTATCGGGTTTATTTCATTATGCATACTGTCTTTCAGGTTTAACCCTGTTGTATCAATGGCAAAATTTCCTTGTTGGTGTGGCTGAATGAAAATCCTGTGGATGCACATATGAGTATGAGCGTGTATACAAGTTTACTTACATATTTATCTGTCCACAAACACTCAGCTTTAATGTTCTGATACATTACAATATCAACTATTAAAATCTGGAACTCCTTGATAGACTTACACCACTTCTTATACAGTGAAAGGAACCTGACATGTTATTCCTTCCTCCCTCTTTTGCGAACGTATTTACTTAGTGATGTGCATTCCAAATAATTAAAAAGAGAAGATTTGGTGGTTATGAATTTACTAGATATTGAACTGTTTAGAGATCAAAAACAAGCATGCATGTTCTAATTCAGAAGGATTATTTTAAGGTGACATGAGAAAAAGCCAGAAATTGTCGTTACCCTTAGAAATTGTCACTACAGATGATGTCTATGCTCTTGGCTTATGCACATTATGCACATGTATCTCAGCTACTTTTTTGTTGCTGGGATAAAATACTTGAGACCTGCAACTTAAAGGAAGAAAGATTTATTTTAGCTCACAGTTTTATAAGGTCTCAGTTCATTCAAGCACAGGGAGCACATTGCATAAGCTAAAAGCTGCTCACAGCATGACAGACAGAAAGCCAAGCGAAGCCGAAGCTTGTCAAACCTGGAGACTGGGGGGAAAGGGAGGCTGTGTAGGCAAAGCTGAAGCAGTGTTTCTTCTTCCTTCCTTTACTTGGCTCAGGCTACCATTTGGGCAGCCCATACCCAGAGTGAGAGCCCCTCCCTCACTTCTTGGGGCACATCAATAACACACACCTACATACGATGCCTTCGTGTGGTTTTTCAGGTATCTCAATACTTCCAAATTCATGAGGCTTTCACAAAACATTCCAGATCCAAATTATAATAATGAGGTACCTTCGTATTGAGCAGTATGTATAGTGAGGCAAATAATAACTGAGATAATTTTTCAATTATAAGCCCTAATAAAAACAAATTCATTATTCCCTCATTTGCCAAAATCTAAATTCATAGTAAAATCATTGATTATCACCTAATGTAGTTTTTAAAATTTCTTTAAAACATGAAACAAAGAGTGAAGAAAAGGCATTAAAAATATTAAAAGTAACATTGGCCGTGAGAACCAAAATACTGGAGCTTATTTTCAATTACGTGACGTAAACTTGCATAACTTATTTATACTGCAATTATAAAAAGTATATTACAGATCCACTATTATTATCAAAAGGAAATTTAACCTTGTGATGAATATATATTTAATTTAAATTATAAAAGAGAATGCACTCTTTCATTCTCGATTTGTTAAAAAGAGTTCAAAACTATCGCTACGTAGTGATCAATATGCTTCCAAAGTTTCAGTAGTGGAGAGCATAAAAAAAATCTATTGCATTTCAATATAAATTTTTCTTATTGACAATGCATGGCAGAAGCTGTCAAAAGACACCAGACTTTTTGCTGAATGAAGTATTTTAGAATTTTGGGTCAGTAAAAAAGTTAGAAACAGGAAAAGCTCTTTTTTTTTTCCCTTCAAAATAGAACTAAAGTCACCCAGGCCCTTCTCTTCTGAGCACTTTTCAGAGCTCTCAGAAAGGGAATAAATTTTGATTTGAGTTAAAGAATTCTTCTACCAAACCATTGGGGTCACATAATCCCCCAAGTTGGAGAGCATTACTTCTTACTTGATCCCCCCAGAATCTTTTCTAGCAACACTTATTTGACACCATTTTTCATTTTTACATTTTAGGCTTTTGTCCAAGAAAATTTTATAGTCCCATTCACAATACAGATACGTGACTCTCCTCACTACCAAGCACCATGTTAAAATTAGGTACGAAAGATAGAAAATTGGCATAAGAAGAAAATGAATAATTCTTCTTGATGGCAAGAATGAAAATGATGGAAAAGTTCGACAGTTACACAAGTAACACCTGAAACACACTGGAGTTTACTTTTACTGTTTATTTATTTACACTTGCAATAGGTTCACAATGAATATTTTTCATTAAGATGAGGAGTTTATTCTGAATCCTTTCAAACCTGTGTAGTTCATTAAACGAGAATATAAATTGACTTTCAATATCAACGACATAACTAGAGCATATTAAAGAAATGCTTATTGTGCAATTTATATTTATGTGAAACTTTATTTTTTTTACATTAAAATAGAACACTGCTAAAATACACTTTGAGAAGGGCTGGTGGAGCTCTGCAGGGGCTCAGATGTTTTCTGCAGAGCCTAAAGCACTCACTTGACCAGAAAATCTACCCAAAAGACGAAGATGAAGTTGGGGAATTCTCTGGAGAGAAGGTTTAGAATGGCCCCTGTTTCTCTAATTATGCAATACCCTCTTACTGAAATTCTTAAAATGTGGTGTCAGGTGTTGATTTGTTTAAATTATTAATGGAAAGCAAGTCAGCAAAAACAATCCTGGAAACATGAATTTTTGCATCAAGTGAGCAGGCTCAGCAATAGCTAAGTTCAAGATGCCATGGAGTTTCCATAAGAATTAGGTAACAAGATCTCTAAAAGTTTTGTAGAAGAGAACATAGAAAAACATCCATTTGATGATTATTAATTTTGTAAGTTTAGCATAAAAAGTGCAATTTGGCACTAATACGTTTGGTTAATATTCTCGGGAATTTTCAATTCCCCTCTTAAACTGCAGAACACACAAACTATTTGGTTGTGGGGTGATAATTATTAAAGAATATCCATTAATAAAATTTCACTCAGATGGAGTTGTACACTTAGCTGTTGACTAAATAAAATCATTCCTTGAACCAGAAAAATATTTTGATGTTTTTGTTTGGACCGTTTAGAGAAAAAGAATAGCAAATATACTTCAAGTATAACTAAGCATTGTGTACAGTAGAAAAGTGAAACAAAGGGAGTGAAAATATAAAATAACTTAAGGAAAAAGACCTGAGAGATTCTGTACTGGGGATTCTAAGTAATAAGAATCAGGTTTGAGAAAATGAATAGAATTCTGAAGAATCCATTAGAATATAAATACAGTAATAAGTACTGTTCACATAGTAACTGAGCTGAGGGAACATAAAGAGAACTGCAAAATGTTTCCTGTGTTGTATAAAAGAAAGCCGCTTCTTCGATAATCAATCATATTATCAAAATAATGAAAGTCATAGATTACACAACTGTGGTCATTTGAAAGACTTTACATGTTACATCATCAATTTTTCATATTGTCATTGTTATAATTTTTGTTGTTTTGTGGTAATGCTTTCAAGGTCTTCACATCGAGCTACATCCACAGTCTTATTTTTAAATACAGGCATGCCAAACATTTCAACAACTTTCCAGTTATAGAACAATCATGATGTGATCTTGTGGCAATGTTTGAAAATTTAATAGTCTTCCTCACTGAGGTAAGATTGTTTATGCCAGCATAACTAATAATAACAAAAAACTGTTGAAGATGACAAAATACTCATCAATAAATAAATGGATGAGACACATATATGTGACATATGTGTATGTATATAAATGTGACATATATGTATACATATGATTAAATGTGATCTGTATAAATGTGAGATATATATGTGATATATATGTATACATATTATGATCATATTCTCCTATATAATGTGATATATATTTCATATATACATCTATTATATATATGTAGTACTACTTTGCCATAAAGACAGACAGATTTGAGTCATTTGTAGGTATGTGAATCTAATTTGAGACCATTATGTTTAGCGAAGTGAACCAGATTTAGATGTATGAGAAGCCCAGGCTATAAATAAACAGTTGAGTCAAGTAGTTGAAACATTTGCTGTCTGAGGGATAAGAAAGGGTGGGAGAGTGTGAAAGGGGGAGGGAAGGAAAGGAATGTGAATTTTATATATGGGAACAGTATTTGCAAGTTCAGTGTAACCATGGTGGACCACATACACATACTAAAGGACAGGGGAAAAATCTTCCCTGAAAGTGCCTGCCCCCCCCCCCAAAAAAAAAAAAAGAATAAAATATAATTACCTCAGGCTGTCCTATAGTCTATACAATTCTGCTGAGAACTACATAATCATTATAGCCTCAACAAATATGGTTTCTCATTTATAAAAAGAAAAGAATCACGTGTTTCACCTGATTCTGTCATTCACTGATAACGACAGGATTGGCACCCTTGCACAATCTCCATTGTGGCTATGTAAATAATTTGGAAGCTAACTTAAGTCCATTTTCCCAGTAATGGAATTCAGTAATAAATCCCTTTCAACAGAGAAAAAAATACTGGTATCTCATTCAATCCTCCTGTCTTTATTTTTAGATTGCATTTTTGTTATCTTTCCTTCCCAAAATTAAAATGAATTTTTCTTGGTTTTGGCTGATTTTCCACATATCCTTGACATCTGAAAACCGAGCATCCCAGGGATTAGATCTTGAACATCTCTCTTTTTTTCCTACTTGAATAAATATCAGGACAGAGTCCAGTTGCTCTGTTTTAAATACTATCTTTCAACCAAAAAGCAAAAAGAAAAGAAAAAGAAAAAAGAAAAAAAAACCTAGAAATGTATTTTAGGCCCATCCCTTCTCTTGAATTCTATATAAACATACAATCACCTCTTCTTGGTGATTTAGTCCTGTGTCAACTTGGCTGAGCTGGGTTAATATTTCCCCTAATGTTTTTTCCTGTGTATTTCAATGTTATTTTTGGCCACACACACACACACACCCCGAGTTAGAAGCAAAACAGAGTCAATTAGGTACTGAGCGTCATTAGATGTTCTAAATGCTATAGTTCACACAAATTTTCACTGATTGGCTGGCTCACCTTGCTAATGAGGAAGGTCGCGGTACCCAGTCCTCTCTGGCTGCCATAGCATTCTGTTCCAGATTCTCTGCTTTAAGGCCAAACACATGGCCTGTGTTTGGTGAGACAATCCAGCTTTGCCAGCAGCCTATACTCATTATCGAGAGTGGAAGAAGGAGACAGACACGTGTTCTAGTTTGTTCTCTCAGGCTCCATCTCATTATTGTGTGGCTTTTGCATTTATCTTTGTGAATTCATTTTGGACGGCTTAGCTTTATTTCCACTGCCTCATTCCTCCCCAGCTGCCAGCCCTGCTGTCCAACCGTGATTTTTTACAACACCAAATGCAAATGTAACTGACTTCCAAAGAGCCATCTCTTTTTGGTATCTTTCCAAAGAGTTGAAACTTTACATAATAGTGATACATGCATGCCCATGTTAATAACGTCATTACCTATAAGAGTTAAAACCTGGTGGTAGCTAATATGTACACCAACAGGAGAACAGATTTAAAAAGTGTTTTGTAAATAGATAATATCTAATATTCTGTATGTGTGTGTGTGTGAGTGTGTGTATATGTGTATACAAACCACAGTACTACTTGGCCGTAAAGAAAGGCAACTTTTCATCATTTACAGAAAAACTGATGCACCATTAGACCATTATGTTTAATGAAATGGATCAGACATGGAAAGTTAACTATTGGATAGTTTCTCTAGTATGAGATACCCAAAGTCTAAATAAGTCAAAGATCCAAATAAGCACTATGGTAGGAATCGGAAAGGTAGGTTTCATAGAGAAGGGGAAGGGGTGAAGATGTGGAAAGAGGGAGAAGAAGGTGGAAATAGAAGAAGAAAATTAGAAATGTTGAAGTCATACTATCTACTACTCAAGTTGAATGCAATTATGATTCTTCACAATATATACTAATAAAAAAACTTGGAAAAAGAGAAAAAATGAAAACTTTTTTGGAAAAGGCTCTTAAAAGAGGTGCAGCTGGTTCTCATAGAATTTCCATTTTAGTGTTTTGAGGACTCATCTTACTGATTTTCATATTGGTTGTATAAGTTTATAGTCCAATTTATCAATACAGAAAGGTTTCTTTTTCTCGACATTCTTGCCAGCACGTGCTATTTCCTGTTCTCAATAGTAGCTATTCTTACTGGAATTATAGATACTGTGTTACAGTGATACTTGCATTATCAATAACAAAATAATTCATAAAAACTAAATTTTGGAAGTAGGAAATAAGTCCACTAAATAATGAATGGATAAAGAAAATGTGATAAATACCATATGGCCTTCTCCTCCACCACAAAGAAAGATAAATTTGAGTCCATTGCAGGCAAATAAAAATGAAATGCATCAGAAATAGATTGTTAAATAACACATGATTTATCTAGTATAATATGTTAAGAGGATACGTAAGTACAAAAGAAAAAAGACTGGTGACTGGAAACAGGAAGATAAATGACGTGGAGGTGGGAAAGGTCTGTGAGGAAATGAAGGAAAGTGTGGGTGGGAAAGGAGAAAGAACTGATAAAACGCAACACACGTGTGCACCAGTCCTGCAATTTGAGTGCAATTGTTTTATAGAGCAACAGATAATAAAAAGAATAATATTGGGGAATTAAGCAAAGAACAATTTATCAGTTTCAATAGTCTTAGAAAATCTATTATACATAATGAACTCTTCCATGAAATCTTTTTTTTTTTACTGATTATGTTTAATAGACTGGATCCTAATTAATTTACTACTTGATACTCAGTATACTCTTGGCCTCTCGAAAGGAACCTAACCAGAAAAGGATTTGTGCTATTGCTTCTAACCCAATCTTGCTTTAAAACCAACTTCTTCACATTAAAAATAACATTTTCCTTCCTCTTATTCAAACACTTGAAAGTTGCTTTCAGTGCCTCCCTTTCATCCACGTTCATAATCTATATTTCAGGTAATACTTTCAGTTGTGTCTTTCAAATTTATGTTCTCCATCCTCCACCTGGTACTCCAGTCAAAGCCAGGTAAATTATGCCTTCTTGGGACAGTTATGTTTGTAGTGAAATGTGATTCCTGGCTTCTATGTCTGCTCGCAAATCTATTTCCAACCTACCTGACACATTGATTTTGTTTAAAAATTAATAAGGAATATTATCACTTTGATAAAGCCCCCTGAAAGCCACCTTACTCACTCAAAACAGAGGCTAAGGCCGCAGCATTGATTTAGAGCCCTGCACTTCACCTGGTGTCAGCATGATTGCCTTACCATCATTTCTCCGCTTTGTTTTTTACATCACCTGGTCCATATGCAGTGACCCCCTCTTCTGCCAGGCCTTCCGTTGCGACTGGATGCACACACTTGCTTTTTGTTCCTGCAAAGCATGTTTTTAAACTACTGCTCAAACTGTCCTTCCTTTTTTTCAAGTTTTATTTTTTAAGTTTCTAAAATGCCTCCTTTAAAATTACAGCTCTACAAAAAATCTTTCTTCATGACTGTACAGTTGTTTATCCTTGTGGTAAATCCTCTACATTAATACTTTTTATTTATTTTACATGTATTTAGAATCTAAATTTGATGAAGGTAATATTACTGGCTGTTCTATTCAATGATGTCAACAAATGCCATAAAACAAAACTAGGTAATAATATTATCTAATATTTGTTGGCTAAATGAAAGAATATCGATGTGATATTTAATAAGGTGACCTAAATCCACTAGGTCTTATAAAGAATAGAAGCTATCATGGAATAAATCCCTAAGAGAACTGTGACTTTTCCCTATTCTATTCATCTATAGTATATGTGATACATCTCTCTTTGATTTATGCAAATAGAATCTCATAGGATTCAACTTGTATATAATGTGACATCTAAACAATGAGCAAAGCATCAGTGCTTCAATCTCCTAGAGTAATTGTCAGAGGTTTTATCATTTTTTTTCAACACTGAATGATTCTATTTTTAAAATTCTGATAGTAATAAATCTAGTTCCTAGATTTGAAATGCCAACACTAAGTATCCGTGACATTAATGGTAAGAGAGTTGGCAATTTCTCAGAATGCAAACATTTGTGTTTCCGTAGCGCAGGTCCAAATGTATGCAGTTGAATTTATGACATTGATAACTTAGAAGGGTGAAGCTAAACTCTGGAATGCAAGGGCTTTTCAGCATCATAAAATGTAATGATTAATGGTTGATTTTTGTTCCATTGCAGAAATATAAAAGGCAAAAATCAATATTACTTCCTAAAAGTTTTGAAATACCAGGAGAAGGGGGCTCATTTTTCCTTTAAGTAATGGCCCTGTGAACAAATTTCACATTTTTTGTTGAACAATATTCTTCAGCTTGTTTTCTTCTTCTTCTTTAAAAGAGAAAAGAAAGGAAATAAAAAATAAGACAAAAACATCTTTCATGTTTATGAGAGCAGTAATTGCCAGGGAGATTAATTTAATATTCACTAAAAGATTTTTAAAAACAAAGTAATAGTCTATCTAAATATTCTCCACTAAATATTTTTGATCTCCCTTAACAATGAGATGTGGCCATTATATGAAGTTCATAAATTTGTTTCTACCTGGGATGGAAGGAAGTTTCAAGGAAGCTTGAGAGAGAGAGAGAGAGAGAGAGAGAGAGAGAGAGAGAGAATGGTCTAAGATATATGTCTTACGTTTTTTCCTGTTGCTGCGACAGAAACCCAACATACACAGTTTAAGAGAGAAAGATGTTTCCACTGGCTGAAGCCTCCATCTTTTCTCCCTTCCAATGGCCGTACTTATTGTCTTTGGCTTTTCTGGGGTGATAATCCACAATTCTGGAGTCTCAATATTTTGCGGTCCCCAGTGCATCTTAGACGTCGTCACAACTTCATGCACTGCCCTCCCAGAGGCATAGTGCCTCTCCTTCAAGGCTTCCTTTGAAATTTGAGTGGGAGCCTCCATGAACCCACAACTCTTGCCTTCTGTTTACCTATGAAACCAATGACACACGGATGATACAAAGCTCTGCCACTGACTGAATCACTAGACCGGTCTCCTTGGGCACTCACCGCTGAGGTCTCCAAGGCCTCTGGGCTCTTAAATGGCTAAACTCTAGTTAGCATTTCTCTCTTTGCCCCTATAACGGTGTCCTGTGATATGCTTCTCAGAGCAAGGTCTCTGATTATTGTACTGGGATGTATTTGTCCTATCTTGTCCAACACTTTCCGTTGTATAAAATTGTGCACCAATATTGGATGCATAGATATTTGCAATCTCTTCCTGTTGAATTCTCCTCTTTATCAGAAAGAATAGAAATCTTTGAATCTGTTGAGTAGTCTAGTTCTATATCTTCTGTGTTTGAACATAATCTCACTACTTCTACTAAGCAGAACCAATAATATCAGAAAGGCCATGCTACCCAGAAATGACATACAGATTTAATGCATTTCTAATAAGAAAGAAAAGAGTCTTCGTATGGTTAGAACCAATCCTAAATTTATACGGGAACAGGGAAAACCCAAAATGTTACCCAGAATGTCAAATGTAATTCTGAACACTAACACAAAGGTAAGAGGCATCAAAATGCTGATTTCAAGTTATTTTACAAAACAACAATGATTAAAAAAAACTCTTTGTGGGACTGACACAAAAACAGACAGGGTGATCAAAGTAACAGAAATGAAATTGCAGAAACAACCCGGGGCACCTTCATTGATTCCAACTTTAGAACAAAAAGGCACTAATACATAGGATATTAAAAACAACCTGAACAAAACACACTGCCCAAAAGTAAAAGACCAATCAAAAACTGGGCAACTGAAATGAATAACTAATTCTCAGAAGAAGTACAGAATACCAGTAAGTGCACAGAAAATAATTTCAGCCTCTTTAACCATTAAAGAAATGCTCATCAAAACAACAATGAAATCCTGTGTTATCTCACAGAAAAATCACTCTCATCAAGAACTCACAAAAAAGCAAATGCTAATGGGGTTGTGGGAAAATGGAAACACTTTGTTCATTGTCTTTGGGACTATAAACTGTTATAGTTATGGAAGTAAATAGGAAGATCGCCTAAAATGAAGAAAATTCACAATCTGTTTCATCCAGCTATAATTCTTCATGGTATCTTGAAAAGTTAAAGACATCGTATTCCAGGAAAACATGCTTGCCTACTTTTACAGCACAGCAACTCCATAAGAGCTAAGTCTTGAAAGAAGCTTTTTGCCCTTCAGGGGATGGATAGACAAAAATGTAGCATGCATGCATAATGAAGCACTATTCTGCCTTAAATAAAGATAAATTGTAGTCATTTGAAGAAAAATGGAGGCAACTTGAGACCGTTATGCTAAGCAAAATAAATCAGACTCAGAAGGCTAAAAAGTATCACATCTTTATGTGGAAATTCAACTTATAAGTAAATACAACAGCCAAAGAAAAGAGAGAGGTGGGAAATAGAGAGGCAGACTTTTGAAGACATGAAGGTGACCTGGGGCTGTGGGGAGACAAGAGGACAGAAGAGACGTGAAACGGATTGAGTTGCAATAATGTATATACATGCACCAACTCTTCAAGTTGAATGTAACTCTTATGTGACACAAACACATTAATAAATATGGAGAAATAACAATGTTAGCATAAGAATTATCTAGACTTAGTAATGTAATTTTTTAAACTTCTTAAAAGCTCTTTTATTTTCTTTCATTTAAAAAGAAATGTTGGAAATGCTTCCTCAAGAGCTCCAAAAGTAATAAGGAAATCTTAATATTGCAAAAGCTTACATGAAACTGGATATAATCATGCTAAGTTAAATAATCACAGACATAAAAAGGAAAGTACAGTGTAGCAAATTTGAGGCTAGAATGATGGTTATACCAGAGGCAAAGAGGGCAGGAAGGGGAAGAGTTAGGTAAAATAGATCAGAGGTACTAAATTACATTAAATTGCAGCAGAAAATAATTTTGTTATACTAGTGCACATTAAGGTGCCTATACACAACAGTCCTATAGTATATGTTTAATATATATACATATTTAGTTTCATAAAATAAATATGAATATGCATCACAAACATGTGTCAATAAAAAATTAGAAATTAGAAGAAAGAATTTTAAATACTTTTACCATGAAGATAGGGTATTTGAGAAGATTATGTGTACTTAGGTTGATTTAAACATTGCATGGTATCTCCATGGTTTATACATTTTTAATTTCATGTATCAGTTAAAAAATGAATATTATAGGGAGAAAAATATACAGAAGTTATAGTTTTCACAGCAGAGTCTCATATTAATATATCCTTATTTATTGAGATATTTCTGAGAATATAAAATATAAAAGTATTGCTAAAGGTTTTAGTACTCACTACATGGTCTATATTATTTTAAACATCGATATATTCAGTATTTGTTTTTACATGTTGAATGCTTTCATCATATTGTCAAAATGGAATGCACCAAATGTCCCTATCTTCCTAAGATGAAAAATACTTCTTAATTTCAGCTTGCACTGACAAATCTACTTATAAATACCCTATTTCTTTTTTCTGACAAGTGGCAATTCTCAGCACCCATAACTTTAAAAAATACTTAATTTGCTTTATAGTTCTGTGGATATTCATTCCACACTTATCTGGCTCCAAGGCAGATCCATCACAGTGGAAGAATGTGGCAAAACAGTGACGCTTCTTCATTCATGGATGCTCAGAAAGACAACAAGCGAATGATGCTGTAGGGAGAGAGATCAAGCGGGTCAAGGTCAGCCCCCCCCCCCCCCCCGACTCAGACAGAAGCGCACTGTAGTCATCTCAGAGGCAGCTCCACATCCAATCAAGTCGATATAAGCTTCATCATAACTACAAAGGCTTACCCATTTTATGATTAAGAAGCACGCATTTCCAATAAATACCAGAGCTCCTTTCTTAAGTAAGGAATTAACACTTATCCGGAGATCCCTGTCAGTAAGTGTCATGGCACAGTTCAGGAGAATTTACCTCTTCCAATGGTTCCATATGTTTCTGAAACCCCAAAGTGATGTTTGTCATGAAGATTGAATCTTTAAACCAGTAGAGTTTCATGCTATCTCTTCGTATGTAGTGTCGAAATTAACTGTAGGACAACACATTAGCTGTTCTAACAGGGAGAACATTACCAAGCCATTGCTAATAATCAAATAAAATATATTACAAAATAAACTAACCTCTGAAATATGGTTGAAGATGAAAGAGTATGACAGAGAACGTGAAGCAAGTTACTCAAAAGATAATTTAGTGATTTTAGACAATCCAACCAGATCACATCTGAAACTCTAAGAATTAGTGACTCTACCTAGCAATTTATCAGATCCATCTTCTTACCAATTGAAGTTCAGAAAATTTTTTAAAAATAGAAGTTTTTTTTTAGATTCTTGGAATTGCAGTTCAAGAGACAGAACCTCTCATGGATCCAAATCAGAATTCCAGAGGAAGCAGGGAAAATAAAAAGAGATGGTTATATATTAAAATACTTCTCACTTATTTTGAAAATTCATTTGGAGAAAGAGTTCATATTGAATTAGGAGATGGAAGAGGGAGTACTTGACAAAGGACCAATGAACAAATGTTCAATATCTAAAATAAAAGTATTCATCACGGGAGAATTCAATAACCTACTGATACCTAGCTGGAGTCTGTGACCACAACATAATTATCAGTCACTTCAGATGGTTGCCCTAGAGAGAGGTAGGCGACCCATGCACGTGTACATGCTCAGGAAATGACATGAGAGATGTTTAAGCTCTGTTCCCTGATAGCCTTTCAACACCATTTTCAAAAGAGCTCTCAGAAGGTTGCATTCAGGGGAATTTTTCATTTTCATAACCAGCCTTAGCTCTACTGAAGCTTGATTCTTTCCAAAACCGTGCTTCTACTTTCAATGTAAAATTGCATCATATTTCAAAAACCTCAGCATAGTTTGCTTAAAGGAAATCTGAACTTTGTGGAAGGGAGTGAATTTCTGTTGTATCTTCAAGTAAGAAGGAAAGGAGCAGAGGTCATTGATCATAGATGATGAGAAGCAGCACTGCATTTGCTGCAGATCAGGGCTCTCTCTGAAGCTACCACATTGCTCCGTCATGTCTTGTAATATAAATTCATTGAAAATGTATATCTCTTAAGGGAGATAATAGAGGTGAAGGATTGAAAATTGTTTCACCTGCTGTCGGTATAGTTTATTTCATTCAGAGTATATTCATTTCTCTAATCTCACAGATGTTGGTCTAAAGTTGATAAGTGTTCATACAGATAGAGAGGAAAACAGTAATCTTCGTAGATATTGATACAGTGATATCTGTAGCCTTGAAAAGTGCCTGGGCTTCAGAGTGAGAAGTTGTCCTAACAAAAGAAAATTAGTAAAAAGGAATGCCACAGCATACCTATGTGTCACTATATTTTTACCATATTTAGGTTTACAGTCAATATTTAAAATATATTTTTATTTTTATGAACAATAATTTGCAGAGCATATCAGGCTAGGAAATTAGAGAAATTAATCATATTTCTTTTTTGGTACTTAGCCTTGAATACATTTAATTTTCTCTCCCTAATTATTTAATTAAAGCATTAAGAGATCACTTATGGTTTAATAATCCCTAAGTATTAAAACTCAAAATTTTGTAATATTTGGAGTTTGCTAATAGAATATAGAGAGTTATGAGGTCAGAATAATTGGTATATTTATTCTCCCATTTTAAAACATCATACTTCCTATTTTACTTTAGCTCAAAGTTGTATTTTCACACCTGTGATTTTTTTTAGTCATTTTTTCAAGGTGTAGAGTAACAGCTGTTTATTTAGAAACAAAGCGTAAATGAATAAAAGCTCCTGCTCTTTGGGAGAAGTCCTAAGTAGGTCACTCCATTTTTTTTTTTTATTTTCAAAGCAAAACCAGTAAGGAAAATGGAATAGAAAATATTTCTTGCACCTACTTGATGATGACATTTAGCAAAATATACAGAAATATACTATATATTATATAAATCATAACGTTCTAAAGTGATTTTAAGTTAGTCTCTGAGTTCATTACCTATTTATATTGTTATAAATCCTTCTACATTATAAAATAACATCTATCAAAGGATATCCAGTACCACTGTATAAAGCAATATAATTTTGAGTCCAGAATCAAGAATTTAAGTTTCAGTTTCACTAATTTTGGTAATTTCTTTCTGACTCTAGTCTCTGATTCTAGCCATTTTGAATAAATGGACTATTAGAAACCATCAAGATAGTTTGAATTTTCAGAAATGAGAGTGTGAACCTTCACTACTCTTTGGGAAACAAACGTTATGTTGTGGCAGTCTTGGAGAGGCACCTGTACACACAAATAACACCAGCATCAACTCTCATCCCTTTGACTTCTGCTGAGATTGATCTTAATGCACTTTATTCTCACGCTCCTGTTGGTAGCTGAGGTGAACCCTCCAGGGCCCAAAGCGGAAGCTTTCAATTAGACTCTTTACTTTCTGCCTGGACACTGTGGACAACTTGACACTTTAAAAGCATTCTTTTCAGTTCAGGTTACCTAGAATGAGAAATCCAAGGCCAGGGTTAATGAAAGTGCTCTTAATTCCTCTTGAAATCAGTATAAAAATGATTGTGTGTTTCTTCCCCTTCTAAGAATAAATGATTAATGATCATCTGAGCACAAGAGAGAAAGGAGAAATGTTAGCAAATGTAACTCACTATAACAGTGTCGGAAACGGCTACAGTGATTCAAGTGAGCTAGTAAAAACATGTTACTACAACTGCTGGTATTTTTCCAAGGAGCAATATAAGCAAAATCTATAAAACTCTTCTCATCAAAACCAATCTATAGGCACATATAGAGAGTTAACCTCAGCGGTATCTCTCTATACCCAGGCACCATGTATAGCCCCACAGGGTTGTTATTGATCGCGTCACTTAAATTCTTAAGCAACAAATCAACACAGAATATTTTAATGAAAATCAATGTAAAATAAAGCAATAGGCTGTAATGCAAAAGGGTCTATGATTTAAAGGTTAAACATAGAACAAAGAGAACAACATTTAACAGTACAGAAATAATAATAATAATAGAACTTGGCTTAATCTAGTACTGAAAGGTGAGTGATAAAAGAACAAAAGCAAAAACAAGGGTAAAAGAAACCACTGTTCAGTAAAATGTGTGCATCTCCACAGACTTTGGATCCAAGTCCTCGCAAGTATTTATATTCACTTGGCAAGCTAACATCAATGCGCTCTCGCTCGCTCTCTCTCTCTCTCTCTCTCTCTCTCTCTCTCTCTCGTGAATCAGAGATCATGTAACCTTGTTAAATTATTTTTAAGATTAAAAATAATAGAAGAAAAATACTCGATAGTATTTCACATTTAGCAGTGCATAGTAAAACCATCTGCTTTTGTTTTCTCATTATCAACTTTAAGTAAAATTTGCATGAATTAGAAAATAGAGGGTCAGATGTCATTGGACCCTGAGAGGTAAATACTTGTTTTCCTGTATAAGGTAAAGGCTGGCTAGGTTTACGTACAAAGGATGCATCAAAAATATAGGCTTAAAGTCAGAGCATTCTAGCAATGTGAGGTCAAAAGGGAGGAAAAAATGCAGAGAATTTCACTCCATTTATGAACAAAAGACATTGAACGGAAAAGAGCTAAGAATATTTTGCTATACTCTACGAGAGTTACAGTATAAAAATTGTCTTCTGTTGTTTCCACCTTTCTAAAATTTGCCTGTCAATGAGAACATTATGCCAGGTGAGAAGCAGCAACCCTCACAGGATGCTCAGAGTTGCTGACCAGGGTCTCAGGTACACACGCAGCCGGAGCAGGTTTGGAGAAAAAAAAAAAAAGTAACCAATCACAAGAAGTCACCTTGAAGAAGAAGCCCATGAGACGAAACCCAGGACCAGGGCGTGGCTTCTCCAGCCTCTGCTGCTTGCCCCTCTGCTCTGTGGAATGAGCCACCTTGAGAAAAGTTCAAATCCCTCTGAAAAGGAATTTGGCGCGCAGTCGCGTCCAGGCTGTCTGTTGGTGCCCAGTCTCCAGCCACTAACCAGTGACCACAAGGCTGAGGAGATGAGACGCAGCAAGCAAAATACTTTAAGGAGAGGGTGTTTTGAGACGAGAGAAGGCAGAAAAGTGCCTTCCTCGCTGGGCTTTCTACCTGCCGTTCACGGAGCAGATCTCCACCATCTGCCGTATGCTTCTATCATCGCCAGCCACTCATGAATGGACTCTGTGAGTCCTGGAACCATGAGATAAAATAAGTCTCTCCTTTCTTAAGATGTAATGTCAGGTAACAATCCCTTTTTTTTTTCTACCAAAGAGTACAGAGCACAGTATACAGTGATTTATGCAGCAGGTGGATATTTAGAAGCCCGATGAATCACTTTGAAAAAGATATAGTAAATGTGTTCTTTTCTGAGAATGACATAGAAGTACTCAGATACGTATTTTTCTTGTTATAAGCCAAAAAGCTTTAAGTCTATAATAAAATCTTTATTCATTTTTAATCTTATTTTCTATGCAAGTAAGCATAACATGTGACAGATGAGGACAAAGATGTTGGCATTGCTCTCTGAAATGTGATAACAGATGAATTACAAGTACTTTTATTGAGTAACATGCCAAAATATAGCAGGTTTATAAGATTATTTTTGCAAATTTTTGCAGTTGCAAACAATCAGTTTAAATTTCTACCCGACACACTCATTATCTTCTATTATGAAGTTTACTTTAAAATCAGAATGAGAATGATAATAAGGTACTTATGGAAAGTTGTACTACAGAATAGATTCATTAACTTGAATAAAAATTGCTTAAGCAACCTATATTTACACATTCAATATTTCTATGCCTTAGTGTGCACAGAAAAATATCCTGACATGTTATGCAAAATAGGCATTCTTAAAAACAGAATTTGTAACCTAGGGGATGATGAAATATTAAAGTCCTTATAAAAGCTGATTTTAGGGAAATATTTGTATAAAAATCTCTTCAAAGAATGTATAATAACTTAGAAATAAAAGGAGAAAAAGAGGTATAAGAGAACACTTTGTTGGTCAAGATAAGCAAGAAGTCATGTTAATGAAATTTGACTTTGTAGATATCAAGATAAGAAATTTAGAACTAAAAGTTTAAGAGACATTTACCAGTACTGATAAAGAGAAGAACTTTCAACAGTCATTAAATCTAGCCTAGTACTTCTGGAGAAATTAATTGATTGATAGAAAAGATTGAGGCATTAAATAGCCCTTCTATGATTACTTAACATACATCTTAACAGGAAAATATTTAAACTCATGGATACAAAACATTTAATTACGCTACTAATTTATGGTTGAGTAATTTGCATGGAATTTTGCTAAACAAATGATTGTCTTAGCTCCTTCTCTGTTGCTGGGACAGAGTATCCAACAGCCACAGTTGCGCAGTGGAAAGATTTATTTTAGCTCACATTGCAGAAAGTCACTCAGTAGAAAAGGTGTATGATTTTTCTACTTATTTGCTGGATTCTGTTTTTCAGAATCTTATTGAGGATTTTTGCATCTATATTCATTAAGAAGATTGCTCTATAATTTTCTGTCCTGCTTAATCATGTCTGGCTTTCATACTAATGTATTGCTAGCCTCACCAAATAACTTTGGTGTTGAGCCTTCTCCTTCAACGTTCTGGAATAGTTTGAGATGCATTGGAGTCAGTTTTTCTCTGAAGTACTGAAAAAATTCTACTGTAAATTCATCTGGTCCTGTATTTTTCTTTATGAAACGAGTGAGTGTATGTGTTCTCTGCCAGCTTATTTGTTGCACAAGCTCTCTGGAATGGTATCTGACTCCCAATGAATTGTGGGAAAAGAATTAAATTTGTAACACAAAAATTAAACATGAGTGAGAGATTAAAACATTTGAAAAGAATAAGATTGTTGAAATGCTTGAAGACTTTGAACCATCTTAGCTAAAACTGAGAAACTGAGAAGGTAATTTTTATTTTTATTTCATCAGTCATTATTTTCCTTTGGAGGCAGAAAAATAAATCTGTGTAGATACCCCCGCTAAGAAGTCAGTTCTATTATGCCTATCTAGAATTCAGACAAAAACAGGAAATTTTAAGTGTAAGGTTGAATTGTTAAGCTATAAAAGGATATTCAAAGCCAGAAAACTAAAGAGATCATCTATTCACAGTAGCTATGAGAGGAAAAATATGTCCAAGGACTGATCCCTGGGGAACTTCAGATTTTAGAAATTAAGAATTATAAAAGCAGAGGAGACACTCCGTGAGAAGAAATAAGAAGATGGGAACATCAAGTAATTTTACAAATCCAAAAGTGGATATGGGAGAGAAAGAAAAAAGATCAGAAAATAGAATGTGATAGTTTGTCTTCACTCTCCACAGATTAATAAATAGACTTCTTGGGAATGTCTACACATGTTTTAAGTTCAAGTTCTTTTTGTTTTTGTTTGTTTGTTTGTTTGTTTGTTTGTTTGTTTTAAGCAAGATCTCACACTGTAGCTGAACACATGGCATTTCTCCTGCCTCAGCCTCGCTATTGCTAGAATTGCAAGTCTATACCGTCATGGCCAGTTTATATGACACTGTGGAACTGAACCCAAAAGCTTGCATTTGCTAGGCAAGCACTCCAACCGCTGATCTAAGCCCTCCAGCCCTTAAGTTACAGGACTGGACAATTTTTACTTTTATGTGAAACAAACACATAATATAGGATCGAGGGAGTAGCTCACAGGGTAGAGCGCTTGTCTAGGGTGAGCAAAGACCTGGATTCAATACCCCAGTGCCACATAGATAAATCACAGTATGCCTGGGATTCCAGCCCTCAGGCCGCCAAAGCAGGCGGATTGCCACAAGTTTGAGACCAACTTGGTCTACGAAGTGAGTTCAGGACCAGCATGGACTATAGAACAAAACTATGCCTCAAACCAGTGGAAACAAGACAAACAAACGGAAAAACAATAAAAAAAGGAAAAATCTGAAGCATATATTTTAATGCTGTTATAATTTAGTGGAGTAGAGAAAGATGAGCATTTTAAAATCAGTTTTCACATAAAGATCAATTTGGTGCCCATGTGGTAAATTCACAGATACTGAATATCACTTTGAGATTGTTGTTTAGCACACCAGTGTACCAGAGAGGAGCAATGCAATAAATTAACACAATGGGCCCTTTTAAATCACCCTTCCTGAATTTATCTCTTTTGTGAACTCTGTTCTTTCCTTTGATGAAGCTCCCCAAAAGCCAAGTATTGCAAATTATTAATAATTGCCAGACTAGCATCTTTTCATGAAGTCATTTAGTTATTTTTGCAAGAACTGACTCCAGGCATTGCACACTGAGGTCCTGTTTCTAGTTTGTTGAAAGTATTGTTTAAACATTCTGTGCCTCTTAAAAACAATAACATATATTTTCATATATGTTTACTATTGATGAGGTAGCATTTTTTAAACCAATTTGATTTTATCTCTTTCTCCTTCTCATCCTGGTGCGCGCGCGCGTACACACACACACACACACACACACACACACACACACACACACACACACACTGTGATTTGGAATTAGATATTCCTACTCATTTTCACATTAACAGAAGAAATTCATACGATTTTGGCATCTGCAAAGGATTAAAATGAGTTGGCTAAAATCTTAAAGAAAGAAATATTCTCCTGTTTCTAGATGATTTTTCTGGGATTTTATTAGGCACCTGTATACCTTAAGTAAATACAACAAATGCTCAAAGGCTACTGGTTATAAAGTAACTTTCTTTTTATACCCTGTTTGTGACTATATTAAATTCTGAAAGATAGGACGATAACTTTCTAAATATTTTTTTGATCCTGTGCTTCTTATCTGTAAACAATACCCGCGCCTATGGCCATTGTGTGGGTTAAATGCAATTTTATAATATCAAAGCCATTAGAACTGTATTAGACACAAGGAATAAAATTTATATATTTGTTGTCAGTTGGCATTTTGGTTTATTTTAACTTGTAACTTTCTAAGCTGCAATTGGCCTCATTCTTTTCTGTAATATTTCACCTTGTATTCTTCTGCTCACATGAAATTTGACCAATCCCTGGGTTTTTCTTGTTATCTTCTTAAAATTCTACCACTGTCACATCAGCATTACCTCGTTATAAGTTGATTTTGTTTGTTTCAGATGGAAGAGCATTTAGAAGGTAGGAGTCTGGGTTCATTTATGTCCCCATACCACCTTTCCTGTACTAAGGGAGTTATAATGGTGCGTATTAAGTGAAACTAAAACGAATAAGCAGTGAATCCCAATGACCAGAAAGAGCCACGTGTTCGTAGTTAATTGGTAGCAAACTTGAAGGGAAAGATTAATATTAAAACATGTGAGTGTGGTCTTGCTGTTCTTGTAGGCAAAATGGCAATTTATGATACTTTGAATATGACTATCCTATCTCTCCTTATCAAGAGGACAAAATGTGCTATTTAAAATTGTATAGGACATTTATTTGGATATTTACTTAATATCCAAATACAGATTCCAGCACATTTTCCCTATGAATGTGCTGACATTAATACATCTATAGCACTTATTTACATACTTAAAATAAAAAGTAATTGATTAAAAACTTCAAAAAATATAAAAAATCACATAAGTATTTAGTTTCCAGAATTAATGAAGTTGTTTTATTTCTATTTGAGTATATGAGTGATACATACAGAAAAGTTTTATTTGTTTTCTTGTTTTAATGAAAGAATTTTTCTACCAGTCTTGTTCCATGTGGGAAGAAATTTGAGTATTAAAAAATTGCATCTCTTGTGAGAATGAAAGATTTAACTGTGAATTCAGTTGTAAGCAGTTTTTATAATATTGAATTGGGTTCCCTAGTGCCTCAACACTTGCCCCAGTGAGCAATTTAAAAAAAAAATGAGTGATAAGTTGTGTGTGACTCAGTAATAAACATTGCCTGCCTCAGCAGGGCCAAATAAACAAGATTAGAGGGAAGTCAGGATAGCTCCTCTCTGAGTGTCTAGGCTAGTTTTGCTTTCTGGGTAGTTTAAGAAGCTTATGACATCTAATAAAAAGGCAAGTGAGTTTGTTTTCAGATTCCAGACCTCCTTTTCTCCACTTGGTGGATTTTGCTTCTGAGGAGCCAGTTAATACCTATTTCATGAATTGATAGGCTCTTGATGTTCAGTGCTTATCAAAAACCCTGGTAAAAATAGGTAATAAGTATTATAATGAGCTTATGTTAATGCCTCAATTTTCAATCCAAGATAGTATAAAATACTTCCATAGAGGATAAACCTGTGGTACTTAAAAGTTTTAGTATCTAAGCGTAATATTTTGTTCATTTTGCATATCAAAAAGTGGTATTTGTGGGTAGCAACTAGGAAGGCAGCATAGTAGATTTTCTTTTCAGCAGCAGAGTTAGTTGTATACTGAAGAAGTTCATACTTTAATAATGTAAAGTGATAGGATAAGAGTATCTGCCTGACTCTTCCACTCATTTATTGAATGATAACAGTAATTCTATCATTCACAGTTTCTTTCTCTAGATATATATATAAGGAAACCTAATAAACAGAGAGCTCTTTAATAAGAATTGAAGATCATATTTTGAAGTACAGTAGCATCCAATAGGGCCCAGAATAAATACACTTCCTGTAATTATAAAATAGGTGAGACCAGACAATTCTTATCCAAACTCTCCTTTCTTCCAAATCATGTCGACTGCCTTCATTTACATAACATGTGTTTTCTCAGTACTGGCATTGAATTATACAGATTCTTTATCATGGCGATTCTGTGAAGGTATAATGTGAGATTTATTGAGACATGTTTGGATCAAACAGAAAAGAATATTTTTGATCTTTAAGCTATATTGAAACATATGTGTAAACATCATGGCATGCTTATTTAAGAAAATACACTTTAAATAATTTATTTTAGTTATGGTATTCCTCTCCTTAAACATTGAACATTGATGTCTTTTAATCGTATTATATTATTTTTAAATTAATTTGTTTAGGTTTAAAAATGTGAAAAAAAATAATCTGGCTCCTATTAAATGCAGTATGGTGAAATTATGCTAAGTTTTGTTGGGACACTGGAGTAGAAGCAGCAGTTCTTCCACGAAGGGCTACTTCGATCTCTTTCTGATATCAGATATCAAAAGTATTCACAGTCATAACAGAGCCACAGTTCGACAGGACATTTAAACACATTACTTCCTATATTTTCTTTCACTAATATTGTTTAAAAACTTTATGATTTATTTGAAGCAAAACAACAGGATTCAAGACCAGAAAACAGTTCTGGGCCCAGATCCTCATCTCATTTTCATTACTTCTATGAGTAATATCATTTGTCTAATCATCATGCTTGTCATATAAAGAAGAGAGGACCACTAATGACATCGATTTTGATATGACTAATGTTGGATCTGATTTAAGTGGGCACCTTAAAGGTTCATGTGTTCTAAACTTGGCCCCCAGTGGGCCTATTGTGGTATCTTATAATTATTGGAGTAATTTTCCTCAGAGATTAGTACAGTTCCTGCAGAACTCTAAATTAGTTTTTGAAAAAAAAATTGTTACAAAATGGTGACCCAGCATGTTCTCCCAACTTTAGCTTACTCTTCCAGCCTGCACCATCTACGTCTCATATGTATTCTGTCTTGATGGCATCTCGCCAAGGTGTGCCATGGCCAAGGGAGCTCTGCAAGAAAGTGTCATGTGCTGTGACTTTAGTACCTTCTAAACTATGAGCTAAATAAGTCTTTTCCTTTTTTAACTGCATCAGCCTTGGCTATTTTATTACAAGTGCAATATAATAAGACTTCATATTCTGAAGGCATTTTATGAACACAGATCTGGTTTCCAATACCATAGCAGAGAGCAGGAGGTAACTGAATGTTTCTGCCCTCACCCCTTTGGCAGTTGCTTAGGCTGTTAGCTTTGACTGGAGTTAGAACACATATAGGTGCCCTCTCGGTACATTCTGAGATTTCCTGATGTTGGTGAACAAGAGTAAATATCCTTAAAGAGAATATCCCGTGGAGAAACCATATCAGCTTTTGTAACGTGGTCTTGAAAGGCATGCATCATTCTCTGGGTACCTTATTCATTGGGGTAGACATGAAGTCTTGCCCAACTTCCTAGAAAGGAAATACAGGCTATTCACATTTGTGATGAATTCATAAAGCCGTGGGAGAACACATGAGAAATGTGGGTGTGACATTTAAAAAGCTGCCAGAATACATAGTGTGTGTAAGTGTGATAAACGAAGAGGTGACATCAGCAAGAGACCTGAATAGATATTCAACATGGTTTAAAAAATAACTAAGGCTCTTTGCTTTGAAGTTTTAATAGATATAAAAATTAATGTTCACATTGCCCATGTACAATAGTTAAAAACCCAAACTTATGCAAAATGAAATAGCCTTCATACTTCAAAAAATATTGTCAAGAAAAGTTCTGTCACCAAAATTAGAATATATAGGAATCAGATTTTTCTGATATGAGTATTACGTATTTCCCCACTTGATTCATGATTTGGTAATAAATGCCTTCGAAAAACAAGTCCCAGCCCTCCAATGATCTAAAAATACCATGAGTCACTCAGAAGTTATTAAATATAATTTGAAAAATAGTGTCACTACTTATAATTTTTATTTGTTCACTCTCATATTGTTTGAAAATTATTTATGACTCCCGAAGACTTATTAAGTGACTAAGAAATCCTCTCCTTCCTGGACACAGTGAGGAACGGTGGCGTAGTGTTATTTAAGTTTGGAATATTAGTATAAGTTTGGTCCTGGCTATATTCCCAATGACAGAGTGAAAACACAAGCCTTGTCCCTAACATTACCACTGAGGAGCTGAATTCATGCTAAAGACTTTCATTCTGACTGTGTCATGGTAGAAAAATAATCCTATTCTCTTTCAACTACTGGACTTAGGCTTTCAATTTCTTGCGGTTCAACTGTATTCCTAACCAATGCAAGTCCTTTTTCTTCATCATCAAAACAGAATATTAAACATCATGCTACACAGACTCCTTCAGGAAATCTAAATTTCTACCAGAATTCACAAAAATGTTCCTGTTTTCAGTGCATGTAGTAATGTAAACACATTTTTTAGGAAAGTGTCAACATGTTTAAATTTATTCATAGTAATAAAGATAAATTTTATAATGGGGAATAAAATGAGTACATTTCATGCCTTTGTAAAGTTTTTTTTTTTTTAATAACACATCTATAAAGCAAGGGAAAGTCATGATAACAAGGTTTTTTTTTTTTTACAGCTTTTTAAAGTAATTGGTGATTCATGTTTTATTGGTCTCTGTTTGATGTTTGTGTAAAGATTTCTCCTAACAACTTTTAATACAGAATTCTATAGCTATGTGTGTTAGAGACATTCTGCCTGGCAATATGTAAGTTCAAATAATATACTCAGATTTTGCAGCAGTTTCATCAGGAAATCTGATTAGTCATTCCCCTGCATTGCTGATGTCATTCCCATGTCTAATATTTATAAGAACTCCTGAAAAGTAACTTGTAGAAATGCTTAATTTAATTAGCCTACTGTGAACAAGAAAGCTTTCAATAAATAGATGTTTTCTCTGAATGTCACAGTTTAGAGTCATATGAATAACTGCAAAGTTATTCCAGGGAATTCCATCACCCTGTCAATCCTGAGCCCCGGAGGCTTCCAGAAGTATCTTGGACCGGGAATTCCATTGCCCTGTTTGTCCCTTGGGCCAGAGGATTCTGGAGGCATCTAGGACAGGGACTTCAACAAACCCCTCTTTCCTGCACACCAGAGACAGCCAGAGACAGCAGAACCATGAGGAAATGTGACAATAAATCTCCTACAAAAAGACCTGACACCCCAGAAGATGATACCAGATGACAAAGGTGATGGTGACTTCTGGGTCCAGAAATTCATTGAATTAAAGCAGAAATTTAGTCATGAGTTAAAGCAGGAAATAAAACAGTGCAAGAGCTACACCAACACATAGCTAAGCTAAAAGCAAGCCTTGCAAAGCAAAAAGAGGAGATCATAGAAGAAATAAACCAGAAGATAATGAAGGTGATAACAGAAATTAGAGAAAAACACAACAGAGATATAAAAAAATTGAATACAGATATTCAGGAGGTGAAAAACACACAGGAAATAATAAGCCACAACTTTGAACATCTTCAGAATAGAATGTCGGACCTAGAAGATAAAGTGATTGAGCTGCAACATACAGGCCGTGAAGAACACAAAGTAAAGAAGGAAGAAAGTGAATCATTACAACGGCTGATAGGTGATTCAAAGAGAAAGAACCTCAGAATTATGGGATTCCAGAAGAAGACTGAGGACAAAACAAAAGGCTTTAAGGTCATGTTCGATGAAATTATGAAAGAAAATTTCCCAAATCTAAGAAAAGAAACGAACATGGAACTAGTGCAGGCACATAAAATGCCAAACAACTTTGATCAGAAGAGAACCTCATCATGACACATCATGAAACTCAACACAAAGAGAAAATACTAAAAGCTGTAAGAGAAAAACAGAAGGTGACCTACAAAGATAAGCCCATCAGTATAACTGCAGACTTCTCTATCCAGATTCTAAAAGCCAGGAGATCATGGAGCAATGTTATCCAAGCACTAAAAGAACATAAATACCAACCAAGACTCCTATATCCCGCAAAATTATCTTTTAATTTAAAGGGATAAATTAAAACTCCCCATGA
The DNA here is from genome assembly GCA_004027205.1 of Ctenodactylus gundi. Taxonomy (NCBI): domain Eukaryota; kingdom Metazoa; phylum Chordata; class Mammalia; order Rodentia; family Ctenodactylidae; genus Ctenodactylus; species Ctenodactylus gundi. The sequence continues at coordinate 47,770 of PVKB01002071.1, read as the reverse complement.
TACAGAAAGCTTAAAGAAATTTGCAGCCACTAAGCCAGCATTGCAGAGAATACTTAAAGGAAACTTAGAAAGTGAAAGGAAGGCCAGGAAGGCCAGCGACATCAATGACCCCAGAGAAAAAGTGACAACAGCTAAAGGAAAATGAGCTGAGAAAAAAATAAGGCTCTTCCTCAATTTTTAAGGATATTTTTCTGGATGTAAGAATTCAGGTTGACGTATTCTTTTAGAGCTTGAATGATTTCATTCCCTGACCTTCTGGCCTTCAACATCTGCTTTAAAAGCCACACAACTCTTAATTTTCCCCTTGCTATCTAATGAAAAAGATAAATTGCAAACATGTTTGTACTTTTTGTTTAAGTGATAGTTACATGTATGTATTATTTAATTTATAGTAAAGATACTTAGTTTTATGATCAAATCTTTTATAACTATTTTAAAATTGTGTAGTCATAATTCAAAAAGAATTATGAACATTGCTATATGTAGCATTAAAGTTGAACCTCAAAAATATTAAAAGCATTTACTTCATTATCCTTTGTTTTAGGAATATTAAAGCTGCCAATATATAATTTTTAAAATTTATGATTTAATAAATGAAAAATATTTTATTAATAAAGTTTTTAGTCATTTTATATATGTAATTCTCTATATTTCCTCTTCCAGGAAACTATCTATTTTATTTTTCTCTTAAGCAGTCAAAACCTTATTTTCACATGTCATCTTAAGTAACATTTTTCCCACTTTTGTTACAAAAAACTTTGAAAGAAATTCTACTTGAGTGACTTATCTTCATTTATAAATCACTGGAATTATTCTGTTTTTTTTCCATACTAAAATATGTAACAGCTGTGCACTGAGGCACAGCATTTTCCTAGTAACATGTTACTACTATGTGTGACATTTATAACAATGTCAATAGCTAACTGTGTCAATTTATATTTCCTGCAATGGCAATAGCTGATTATATCTACCTGTACTTCAGTGGGTGCCATGCATTGTGTTAGATCTTTGATATGAACTCCTTAATATCCTCAGTGCAAAATATGATGTTCTTATCGTCTTTACTTCTAGACCAAACAGGAATGAAATGAGTTATGAAGTTGCCAACAGCTTAAAGTTCATAAAGTCACTGAGGAGCAGACATAGGGTGATTTAACCCAAGACTTCAGCATTCAAAGCCATCACTCTTTCTCAACAACTTCCTGCCCCACATGCTTAATTTTCATGACATTATTTTCATGTGTGTTATTGCTACAGTACACAGGTACATCAGTAAGTTTAAAGATCTAAGCTACATGGACAGTTAACATTTGATACCATTTGAATTGCTTGCTTCTTATTCTCATAGACTTTTTCTGCCTCTCTCATTTGGTATTTCTCAAATTAATATGGAAAGTCTCTAAATCCTGCCTGTCTCTAGAAGAGTTTCCTCATGGATGCACGCCTGTCTTCAGTTTTACGGTTATTTTGATTGTTATTAGTCAGATCGTTATTCAATTCAGTACATTTCAAAATTCAAATTTTAGTCAAAACATTTTATCCAATTTTCATGTCAGAAATCTTCCTGAAGGACAGACAAAATCCTCCCGCGTCTGTCTTTGTCTATGCTAGTTCTCTATATGTGCTATTTTAATCACTGTTTCTTTGTGCAACATGATAATTATATTTAATCAGGCGTGTTGATACATAGATCCGTTGCATCGTTACCATTTTCACTTCCCATTCTCCTTCTCATGCTCTTGTCGTTCCCAGCTCTCCACAAACATCCTTAACGCAATTAACTGAAAACTTTCTCTTGCCATAAAATTTGTTCTTCACATTTTTCATATTTTAAGACATTGTAATTTTCTTTTCCAGTTGCTCAACCTTGAAATTGTTCACAAATTTTATCCACGCTCCCATCCACACCTCATGGATGTCTCCCATTGGCTGCTTTATCTGAGAGGCCAGCAAACAGCATAACACAGGAAGCCATCCAGTAAATATTTGCAGAATAAATTAAGCAGTACTTCATTCTGAGCCTTCATTCTAAGACGTCACATTCATTGTGGTTTACAATTTTACTGTCTCTAAAATCCCCTTAATTTCTTGTTTTCATTCTGTTTGTCCTGGCTCCAAGACAGAATCTATAGCCTTCTCAATAGCTCTTTCATAAATGGCTTTCCAATTTCTCCAACTAAACGCAGAGCCTTCTGTTGGGCATTTGGAGCTCCCACAATCAGGTTTCCACAACACTTTCAGCTCTGTGGGTAGTTTTTGTCCCTTAGTACCCAATACAAATTCCATTCAATCAGTCACAATAACTTCCAGAGGTAGGAAATACCGAGCTTATGTTACCATGCTGACTGGGTGGGAAAATGGAGAAAATTGAGCAATAGCTATTGTAAAAGATAAATCCAAATATCTTGATAACACCATAGATTTTTTTTTTCCATCTAACAATTTGCATCCCTCGGGCTTCCTCAACTTTCTCTCTGGGGCATTTATATGCTTTAGTGCTTGCTGTTAAAACTCAAGGGAATTTTAAAAAGTTTTAGCATTTTACAGAAAAATATATTGAAAAATGTGAGGAATGAGATTTCTGTTGAAAGTAACAAAAGGACTGTTTCCATTTAGTAATAAAATGAAATCTTCATACGCAGTGATCACGTAGACCTTCACAAAAATAGAATGAGTTAGGAACACGTGCTACCTTTATCTTACAAATAAAGAGCTCACATCTCAGAGTTTTAGACATCAACCTGAAAGATTTCTTTGATAGTAAATGTTAGTACTGGGTTATAAGTTTGTCTTATCTAAAGCGGCGTCTCTTCAACTGGCACCATATGTTTATAATAATAATATAAAACTAGATATAAAACAATTTCAGACAAAAGCATATGAAACAAACCTGAAGCAAAATCTTTTGTTCACATGTAAAAGATTAAGTCTGTCTATCCTATGATGCCACAGGTGCCTCAACAGATCGCAGGATAATCATTTAATCGCTATATGATATTTAAAAAGATAATGTAAACTGTTGTCAGGTTGCCAGATTGGCTCCTGATTTAGGATACCACATGCAGTACAAATAATTTCAGACAAACTGTGTCATAGATTTATATACACCTTCGTGTGAAATAGGTAACGTCTGAATTTTAGTCCTGTTGTTTATTTTTGCATAACTTTCTTCTTTTTAAGGAGAAGACATTTTTTCTCATTTACAGTATATAATGTAGCAATTGCCTCTATGCTGTTTAAACAAATTTAAATGTCTTTTCCCATTTTATTGATATGAATAAGTGCAAAATTTAAGGTACAATGTAGTTGAGCATTTTGTGCACATACGTATCCTGTCAAGGTGGCAAGGGCTTTCCCACTCTCTTTTTGTCCCTCCCACTACCCCCTCCCTCCTATCCCACCCTACCTTCCTCTTTCACTCTGTTTTTCATCTTAAGTTCCATAGGAGTTGTGATCTGGGACTCTCAAATCAAAGAGACCATTCGATGTTTCACCTTCTGCTTAAGACTCACTTCACTAAAGATGATGTTCTCAAGTTTCTTCCATTTGCCTGTAAAAGCCTCCACGTTGCTGGACTTTATAGGTGCATAGTATTCCATTGTGTGTAAGTACAGGCATTTTAAAAGAACCCTTAGATAAGTCAGCAGAATTTACTTGAGTAAAAACAATTCATAAATTCAGCAACATCAGAGTCACATGACATACAGAAAACTTCACCAGGAAAAATGGGCTGGTAGTGAGAGAGAGAGAGAGAGAGAGAGAGAGAGAGAGAGAGAGAGAGAGAGAGAAATGTCATACAGAAACAGCCTGATTAATTATAGCTTGACATTTGAGCTATTTGAGTATAAGATGATGAGAAATTCACTTCAATGATCAAAGTCAAACCAACTAGTAACCTGTTACTGGTGGCAACCAAGCTACCATTATACATGAAGAGAATCTCATGTTCAATTTTAGCTCATTTTCATATCATGCCAGGTTACAATTTGCTAGATAGAAACTCAGTGTAGGGAGGCAGAATTCCATATCTTGACTGAAAAGTGTTAAGAAGACTTTCTTGCCTTTCTGCAATTTTGATGCAAATTTTTAATTTTGAAGTTGGAAATACAAATGTTGAATTTTTGTCAAATCTTATGAAAAATGTTTTTGAGTAATGTGTTAAGTCTATATATTAATATAGTTGAGTACATATGAGCTCATGAAAAAATAATTGCTTGTAGATTTCAAAGTATCTTTATCCACCTTCCTCCAGCTCACCTTTCCTAATCATAGTCCTCACTGTTTTACATGCAGAGAGAATGTTTGTACTACATGTGTAGAAATATGACCTTCTCTTCATTCACGACTGCTGATGAGCAGGTAAGCTGGTTTCTTAAATATACTAAATAGTGCCCAGCAATTCTGAGTGTACAGGTACATTTTTGATGTGTTTATTTCATTTCCCTTGAATGTCATAGCCAGAACACACAATAGATCTCTTTAAATTGTTTTGATGAACTGAAAAACTTTTCATCATAAAGGCCATACTAATCTACATTTCTACAAAAGGAACAGGGGATGGTTTTTTAATCCCTTCACTATCATTTGTCTTTGTATTTTGTTTTGTCACAGACATTTTAATAAAAGCAAGATGATATTGCATTAAATTTTTATTTCAATTTCTCCAGTAGATGATAGTTCATATTCTTCTCAAACATTTTGGCCCCTTTCATTTTTTTCTCAGAAGGATCTAGTCAGATAATTTCCCATTTTTAGAAATTTGGATTGTTACTTTTGTTAAGTTTTCTTATGTATTCTGGATATTATTCTTTGTCAGACAAATATTAGAAAAAATTTTTTGTCAATTCAATAGGTTGCATTTCCATTGGATTGTAACGTCCTATGTTAGCATGAGTCTGCAGGCAGTAAATTGGCAGAGGAATTGGCAAACTGTAATAGTGATTTGCTCTGGAAATCTGCCATCTGGTAAACAAAATTTATCATGGTAGGCCCTTGACCTTTCTTGGGTAGGAATGGAAGGTTTTTAGTTTGATGTGATTCTACTTGTTCCTCTTTTTTTATTTAAATTGTGTTCCTTGTGCTTTTGCTATAATATTCAAAAGTCATTGCTCACATCGATGTCTTGAAACATCCTTCAATGTTTTTCTTTTTCTAGTAGTTTTACAGTTTTTCAAGTCTCATATTAGGTCTTTGATTCAGTTTTGGTTAACGTTACTAGAAAGTGAAAGCTAGAGGTCAAGTTTGAATTCTGTACATGTGATAACTGGTACTCCTCACACCATTTATCATAAGGTTCTTGTTTTTCCACTCGGTTTTTGAAAACTTCTTTGAGAATTGGTTGGGTAAAGACGTAAGCACTAATTTCTGGATTATCTACCCTATTTTATGACTCCATATGTCTGCTTTCTGGGCCAATATCATGATATTTGCTTCTTATGACTCTATAGTATGTTGAGCATTCAGATATTGGTGTGCTTCCATGTTTGTTCATTTTGTTTGAGTCTGCATGGCTGTGTGTGCATGTGTGTGCTCCCATATCATAGAACCGTTGATGTAATACATGGGATGTCATTAGTAAGCTAATAGAGAGTGCATTGAATTTGGATATTTAGTAGTAAGAAATTTAACATTCCATTCTTTTGTTATTTCTTCCATTGTTTTCTCCGAGAATTGCAATTTTCAATAAAAAGTCTTGATTTCTTTGGTTAAATTTAACAGCACGTATTTTAATTTGTGTAGATGTTGTGAATGAGGTTGCTTTTGTGACTTCTTTCGCAGCAAGTTCTTCACTTACATATAAAGCTACTAAAGGTTATTGTGTGATGATTCTGTGTTCTTGTACATTGCTTAATCCATTTATCAGGTATAGCAAATTTTGGTATAGTCTTTAGGTATTTCTCTGTGTGGAAATATTTCATTTCTAAGCAGGGATAATTAAACTTTTTCTTATCCCATAAATCTTCGTTTTGCTTGGTGGTTAAGGTTTCCATGAGAAAAACTTTTCTATATTAGCATTTATCATGTGTCATATCATTACCTGGAAAACACAGAAAAATAATGCAAAGGAGTATAACATTAAGATGCACTAACAGAAAATCATTTTAACTGTGTCCAGAATCCAATGAAATTAAATCCAATTTTCATTTTAAAAACTGAATGTCAATGACTTGCATGTGTAGGTTGAAGATGTTCAAAATTTGTCCCTTCTAGCTAGCTATTATAAAATATTAAATACAACTACAAGGGTAAGTAATTAAATTTCCATCTTATGTCCAATGCTGATTGCAAAAATATAAAATAATAAATTTAAAAAATTGAGACTGAGATAAGAACACCATTTGTCTTCATTTAGCTGTTCTCTAAAACAGAATGCTATCTAGTCCGTGTGTGTAATGTGTTTGTTCAGACCTGTTTTAAGTTCTTTCCATATTCATTTATCTTTTGTCACTCAAGGTTGCTCCAGTTAAAGTTGGAATAGTGCAATATACTTGTCTTTTAAGTATTTAAGCCACCTAACTCAAAAGGATGGACTGAATTGGATCAACCTTGATTGCCATATTTAGAACATAATGTAAGCCAATGAGACCTTTAAAGTCAACATTATAGTCTCTTATAAATCATTGACTGAAAAGAAAACATTCCAGCCCTGTGAAGGTCAAGGGTCTTCCATGTTAAAGTTTGTTTACAATATGGCAGAATTCCAGAGTAAATCACAACCTAGGTGTTGGCAATTCTTCTACAAATTTATAGCCTACAGAAAGGCTTGCTCATAGTGCATGTTAATGCTTATCCCTCACATGCAGAGGCGTGTTTTCAGCTTAGCTACATATGGGCTGGGCAAGTGTGATTGTCCCAATATTAAATTGATCTGCATCTGGTAATGACATAGTGAGCGAATGAGTAATTTTTGTCAGTAACCTTGTCCACACAGCTCAGACAAGGAAAGGAATAGCTTGTCCAGAGATTTGTTGTTAATTGTCTAAGTTGTCATGAGTAATCCTATCCTCTTCCAACACTGCATTCTGATTACTAGTTTTATTTCTTCGGTACTCATTTCTATATATGCATGTGTAAATTGCTATGCCAAGTACTCTGGGAATGAAACACAGTTTGGCTTCTCCTGGTGAAGCCCCCAAATAGTGTCATATTTCACACACTTTGTACCTTTATTGTCTTGAAACACTTCATAGGTTACATAAAATAAACTATCATACACTAATTACCTATGCAGAGGAGGAGTTCAGGCAGCCCCTCTGAATAAAAGGTCCAACTGTTGGTATCTACGAGGACACCATGGACACTAACTCATCTATTATCAAAGAGAATAGCACTCAATTAGGGGTCTCCTATAAAAGTGCAGAGATGTCCCACCATATGATAGAAGATGAAAAATTTAATTGTTATTTTTGTTCATGCTTTCTATTGGTGCATATTGATTGTATAAAATAATAGTTATGAGACACACAACATCCCTTATTAAAACTTGCATACCACTGACATAGCCAGTCTCTCCAATATAATACTCATCTGTGCATAAAGACAGAAAGAATGCAATGAAAAATTCTGTGGATGTGTGTGTATGCGAACACACGTGCACAAGGTTTTTCATATTTATTCTTGTTTGTTCAGTTTCTCTTAAAGGGCATGAATTTCCCAGATCCAGTTAGCCCTATTCAGTAAGATGTTTCATAAGTACACATAGGGTTTGTGGTTTAAATATTCCCAACAAGCCAAGCAACAAAGAATAAAATCCCCCAAATAACCCATGAGATATTTTTATGAGAACCAGTAATAGACAATATTCTACTTCCAATGAAATTCCTGGTATAGTTTTCTAAAAAAAAAAAAAAAAAAAACCTAAGCATCATGTGGTTTAAAAATTATCCTAAAAAGTCACTTTCAGCTGTATATTTGGGAACCAAAAATATATGTCTATAAAATCAAACTGAGAATTTGTTTTAGGCAATAACTTGGATTTCGCTTTCACTGGATGCACATAGATTTTATGCTAAGGTTAATACTACCACATTTCCATTCTTGAATTTAAAAATTTAGTTTAATTAGCTGTTATTATTTTAATTGCACATATATTTTGGCCATGAGGTGAAACTTCAATATGGAAATAAAATGTGTAAAGATCAAACTAGACTAGTTAGATTTTGTTCCTTTTTTTAACACTTTTTTTTGTTGTTGTTGTTTTTGCTTGTGATTCTGGCCATCAATCCCAACGGCATTCACACTGAACTACTTTCCCAGCCATTTCTAAGGTATTTTTTTTAAAGATAGGTTCTCTTTGTGTTTCCAAGTTGCCTATGTTGGGCTTAAACTTTCAATTCTTCTGCCTCAGCCTCCCAGGGTGAAGATCCAGCTAAATATTTGTCTTTTAAAATGTTCTATGAACAAATTATAATTGTACATATTCATTGATGAGGCATTGCGTGATAGTCAATACATGTGTGCAGATCAAATCAGGGTAGCTAATGTTTCTATCTCCTTGCCATATATTTATATTTTGAGCCTTTGAACTGTTTTGTTCTTGCTGTTGTTGTTTATAAAATAGACAATTTATTGTGAACTATCATTGCCTCATTGTGCTCTAGAAAACTAGAAATTCATGTTCTATTTGCGATTTGATATTCATTCATTAGCTTTTGGGTACTTTTCCAACACACACACACACACACACACACACTCTCTCTCTCTCTCTCTCTCTCTCTCTCTCTCTCTCTCTTCCTAACAGTCACTAGAACTCACTACACTGGATTTAAATCTACATTTGTTAGCATCCCCATTGGAGAGAGAGAATGAACATTTGTCTTTCTGTCTCACTTATTTCCAATTATATTATGTATTGCAATTCCACTCATTTTCCTCAATATGATTAGGTATTATTCTTTTCAGCAAATTAATATGCAATCATGCATATTTGCCACAATTTCTTTGCCCATTCTTCCATCAAGAGTGAACCAAGGCTTCCCTACCCTAGGTATTGTGAATATGGCTGCACAAAGCATAGGCATATGAGTTTCCCTTCAATACGTTGATATTGTTTCTTTTGCACACACACCTAGAAGTGAGAAAAGTGCATTATATGGTAGATTTTTTTTTGTAGATTTTTTGATGACCCATGCCATCATTTTTCACTCCATAATTTCTGTGTTGAGTCACATTCCTACAACAGCATAGGAAAGTTCCTTAGAAATGTAAATCAAAGTTGTAATGATATACTACTTCATCTTATTTTAAATGACTATTGCCAAAGGATGAAATAATAATAAAATAATAGCAATAATAATAATAATAGTATTGTTGAGGAGAAAAAGAATTGTTGCTTTTTTCAAATCAAATAATGAGGAAGCAAGTAATCTATGACTTCAAGGTAGATTACCATTTAGGTGGCTAGGAAGGGTGGTTTTCATTTCCTTCTTACTAAGTTGGTAAGAGGGGAAAACATCTGTCTAAACATAGAAATTTTTCACAATACTAAAAATTAGAAAACAGGTAAGGTGCAATTGCTCATGGTCCATTTGCACCATCTGTAATAATATCACCAAAAGCTGTATAAAAAATATAGTTTCTACTCGACACTAAACCATGTTAGGAATGGGGAAAGAGAACACATGTATTTTAGTAAGTAAAGGTGATGATCTTAGAACTCAAAACTGAAATGTTAGTTTAAGAGAGCATCATAGATGATAATAGATTCTACATTAAATATATTGGAACCATATTCAGGCAACAATCATGAAATTTTAAAACCCTTACTATTGGTGTTTATGAATGGTATAATTTCTTTAGTAATTAACGATTCCCAGCATGTGTTCATTAGTTATTTGTTTAACAGCCTAGAGAAATATTTATTCAGAAAGCTTGCCATTTTCATTCGGATGATTTATCTTTTTGTTTGCAAGACGATATTTCTTTATATAATCTAGACTCAGATCTCTTATCAAAGGCTCTACTTGCACATATTATGTTTTCTTTAAACTAGAAAATGGATCGGACAGAATATAAAGCAAAAACTTCCTGAACAGATTTGTGCTTAATTGGAACTCTCATAAAGCTAGTTAAGTTTTGTATGAGATTTAGAGCGAAAAATCCCAAGCAATGCGTAAGATTTCATAAGGAATAGTCAATAGGAGAATTTAGGAATAAATAATAGGGGCCATTCTTTTTTCCATTTCTTACACTACACAAACTGTCTCCCTGTCTAAACTAGAACACTTAGCTTTGCATTTAATAAAATGTACAACGTTACTTGGATCAGAAATTTTGGCACAGGATATCACAGAAAAACAATTATTTCTTTACATATCGTTGCCATTTTAAAATTTTAAAAGTTTAAAATTTTAAACTTTCTCAGATATTTTTTTCTCTTCTGAAACGTTTTATTTCCTCAGTTTGGAAGGAATGTACAAACCAAGGAAGTACTTTTCCATTTTCCGCACTTTGATGATGGCTTTGAACCTGCCGTCTACTAACAGCTCTTGATGGACACATTTCAGATCTTTTGAAGCTCACACTAGCATTAGAAAATATCTCAAACAAAATAGTGCTAGGTTAATGTAAGTTTTGGAGAATTCTGGGACCAAGGGACTTATTACAATACAACTACACTTTAAGTATAGTTAAATTTTGACTCTTATTTTTTTACTTAGAAAAATAAAAGTATTTTTAAGATTATTCAATTAAAATGAAAGGTGAACTTTCAGAATACGTTTCAGCAAAGCCTCTTTAGAAAAAAATTCTTATTAAAAGCCTGAAGAATATCATAAAATAGACAATCTCAGGGTCTGTTGAAAGTTTTCCTCAAAACCATCTTTTGGCCATTCTATATTCAGCAGTTTTGAGACTACCACCATCTTTAATCATTTTTAATATTTTGTAATTTATCAGCTAAATTGAATTATTACAAATAGCTATCCCAAGAAAAGTATAAATGAGTATGTAAAATATGACCAACTAAATGTTTAGCCACTGACCTACTATATAATGTAATTATTCATGTACACCTTTATTATATACATGACTATCAGCTCAACATAGAGAAGTATAATCAGTTTATCAAACCTCCTAAAATAATTATATTTTATATTCAAAACTCTTTTTCAAGGTTTTCTCAGGATTATTTTGTTCTTATATGTAGTTTACAAATGAGGCAATTGGGACACAGAAAATTACATTAAATCACCCATGATCACACAAAAATAATCAAATGAATTCACCAACATTTGAATAAGAAGCTGAACTTCTTAACTAGTAGATTATACTAAATTGTTCTGAAAATACTATACTTTATATAATAATCTAAGCTTTACTTAAAGGAAAGATTCCATCTAGGACTAAAAATTTACCTAAAAAAGAAACAACAAAAATAAAAACCCACTAAACTAGATCACAGCATGCTCTGACCTTGAGTAGTACAACTATGAGGTGCTAGTCCATTTACTATTTACACAACAGATGCTATCCTGATGCTGGGATTGTAGGAGCAGCCCTGGTGACACAAGCTGGAGACAAGCTCTTAAGGGATCTCAAATAATAGCACAGGTGTAGTAAAAAAAAAAAATACAGAAATTATATAACTTTCATGCTAAAATGAAGCTAAAATATTTAACATTATGATAGAAATGAGTAGGGAGATTTTGAGTAGTCTGTGGGAGTGGCCATTTTCAAAAATAATATTTGACATGAACATTTCTTCATGGAGAAAAATGAGACAGAAGATAATCTAGTTGAAGAGTGTACCTCAAGTACAGGGATGAAGGATGACACATTTTTGTTTGTTCTTTTTTCTGGTGCTGAAAATAGAACTCAGTGTCTCATGTAAACAAAGCACTTGTTCTGCTACAACTTTACTCCATCCTTCCCTTAAAAAAAGTCTTACAGCCAATATTTAGTGATGGTCAAAAAGACAGGATGACTCAGCTCAAGACACAGTCAGAACCACTTCCAAGAGATTATGTGTTTTTGAGAACACCAGTTCCCCTGGTTTCTGCCCTTGGTTCCGTGAAGCAAATCTTTATGTGTAGGTGTGGGTGTGGTCCTCCACTACTTAAGATTTAGGATGTACGTGAAACCACAGATCATCTGGCCAATTTCTCCTAGGCTATCAGTTGACTGACCTGTGCATTATAAAAGAAGACTCTTTAAAAATTGCAATGCATTTTTCTGTTTATGAGAGAAGCTCATTGTCAAGTAAATAACCAACAATTCTACATATTTTAAGTATAAATACAGGCTAATATTAAATAAATTTGTATTGACACCCTAGTCCTCTCTACTTCAGTTAATCTCTTTATCTTGCTCTACCACTTTGTAATATACTATGTTTGGTACTGATTGTTCATGGGTTGATTTACCAGAGGATGACTTCCCAAATTTTAAGAACATCCTATGTCCACTCATCGTTCTACAACCACGGATGTAGAATCCAAACAGTGTTTATTCCATGCAAGATAAGAAGCATTACATGCATAAATAAGTGAATGGATATATATCAGTGTTCAATAACAAAACATTTAAAGAGCACTATTTCATTTTGATATTGGCAATATGATGTCCTACAAGCAGCTTACACTTAGAGTAAGACACCTGTCAAATAATTTTTCCCTAAACCATTTATGATTGGAAAAGCGATATTACATTGGACAGTGATGAGGTATGGAAACGACTATACTTTTATCATTCAATTACATGTTTTTACTTTCAAGAATATTTAAAAATCTAACAGCTAAATTTATGATTTGTATTTTTATTGGTATATCTCTTTTTTGTGACTGCAACATGCCTGTGGGAATTCACTTTTTAAAAAGCAGTTTAGACTGAATGCAACGTAAGCTATGAAAGCCTCCTTGCTGAATGTGTTTATAACCACATGTACAAAGTTTTATGCACAAGTGATGTTTCATAGAAGGCGAATAAACAAGACTTTTATAGAATATCTAAATTGTTTACATTTGGAGACCTTGATTCATGCAGTTCATCTACCATCTACGTATCTGTCTGCATAAACTGCCCAGGACTTGATGTTAGAGCCATTTACCTGAAGTTACTACTTACATTTAGCATTCAAATTACATTTCTTTAAAATAAGAGAACCTCTAAGTAAAGAGAAAATGTTAAAGTAACAAGTCTTCAAATTGTAGGATGTAGGGAAGAAATCACTGGCACCTTAACTTCACGTGGCATTTTATTATTTTTTAAATACTTAATTTATAATTATTAAAACCATTTTGGTAAATAAATACTACACAATTTGATAAATATGAAGAATAAAAATAACTCAGCTCAAGAAAAGAACCAAAGATAAATATTCAAAACATCTTTAGTGGCTCTCACAATTTTGAGGAAAAAATTGTTTTGGGCATTAATTATATATTTTACTTCAATTTAAAAGTGTAATGTTATCCTTATAGCTATATATATTCTTGTCAGCTGAGAATTGCAATAAAATAAGATGCAGATTGTGTGCACTAATAATTCTAATAAAAACTGTAAATAGTTAATAAATGAAATTGTTCTTTGAATCTCTGAAGCATCATACAGAGAAACCTGCTTATCAACTGAGATAAAATCTAAATTAATCAATCTAATTTAATAACTGGAAAGGACACACTGAGGCTTATTCTGGCCCAAATTACTTCAAATAGGGATTGTGGAAATATGTTGTTCTTCATTTTATGAACTAATTTATATATTTACTATTATAATTGTTTATGTTCTTAAAGAGCATAGAATAAGTTAATTTATTGTCATCTGTTTTAGTTACTATTATTTGATCTCATTCTCAAACTTCTAATTTTTTTCAGAGCCTTAGTAACATAAGATAAATATTTTCACTTTGTATCAAATAGTGTATGATGATTTGGTTAATAAATATCAATCTGGGAGGAGGACGCAGGTCAAACACAAGTTTGAGCAAGTTTGTGCAGTTTTTTGACTTAGTAAGACTTTACATCAACCTCAAAAGTAAAAATAAATGAGTTCAGATTATAGCTCAGTATGAAAGCTCAGGGTTTGGTGGTAGCCAGGGGAAAAGGGATTAATTAAATCCATATATCATTATTTATTTATTCAGTGCCGAGAATTGAAATTAAGGTGTTCACATCCGAGGCAAATATATTACCACTGTGCTACTTCCTAGTTTTTTTTTTTTATATATATAACTTTGAGAGTGTCTCCCTAGTTTGCATGGGTAATTCTTGAATTACAATTCTTCTGCTTCAGTTTTATAAACATTTATACATTCCTAACTCAACTTTTTGGAAGAATACTATCATCTCATTTTACAAGTGAGAAGATCATATATCAGAGAACTTTCAGGTAACCACGATCGGAAAGTGCTAAGTACAAATGTAATCATCTATATCTACCTTTGACTCCCAGAATAATGACCAGAGACCTCCCTTGTGCTTTATGTCAGTTTTCTGAAGTTGTGGAAAAAATACAATGGAAATATTCTTGTGAACCTATTTATTAAGAAGATAGTTATAAAAAAATTTCTTAACTTTGCCTCTAGGGTTTATCTAAAAAAAAACTTTAAATTTAGCAGTGCTATATCATTTGGATCTCAAAGGGCCCTCAAAGGCCCGTTTGTTGAAGGTTTGGTCCCACCTGTGGGAATATTGCAGTATCTTTTTTGAGGGTGGCCACCTAGAAAAAGTTAAGACCTTGTGGATGTTCTGTTGAAAGAAATGCCAGGACCTTAGACTCTCTTGCTGTGTTTTGCTTTCTGACTACCATGATGCAGGCAGCTTTGCTCCACCATATGGTCCCTGCCAGGATATTCTCCTTTACCACAGGCCCAAAATGACAGTGGCAAGTAAACATGTACGGAACCCTTGGCAACCCTGAGCCCATTATTTTAAGTTCATTATTTCAGAGTTTTTTCTCAGTGACTTAAACCTGGTCAATGTTGGCTGAATTTTTTCTTTGCTCTCTAGACTTCTGAAAATTATAATCCTTTATGTGTTAAAAGATTAACCCCAAAAGAGGAGCTATTTATTCATACAATTACATATATTTACTATCATGGAAGTATTTGGCTTTGTGTTTAAGAACTCCTTGTCAGTCTCTGAATACAGGATACTTGATTGCAACCTACAGCGATACTACTTATTTTCTGTGACTGTGGGCAAAATCGTCTACCCTGAGAAGATCAGTTTTCTTATCTGTAAAAGTTGTTGATGATAATTTATCATAAGAGTTATTCTCATATCAGATATAATACCCCTTGAGAAACATGTAAAAATGCCCAGGACATAAAAGGTGTGTAGAAAATGTTAGCTGACAGCAACAATGTGGTGAATATGAAGGTGATGGTCATTTTGCTGATGATGTCACTTCCTCCTAGCTCCCTAACAGAATACATTTTATACTTTTTAAGTAATATCACTATTTTGTATTATTTTAGGGAATATTATGATCAAAAATTATAACCACAAGAGATTTTCATAACAATAAAAAAGCTTCAAGGTTTTGTCAGGTTTTTATCTGCATCGTACTTAATTCTCCATTAAGATGACAAGACGGAAAAACTAGTTTAGAGATTTCTAATTGTGACTTTGTTTGGAACTGTCTGTAGCACGAGGACTTGAAAAAGACCTGCGAATAATGACAGCTAGGACTTACTTTCAGGTCTACATTCTGTGATCATAAGGACGAAGGGTTTAGCAAGTTTGATTTTTTTCAATACTGTATTACATATTCATCTACAAAGACCTTACTATTTTGAATTTCAGTAAATTGTTAGAAGTTATAACCTCTCATCTTTTCAAGCTCATGCTATTTTTTATTCTTCCTATCCTTGAATTTTTATCAGCTGTGACATAAAATCTAGTTCAGTAGAGTGTACCTCCAGTGAATCAAAATAAGAATTTTATATATAGACAACAAAGAAATTTCAACTCTTCAGTCAAACACTGTTTGGATTGGCTTCCTGGGTTGCTGTGCTGAAAGGAAGTCTGAGATCTGAAAAAGCAGAGCATTGTGGGAATGTCTGCCATAGGGTCACGGGAATCATAACTCAAACCATGTACACCAAGTAATTACCAGTGATGCTTTTCTATTTCAGGATGAATAACTAGGTCCAAGTTCTCATAAAAGTCTAGGGCCAAACAACAAGAACCACTGAAATCAGCCAATGCTTACTTCACTTTTAAATATCATATTTATTAATATTAAAAGATTTCTTGAGGAAAAGCAGCGATACAGAAATATATACTCTCAAGTTTTTCTCAAAAATTAACATATCCGAAGTAAATCTGATCTAGATCACTTAGATGTCTAAAATACTTCCCAGTAGATAATATATCTTTGATAAATTTGTTAACAAAAAAGAAAAAAATATGGGCTAGAAGAATCACTCAGCAGTTAAAATGCTTGCTTAGAAAGAGATAAATCAAGTGTTAAGTACCTAGTTGGATTCTCCAGCACCACATAAGCTGGGCATGGTGATGTACGCTTGTAATCCCAGCACTTGAGAGGCTGGGGGAGAAGGCTTTCCTTGACTCCAAGAGCAGCCTGGACTCCATAATGAGGTCAGGACCATCCTGGACTACAGAGCAAAATTCTGTCTCAAAAAAAAAAAAAAATTCTAGGAAATAACTATAAACAAAGAGATTGTTGTTCAAGTCATAATCTGAATAGATACTTTCAAGAAATTTTCATTTCTGTCTATATCTATCTGAATCAAAATAATATTAAGAACAGGTAAACACCAGTATCCGTGAATCTGAGTTAAGCATCTCACGCTGAGGGTTGCCAGCTTCATTCTCCATTGGCGTCACATCCATTCTATACTGTAACTGATCTCTTCACAACTGAATAGTAACTAAGAATAGGAGAGAGAAAGAGAAAGAGAGAGAGAGAAGGCACAGAAAAATTTTCACCATCCATTTGCCCAAACATATAGTCATACACCCAATAGATGCTCTCTTATTAAAAGTTTTACCACTTTATAAGCTATGAGATAAACAGTGAATAATATATTCATAAATAAAAATAATACTCATTAAATCAACTACTAAAGGAAATTAAGACCGAGTGAGATCAGACAAGTTATCTGGACAACACTTGAGTGGTAGCTGAATGACCACCTTGTTTATCTGCTTCTTCATCTGTTGCTACTTCTATAATGTACATATTTTTATAGCTGTGGAGTGGATATCTAAGTCATGCCCTGTGAGAAACTTCAAATCTAATGGAGAAAAATGAAATACATTAAGTTTTTGGTGAGTGTTTCTACACTTGCCTATCCTAATATTCCACTGTACATTTTAAACACTTGTGATTTACTGAAGCACTGAGTTGAAAAACATGAATTATTCAGCTTGTGATCAAGGTCAATGGCAGTACCAAAGTAATCCTGTTTTCTGCTCAGCTTCTCTCTATCCAGTCATCAGTGGTCAATTGGTCCCTCAATTAAAAAAATGATTAAAGAAATATAAAAAAATTAAATTCACTTGCAAAAATTTGATTTTCAAGGAAGAGAAATATAAGACATGTAAGAAAATTTTGGTTCAATGTAGCTATTGTTTATTGCATGTATACACTAATAAATATCGAGGGGAAACATTTTAGGTAAAATTGGGGACTTAGTTGTTAAATTTAGAGTTGATCTAACATCTAAACAATATGATATACTCAACACACATACAAATAATACTAGAAACTTAGTTATTCACAAGCCTCACAAGGCATAATGCAAGTCAAAAACTTCTTTAAAAGTTTGAAATACACTACAAGTGATTGTTTACAAACCAGTTTGAGCATATTGCTTCAGATATGTGACTTTTGACAAAACTATACCTGAGGGAAAATGCTCAGTGTTTTGCAACTGATTCTGCATTTATTATGTGTTTCCTGATGTTTCAGAGGTGTGTTTTATGCTCAATCTCATTATAATCTGAATAGATACAAAGCATATATTCTTCCTAGGAAATAAATAAATGGAGGCAAGTGTAACATTTTTCAAGGAAATCGGAAGTGCATAAAATAAACTTGTAATTGTTTGCGAATGTCTTCTGGAAGATAGGTACCTACCACCTCATGTAGTATTCAATAGTCTCAAGAAGAGTGTATTTTCAATCTTACATCCTTTAAGTACATTTGATCAATTTTTTGTTAGTTGACATGAGGTATACTAGGCTTGGATGTAAAACAAAGACTTTTGCTGCATACATAACACTTTCTGATAAGCATGTCAGAGTTACCATCGTTTGTTTAATTTCTATATGCCTTGTTCTTATGTGAGTTGGCCTTGCTCTTGAGATGGAATATTGAAGTCAAGACTCCTCTGTATTCTTTCCATACTCTGACTGCTTAGTTCATACATAATTATTAATTAACAAGTGCAGAAATTAAAAATTCCTGACTTCACTTCTGAGGGCAGAGGTCAGATTTCCTTCACCTTTAAAGGAGTACAGAATCTTATACAATGCCTCATACTTAGAAGGTGCTCAATAAATTCTTGTCATTTGCAAATAATATACTATAAATCCTCCTAAACTTATATCAGCTTCACCCATTTTTATTATCTTACCTTTTTGCAGTCATGTTTTTGCATTTAAGTTAAATTTTGCATTAAAGGAAGTTCATGGGTATAGGCAACCTTTTCTTCATGGAATGGGACAATCATTCCATAAAGAACCAGCCAGATGGTTGTGACCTAGAGAAGACACTCCAGGTGAAGAAACAGTCCAGCTGACCTCTAAAGGTCACAGTTCTTTTAGCAGTTATGCACAAAAAGTCAACCTTATTGGATTCAAGATCTGAAGACCTGTTCTGTTGCTAAAGCTTAGAGCTCCCCCAGCGCTCATTGTTGAAAAACCTAAATATCATACCAAGCTACAAAAAAGAAATGCTTGCACAGCCTAAATCTAATAACGCAAGACAATATAAAGGGGAATAGACTTGTACCTGAGAATATCTGTGATGTACACAAAGATCTCACTTCAGGATAGCCGAGAGAACCCATGGTCAGAGCTGTCATTTTAACCACTCAACTAGACTTGCTGCTATTGATGCTTTCATGCTACAGACTCAACTGTGTTTTTGAATAATTTTCTGATTCTCTTGACAATATCAAGTCCTATCTTTTCTCTGCCTGTAAATTATGGCCCCTTGAATTCAAAAATAGATACGGATTCCTCAGAATACAACGTAATGCAAATATTCTATTTAAAATTGTGGCAGTGGAAGTTCTCAGTTATGCTTCCAATCGTGCCTCAAGAATTCACTATGACACAATTAACAGCGTGCTAGAAAGTCCATTCATTAACTCTCAGCTCTAGATTTAGATTACAATGTAGGAATCACCCCAGTCAGCATCTGATGAATTGCTCCCTTAACACATTTCCAATATAAACCATGAAATTACCTTGCCATTCTGCCTAAAAGCCGCATTCATCTGAACTACAAATTGGAGGTCCTAACAGCTTTATGAAGGAAAAAAAAAGAGCATAGGACAACAAAGAACTGATAATATATTGAACCTGTTCTTAGGTCCCTGAATATGCGAAACGTAGTCCTAATATCATTGTAGACAACCTTTAATTGTAGCAGTACAGAATTGTTCTATATGCTCACATTGACCTACTCAATATTACAACCACTCTTCATTAATTATTTACTGAATGATTCTCTCCCCTTGGAATCCCGATACTAAATAACAAAATAATGGTTTTCATCAAGGAGGTTTGTTCAGAGACAAGGAATCATTATGAATCCTGATTTTCTAATTGATTTTAGTAACTTGTAGAACACATTGGAATGGATTTTCCTACATGAAAAAAGTCAGGAGATATTAATGTTGTCCATGAACATAGAAGAAATATTTGCAACTTGCTTCTCAATCATTTTACATAAAATATTTTCAGTTTAGCACTAGGATTGAAATAAATACCATTTACTTAAAATACATTGCTTTATACTCATACAACTTCCTGAATGTACATTGTACAAATCCATGTTTAGTTGCTTCTTTGTGGTACCAATAAAATAAGAAGGAGCCTTGATTATACTCAGTTCAAACAAAAATAAATTGATTTGGTATGCAAACTAGATGGAGTGCCAAAGCATTCCTTAACACACACAATTTGAGCTATGTCCATCCCAAGTATCATTTATTAATCTTGAATCTATATTGGAAAAAACTAAAATTTGGCATTGCGTTTCCCCATATCGAGCACACATAGTCAGCAACCAAAACACTTGGTGTATATTGCAAAGAGCTTGACATTTGAAATCTCTTGTTTGCACAAATCGATCTCACCCACGTGTATGCTGGCATCAACGGTTGATGAAGAGAATAGATTGTGGAGTCAGAGAGACAGTTCAAATGTCAGTTTTAATGTTTCTTATTACTATGACCTTTGGTGCATGCATTAACTTTCCTTAGTGTCAATTTTCTCTTCTTTAATGCATGGATAATGAGAATATAGCAATTTTGAAAATAGTGAATAAGAAATTAACATGTGTGCATTGTGACTTTGCATTGTAGTTTCTTGCTTATTTTGTGTTTCAGCTTCATAATGAGTAATTCTAATATTAGCTGAAGTAATAGACCAATCCCCTCACCTGTAAGAAAGCAATATTTTTTGCCAGGAAGCTACTCGACCTGTTCAATTTCCTGAATCACTCTTTTTGTACCTTGGTACTTCCTTAGCTCAGACGTGTGTGTCTCCAGAAAATTTCCTATTATTCCTAAACTTTTATAATGCACATCCCCTCTGCCCTCACGGTATATGTCGTGTCTGTTCTATGTATACATTAACTGTTTCTATATTTTTTCTTCATACACCAAACTACAGGCAACTTTGGATAGTTTAGCAAATCTTGCTGTAATTTGCATATTATGAACTCATTGACAGTAATCAGGATTATTTTTTTTTCCATAAGACATCTACATTGCTTCAATCCTACTTTGAAAAATGCATATATTTAATTTTGGAAACTAAAACATTTGCGCATCCTGTCCAGCTCCACTCCCAGATCAAAGGAGCTCAAATACATGTGATTAAAAATCTAAATGGCTGACATCTCTTGCTTCTTCTCCTTTACTGCCATCTTCTGACAGGATCTGTTTTTGCTACTGGGATCAATTATCATGTCGCTGATCCTTTTCTTTTTTTGAAAAGCGTTAAGAAATTTAAGCGTCTTAGCTAAGATGCCAGACTCTGTTTTTGTTGAGGACAATGCTACCTTCTCTTTTTCCTGAAACTCAGTGTTTATTCTGATTCAATTCACTACTGAGAAAGGTTAAGCAATGGCAAAATGTTTTATAGAAATAGTGCTAAGCTATCAAAGTGAAAATAAGATATATTATTTAGTGGAAGAATCGTTTTCTTGGTACTGACTTTGTAGATACTCTCTTAAAAATTAAGCAACTAGCGATTATCACCCAATTTGAACTTAGCTGTTACTTATCTGCAAAATTCTATGATTGAGAATGACTGTCTTACAATTTTATAGGTTTCTATCTTTTTAGGAATTCTTTTATTTTATAGAAGATTCAAAACTAGCTCACAAGATACAGCACCTTTAATTTAAAAAATCTAAGTTAGTAGCAAAACATACTCCTGTGTCTAAGTTTATACGTGCTTTTAACTATCATGTGAAGCACGCATGCCAAGCATTGCCTCTGTCAGTATATAGTTGAGAACACATGAACATGAATTCAAGGCTGTAAAGAATTTCTACTGATAAATCTCTTGTTTCCTTTCCTTAGAACACATTACTTTGGTTCAATACAACTTTTTTCAAAATATGCAAACAGGATTTTATGTAAAATAGTAGAACATAGGCACAGACTTGGGTTCTCTCCTCGGACTCTGTTCTTTTGTCATGCATTACTGGGGTTTAATGTCAGCTGATGTCCTCATGCAGTGGTCACTGTGTCAGATCAAGAGTCTAAAGTCTCGTTCATTTTCTATCATCTCTGTATTTTTGTAGTATAAGCTGATAGTTATTCAAAGGGAATCTAGCAAAGGAAGATAAGTTTAAAGTTTTTAACATACATATAAACCCTTTTAGGATTGCTGGGAGCCAAAAGCTGAAACCAAATAGATAAACAAAAAATGAAATAATTAAAGAAATGAATCGTGATGTATCCTTCTCTATTTCAGTCTCCACCCACCCCTAGAAGAGAAGCTTTATTATTTAGCAGTGTGAGTCTCTGATGCATGCCCTAAAACCCTCAGAAGGCCTTTACCAATGATTTTATGAGTAACTAAAGGTTTCTGATATTTTAATGATAATATTCTAATCTCGAATTTAATGAAGGCCTCAAGCCCTTATCTCAAGTTCTCAGGAGATACTGAGAAGGAGAAGCTCTGATTGGTGAACTGTGTCATTTCTGGCTGCATTTTAAGAGCCTATTCTCCACCTCATCTTTCTTTCATCACGTTTTGTCCCACACAGGAGGAGGAAGCCAGGTGGTGCTTTCAGTCATTCTCCCTTAAAAAAAAAAAAAAAAAAAAAAAGTCGCTTTAGTTAGATCAACAAATCCAGTAGGAACATTTCCTGTTTTCAACTTTACTGCATAAGACAATGTTGCAAAAATGCCTCCCATTACAAAGAAGACTGCAGGATATGTCGTTCACACCATAGTGAACATTGCCCCAGTCTCACTAGCTGCTGAACCCCAGCTCAGCCTTCCACAGGCCTTCAATGGCACAGCCCTGTCAGGCCAGGCCCTTTGTGATGATAGGGTCAAGTGTGATTGTCATTTCAAATCTCCAATGAATACATTACACCTGAGATGACAAATTTAAGTCATAAGTGAATTTTATCTTTTGCACTTGCAACCTTAAACTTCATCCATATACCTATTTCACCAGAGTGACTCTGATTCAAATAATGGACATTTCACCCCCCTACGTTGTACTTGGTATCTTCTGTAGGCCCAGGCCTTGTCATTCTGGCCTGAGTTGTGATGGCATCCCCTTCTTATGAGCCAGGATGTCCTAGCAATATGCTCTTGCTTGCAAAACGTTTCACTCTAAGTCAAGGATTCAAAATTTATAACTTCGTTTGTTGTAACCAAAGATCAACCTCTTTCCCTATCTCAGGATTTTACAGCATTCTACTGATGTCATTACTTTAGTTTTGAACTCATCAAAACTATCTCCGCAAAGGGTAAGATGGTACCTACTAGGATTTCAATTAATGTATTGCAGCTGCTTAACTTTGTCTTTGGAGATCACCTGTTGGTACTATAAAAATTATCGAATAAAACTTTTTTTTTTCCCCAAAACAAATTTTCTTTCAAGGCTGGTGGCAGTCTAGTTTTGTGCAGAAGTTCATCACATGTGTCTGTTTAGTGGGACCAATGTGGCTGACTGGGCACTTAAGTGGAGCAGCAAACTAAAAATTTATGTCCTGTCCTTCGGATTTTCAGCCATACCTGCTTTTGGAGATAAAGCACTTTTTTAAAAAATCGCTATAGAGGACTTCCAGTTTTCCTTTTGTGTTCATAGACACTTATTTTTGGTTGTATTTCCTGTATACACACTCTAGTTTTTATCAGAAACAGAGACTCATGATTCAGTTGTTTTCAATCATTGTTATTAACCACAGAACACCATGTTTCACAGACTCTTTTATTTCACAAAACTTGGCCTCCACTTGTGTTATATTCAAGGCTGGCCATGTAATTTCTGGGACCGAGTACAAAATGAAAATGCAGGCCCTGATTTAAAAAGCTTGTGAAAAGATTTTATTTATTCTGTAGTTTCTTTTTCAGTTAGGATGCGGTTTTAGTTGCCATTAATTTTTGCAGTTTCTTGGCTACATGGAAAGTTGTAACACAAACACAGAATCCCACAGGTGGTCAGAGTCCTACTCCATGACCAGACAAGACAAAGGGAACATGCTTGACTTCAGTTCTTCCATGCTAACACTTGTACAAACAAAAGTTGGTAAAAGTCACTGGGCTGGGAGTGCAGACAATAAGTGAGCAAGAATCCATCCCAGGAATAGGAAAACTAATGAAAAGTGGGATTGCCTGTGAACAGACCAAAATCCTTGGCATGTGCTACATAGCCACATGGGATTTACATAAGGCAACTCATTATTAATGACTTGGAGGCCTTCACTAGAGAGTATTAAATTCCAATGCCAGAGCCTTTGTGATCACTTGGCATATGATCATTACATTGGTATTGACAAATTTCTGTTTTCCATGCCATAAACAGTGATACCTTGGGTAGCCACGATGCCAGTGAAAACCACAGACCAGAAGACTCTATTGCTTCCTCACAAGAAAGATATATGCAGCATTCACCAGATGTATATTTAAAAAACAATTTCTGATTCTTGAGTCTTGCTTCCTGGGTCACTTCTGCTCTAATTAGAATATATGTAAGGCTCTCGAAAACAAAATAATCATTCACTAAAAAGGTTGACCAAATCAATTCAAGGGAAAGGTTAAGTACAAAGTTGTTAGCCAAAATTTTTGCTTTTAATGAAAGAGAGATTTAAGTGCCTTGGGGCTAACTAAGATGAAAATCAGTATTGTATTTAAACCTGAAGGGATTAAAAACAAGAAGTTCCTTTCAAAGGAAAAAAAAAGAAAAAAAAGGCCAGTCAGAAAGCTGCAGCCTCCACTAAAACGATTCAGTCACTGAGCAGCACATACCAAGGATGGGAACATTGAAAGAATAATTTTGTCATCAACGCCATCCTCTGAAGTTTCTTTGGTGGGTCTTATTTACTAGCCAAAGTATTTCAAATCTCACAATTCATACTATTCACATTTCTAAGGGAGTATCACAAGGTGACAGACAAACGGGAAATATTAGAAGAAAAAAAGATACACAGAAACCTATTTTTCATGTACACATAGGTTTCCCTACTCCTAGCAGTGCCTCAATCAACCACCATCCCCAAAGAATTAAAAATAATGTGTAATGTGATGGTGTGTGTGTACTGAAAGCTTAGATTTCTAGAATCATGCCAATTAACCCTTAACACTTTTCATTTCTTGAAAATTAAAGAAACTCCAACTGGGACCAATTACTCTAGCCCACAGTTTTAGATGTACCCAGTGAAAGTGATCTGCAGGCTTTGGAATCGTTTGTCAGGGTCAGGTTTTGTTTCTTTCATTTTTGTAAAAATAATAACAATATTACAACAACAGCAACAATAGAAAACTGAGGCATTGAGCTGAATCAATTCACAGAAAGCCTCTTGGCTATACTTGAATGAATGAATGTCAGAAACAAATTTCCACTGGTTCTCCTATTATGCTAGACTCTTCATAACTATTTATAACCATACAATAAAGTGAAAGAGGTTTGGGGACATACTGCATTGGCAAAAAAATATTTTATGTAAGACAAATCATGACTACTTAGTAGAAATCATCACACTCAGTGGCAAGGCAATGTGTAATACTCAAGACTGAAAAAAGATGGATTCTAAGTTGTAGTATCATGATGGTAGATAGGAGGATAGTCTAGAATAGATAGGTAGCACTAGGGCAGAGTGCTTCAGGAGCCAGGCCCTCCAGGGAGCAACAAAGGAGAAGTAGCCAAACCAGCTGGCTAACCCTCCTCTCCACTTCCTGGAGATGCCCGAGGACAATTAGTGGGCCCACATCATTCTGCAACCCCCACCAGAGGAGACCACCCCTATGAGATACAAGTCAGAAAAATATTTTAATATTTTCACCATGAAGGAATGATAAATATTTAAAATTATAAATCTGTGTAACTTGATTTGACCACATTTCCAAAATAAATGATAGGATCAGAAAATGACGCTACTTTACCCTTCAGTATACAAAATTTCCTGACAGTTGTGAAAAATTAATGCCCGGACAGTTGTGGGTGCACCATTCACTCATAAAAGTATCTCTGTTTTAATGATACCAATTCGCCGATTCTTGCAGGACAATTTTCTTTTCATCTTCCACTTTAATTCTGCGTCAGTCTCATTGTCAACCAACATCTTCTAGTCCCACCCTGACCTGACCCTTGTTTTGATCTGACAGATGACTGCTTAGGTGTGTCAGTACCGGCACATCAGTAGTGACGTCAGTTAAGTGGACTCACCTAGTGTCAGTGACCAGGGTATCATCGGACACCTGCTATCCCCAGATAGCTAATGAACACTGGAGCAGGAACAGTATCTGAGCATTGTGACCAAATGCAGAAAATATCCCATAATCCCAAAGTAAATCTTTGCAACTCAACATCCCCTTGATAAGATCGCAAGAATGTCTATTGTCAGTAAAAGCTACTAACAAGATAAAAATAAGCTGAAAAGGTAAACTAAAATGAAACTTAAAGAGACAAGGCTTCACTGATTATTGTTGTCATTTTATTTTGAAATTTTTATTTATTTCTCTTTTCTTTGTCTTATTCTTTCGTTATTTTTCTCTTTCTTTTTGTGACAAGGTCTTTCTTTGTAGCCCAGGCTAGTCCTGAACTCACTGGTGTACCCCAGGCTGGCCTTGGACTCAGGACAATGCACCCACCTCAGCCTCCCAAGTGCTGGGATCGTACACAGCACCAAAACCATGATTTTTATTACTTACGGCTACTTAGAAGAGGCAGTGTGTAATTGTGAGAATTTAAATCTTTAATTCTGTCAGCTTCCCAGTAAATCTTCCCCTGACTGTAAGACTCATACTGAGATGAAGTAAAAAAGCACAGGGCAGCTTCATAAAAATCATCTGTTAAATGAATGAGATAATGTGTTTATTAAAATGCAGACCAAATGTAAGAAAGATTATCAGAATTATTGGTGTCAAAGTTCACATAATGCTTGACTCAGAAAGTGAGAGGAACTTTCTGTTATTTTGTTTACAACTGCCATATCTTGAAACTTTTCCTTCTAGCAATATAAATGACCCTGAATCATGTCCAAACTAGACACCTACAAGACCCGAGCCCACAGTCAAGGTCAGGACTACCATGCGCATCAGATCACCTTCACCATCATGTCTTGATGAATGCTAGTCACAACCCTATTGTTGCACAGAGAAACTTGATCCTTGAGGACAAATCTTCCATTTCTTATTCAAAACATTTTGCAGATTATTTTGAAATGGCAGAAAGATCCAAATAAAATGTTTTGTCAGTTGTCCCAGACACCAAAGGGCTGTCTTTACACTGTCCCTTCCTTTCTCTAGCAAAGAAATAGATTCATTTGCTAAACAGAAACAGAAAAATAAGAAGTTCATTTTTTTTTTTTTTTTAGTAATGGCCGATACCTTTCTCAACGAGTCCCACGAACCTCTGATAGGTGATGAAGTGAGAAGTTTACCTAAGAGGAACAGTAGATAACAGCTGAGTTTACAAAAGAAAGAATAACCTAACTGTTATTAGAGAAATTTGAAGAGTGAAGAGTCACCCACAATTGTAGGACTCCCTAAGTTAGTGGAAAACAACAGAGGAACGGAAAGCCACAGGCAGACAACCTAGATTTTGAATATCAGGCTACAGAAGTTTGACTATGCGGTGGCCACTAAGCAATCAGTGAGAGCTCTGAGCACAGATCTGACATAATGAGGTCTGGGACTTAGGAAGATCAATCCAAGTGCGAAATTAAAGAGAGAGAGAAAGAACAGGACTGTTTCACAGAGAAATGTCCCTGTGAGTGTAAGTCGAAGTGGGAGAAACAGCGAGGAGGTATAGGAAAAGTAGACACTGGAGACTTTAGGGTGAATTTTACTAGAAAATACGTAACAAAATATGGACTGGATTGAAGAAAGAAGAGCTGAAGTTATCTTTGTGAAATAGAGATCATTTCCGTGTTCATGAGAACTTCCTCTGTTGTGTATGTGATTATCAAAATTAAGCTATGTTTATATAGATATACCATTCAAGAGCAATTTCAGGAAAGATGGCTGCCTTGTTTTCTGCTGTTGATAGTCCTGAAGACCGTAAGTAACAGACCTCAAAACCCCTTACCCTAGAGTTGAGTCTGGCTCCTACTGTATTCATAAGTAAAGCTTGGTCATTATTTTTCTTCAATAAACATACATTGTATCATCCTAATGGGTCTGAATGAGGTATGCAACTTTCAAAAGGGTACAGACTTTAGTGATTTCATTCACTTGATAGTTGAAGGTCATACAAAGTCTCATTAAATTGCAATAAAGCTTGTCTACTCAAAATCTTCTTGATGGATGGTCCTGGGAACTTAGAACTTTCCTGGGAAAATTCGTTTTCTCTTTTTCA
The DNA here is from genome assembly GCA_004027205.1 of Ctenodactylus gundi. Classification (NCBI taxonomy): domain Eukaryota; kingdom Metazoa; phylum Chordata; class Mammalia; order Rodentia; family Ctenodactylidae; genus Ctenodactylus; species Ctenodactylus gundi. The sequence goes on along the minus strand of PVKB01002071.1, from coordinate 19,580 downwards.
GAAAAAAAAAAGCAAAGCCAGTAAACATCCAGGCTTTTTGCCAAAGGAAAATTATCTATGCCTAGAATGGACAAATTCCCAGTGTAAGAAAACTTAGTTTCTTCATCTCCATGTCATAGTCACGTATTTTTCTAAGAAACTCTGGTACTTGCTGGAAAATTGTTGATGGACCAGGAGATACAACTTTAAGATCACTTTTTTTCTATAAAAATAATTGTTTACCAAAGCCTTTGTGGTGTTTCTTACTCTGCACATACAGTGAAAGATCTCATGAGACCTGAGGGAGCAAATAATCATTTAAGATATAGAGAAAACTAAATAAATATAGCTTAGCTTGAATGCACGCTGTAGAATGGGCTCAGTGATTCAGTCTTAGGATCCCGTTTAGTTCTTAGACAACCTGGGTTTATATTCTTATCCTTCCTGCGTATGTGAGAATTGCAATACAGAGGAGATGAAAAAGGAAACATAATAGCATAGATATTCAGGGTAGTCACTCAATGAAAGTGTATTTACTTTATGAAATTCTCAGAATGTATTGGGTACAATGTAACTCTATTCGCATCCTGGTTGCAACCAACTCTCATCTTTTCCAATAATGCGACATCAGTATAAGCCTCTGTCTCCTCCTGTAGCCCCGAAAACTTCCCTTAAATTATATCTTAATTTTCACTCATCCTCTCCTATATTCAATTTCCTGAGAGGGAGCAGGAAAGGTTTTAAAATGGAAATTAAATTATGTTTTAGGGTGCTCTCGAAATCCTCCCAGTGTTCTGCAACGTTTTGTTTTAACTCCTGACTTCTTCTCTGGTCTCAGTTCTTACCACTTTTCCTTTCTTAGCGTGTAACAGCCACAAAAAGAAATTCAAAAATTCAAACCACACAAAGCTGCCACTTGCCTCCGGCCATTATCCTCTGTCTAGATCATTGTCCTAAGATTTGTGCCTTTTTTTTTTTTCTTGTAGGTCCCATCAGACAGTTTCTCAGTGATTTTCTATTGGAAAGAAAAGCACACTTAACTCTGCCTCTGAGCTGCCAGGGATCGTTCTATACTCACAGCTCTTGTTAGGTATTCAACAAACTCAGTCCATATTCCCTGCAGGAATGAATGAACGGGAAAATGAAAAAGTCAGAAAACTTAGTTTCACCTTCTTCATTTGATTTCCGGAGAAACTTAGAAACATTTTATTCATTTTCCATTGTGCTTGAATTTCAGAGACCAAGAATTTTACTCTTTCAAAAATATTTTGATCATTTTATATTTTACATTAAATTCTGTCTATCCATAAAAAGGCATTTTCCCACTGTTTCTAAAGTTTAGTTGTCCAATGAAAAATCATATACATTTACAGTATGCGATATGATTTTTATGTAGGTTTGTTTTGTAAAGTGATGACCACAAATAATGACATATTTGTCATCCTGATGGAGTTGCTTTTCTTTTAGTATGTATAGTTGGTATTATATGCTAATATCTACACTATATATAGATGATTCTAGATAAACGTGTGTGTGTGTGTGTGAGAGAGAGAGAGAGAGAGTTTTACATATAAAAATTTTGTGGGCTTATGTACATGTGTGGTAAAAAAAAATACTTAAGATTGTGGGCTTTTTATATACCTAAATAACGGAAACCTGTCACCTGTACTCTATGGGGAAGTCACACCAATGGAACACTGTCAATCAATTCCAAGAGAAAAGGGACCTGAGTCAAACAGAGAGCCACAGCAAAACCAGGTAACTTTTTCACTACAACTAATAGACCCACTCCCAGCTCTGCCTTTTCCATTTCAGTGATATTTTTAACTTTCAACTTCTACAGCTCTTGGAATCTTAATCACTTATAACTAAAAGCTCCACATTTACATGACATGTTTTGCAATTATCTGTAAATATAATTTATGAAAAAAATGAATAAAGAACCGCTAGCCTGAACTTACATCAAGGCTGTAGATTTCAAAAGCATTAAGGATAAGGAGATTCGATTCAGGATTTTTACTGAAGTTGTTTGTATATATATTTTTTCTATTTTCTTGCATATGGCTTTAGTTTGTCTCAGGGAAATGAATTTCTAAAAAATGATGCAATCCTTGTGGTGTGTCAGTTATCACAGTAAAATGATTCTTTGTTTTTGTGAGAAATGAGCTCGCTATTTCCAAATCAAACGAATCCACGTGACTTAAGAACTGATTATATGACCTACATAGAGAGTAAGCCTTGAACACTGTATCCAAATAAGAAGGCAAGTTTCATCCACGGACAATTGCAACCGAGTTTGTATTTGTTGAGAAAGTATATGAAAAAAAAAAAAACATATCCTAACAGAAAAGAATCAATGTAAATAAATCCCAAATCAGATTCTTCACATTCTCTGAATGCTTTCCGAGTTTGAAGCAAGTCAGTGTGTTATAATTTTATGAGGATAAAAGGAAAAGAAAATTCTCATAGGAAAAAATGTCGGAGGTTAAAGCAACATAAAACAAAAAGGAGTAAGAGCCAGAATATGTTGCAGAGAAAAAAACTTAAAACTCCAAATTTGGTGATGACATTATATTTGCATTCATAGACTTAACAACTATTTAGGAATGACACTGTTGGTATTTACTGATCTAATCTCTCCACATATTTTGAAAGGTTTGCATTTTTGTGTTATTAGATTATCTTATTCTAAGGACAATATATTTTTGTTTTGTAAAACCCCAAGATAAAGAAAAATTAGAGGAATTGGTTGTATTTTGGTATGAAAAATATCTAGAAAGATCTTTCATTGTTATCCTGTATTTTTAAGTATTGCCTTTTATTAATACCACACTCAAATTTGGTTTCCATTATTTACTTATTAATCATTTTAAAAGTATATAATAAATTATGCATAGCAAAATTTTTATTCCACAATTATTTATCTCATTTTAAATAATGTATTGTTCCTTTTAAATTATTTTCTATTTGATAGAAAATATGAAACTCTTTTCTCACAGAAACAAATGTGTGTATTATATACAAAAGCCATATTTAATCCACTGTGTCTAAGTTATTTTACTTGGCATTAGGGTCTGAAGGGGTATCCACTTTCCTGCAAATGAATTTACTCTATTTACAGCTTAGTAATACTCCACTGTGTGTATATAAGACACATATTTTTATTTATCTAACTGTTGGTATGCATGTACAGAATGTTTCCAAGATTTGACTGTTACTAGTTGCGATGCTAAAAACATGGGTACATATGTACTACCATGGTATGACGTCTATCGCTCTTTTGGGAAAATACCCATATGAGGTAAAGCTAAATCAGATGGCATTTCTACTTTTAGTTTTTTTATTTTGAATCACAATACTAATTTCTATTGTGATTATACTAGTTTATATTTCCACCAAAAATGAAATGAGTTTTCTTTTCCCGTATTCTCGGCTTATGTGTGTTTGAATTCAACCATAAGCAAAGGTCTACGAGTGGTCAGAGGGTAATTATGTTTCTTAAACTACTTTGCATATAAGCTGAAAGCAACTTTGGTAGTATATATTAATCTTAATCATTTCAAATGCTTGAATATCGTGATGGTGAAATGGTAATTGCTTATGTGATTACTCTTTCTAGTTATTTGTCTTGATACTAACTATAGCCTGGGGCAAGAAATTTACCTTTTCACTCATTATTCTGACATATATTGAATTCCTCAAGGTGCTACTAACGGCCCACTCAAAAGAATGAAAAGAAAAAAAGGGAAAAATATGGATCTGAATTTGTTTTCCAATACTAATTTTGCGGAAATGCTAAAAACAGAAGTGAATATTTTAAATACAAAAGTTTCAGAAATCCTGGATTAATGTTAATATGACTTCCAAAGATATCAGGTATTCTAACATCCTGATTAATATTTTAAGATCCTCAAGGGACTTACTTGATCAAATTTATAAAAGTCCTGTTGAGATCGAAAATGTTAACAATTTAAGGATAGTGGTTCAGAATTTGTTTACCTGTATATTTAAAAGAGAAGAGGAACATAGACACATAATGAATAAACCATTCCAACTCTTCCTTTTTTTTCTCTTTTCTTTGTGTGTGTGCGCGTGTGTGCGTGCGCATGAGTGTGTGTGTGTGCATGCACACGCACGCTGTGGCTCATGCCCAGGACCTTCACACTGAGGTACCTGCCGACCTATTTTTGTTACTTATTTTGGTACAGAATCTTACTAAATTCCTAAATTGCCCTGGCTGGGCTTCTATTTAGAATCCTGTTTCCGCAGTCTTCCAGAGTGAGTGTGGGAATTAGAGACCCGTGTCACTTGGCCTAGCAGGATAGAACATCTTTGAAAATTTTCACCATTTATTTTTAACCAACTGACCGTAAGAACTTAGGAAATTTTAAAAGTACCTCTGTCTCTGTCTCACTCCATCTCTCTCTCTCTCTCCTCTGTCTCCATCTTTCTGGCCTTTCTCTACCTCTTCCTTTCCTCTTTCTTTGCTTTCTCTCTCACCTAAATCATGTTTGAAATTCCCTTTCACACTCACGTGATGTGATTGGGATAATGCATATATAGCAAATTTAGAGAAATCCCATCTGCTGTGCATACCTCTGTAAATGGGAGTCTTCCTTAATCAATGTGTTCCAAAATGCCAATCACAACTATCAAATCAATGACAGTCTTTCTCTTGAAGACATCATCAACTAATATTTATTGAGCATTCAGAAGGTTAGGAAGAAGATGTAATTCTAAGTTATTTGAAGGAGGAATGAATTTCTAAAACAGACTGGATTTGCCTAACCCTAACAGGAATTCTGATATCTGTAACCAATCAACACCCAGTTGATGTTAATGTCCCAAGACCTATGATCTTTAAAAAAAATCCGCTAACAAGCAGGTCTGTGAATTTCAAAGTGAGATTGAAATAGCAAGTCATGGTGGACAGAAACAACAGCAATTATCATTCTGTGTAGAAACAGGAAAACGACACAGATACAGGTTGCAATGCTACTCTATGAAAGTGCGAGTGGACCCTTCACTGGTTTGTGTGCCTGAGAGACTGAACTAGATCTTGCTGAAGGACCTTCAAACAAGTGCTTACAGGAGAAATAACGAGCGTTTCAAACTCCTTGACAAAAAGCTCTCCTCTCACGAGCAATAACAATCATTTGAAAAAAAATGAAACAGCAATTTGGTAAAAAGATTTTCTCTAAATGATCCCCAAAGAATTAGCCTTACATTAAATCCCCCTGAGGTGAATTAAGCAACTGGTTCCTGAAGTTCTGTAGGGCCGTAGGCACAGATCACTCAATGAGCTCTCAAATATGCATTGACCTTCCACGTACGTGGAACCAGAGATTCTCTTGCAATAGCTGATAAATTGAAAAGGTTCAACAGGTGTGGGAAGAATTTGTTCGTGTTAAAGGAAACATGGGATTTGAAAACTGAGATAAAACTTATTTTACACTCAACTAATGCTCTCTGTCTGCTATCTTGCTGTCCTTCACCGTCTCCAATTACTCGTATTTCGTTGCTCCCACTATCTGTATTTTTCAACTACCCCATGCCAGAATGATTTGTATATTCTTATATTTGTCTTGTTAATCATGGAATGTCTGCAAGGAAATGATAAATCCCTTTTGTTGATTCTGTTGGCTTCTTACACACAGTGTAGTTATGATAAGTAAACATGCCAAGAAGACTTCTTCCTCATGAGGCAAATTGGAAAGAAAAAACAAAACACAGCTCTCATTTGAACAAAGAAGCTTCTAATAGGTGATTTTTTCATCTTCCTCAATAACTGAACTTAATCGTGTAATACATCTCTTACTCATAAACTTTCAACTTCATTTTCATGCAACAAAATTCTTTTTAAGCAATGTAGAACTTAAATCTCTGTGATTGGTTTTAAGGACATTCCTTGGAGTGGAGAGGGTACTCCCATAATCCTTCTTATTATTGTTAGAATATTGATGCTAGAATGACACTTAGTGTCATATTCTTGCTCCTTCAATACCTAAATAAAATTAAAACATAACATAGCCTCTCTCAGCATCACCCTATGGAAAGGAAACATTAAAGATTTCACCTTCTCTTGTGGTCACTGAGATTTTTAAAAGATATTGCATTTAAAGTATTTAGGTTACACTAAAGCTCTCAACTGCTACCACCTAATCATTCCACCTCAGTAGGTTAAAGAAAGGCTTTTGATAACTCCTAAATCTTAGTACCCAGGTTTTTACAAATACACCAGGAAATGATATACAATCAATGCAGAGTCTTCCATTTTTAAAGAATTAGCAAGTTATCAATATAAACATTCACTTTCATAATTGTACAGTGCTGAAAGGCTTAGCTGAACAAACCGAACAAATATTAATAGAGGCATGCATAAAAGTAACCTTTATTGAAATATATTTTGTCCCAATTGTTGAATAATTAACTAAAGATTCTATTCAGTGGGAAGCTGAAAACAGATGTTTCTCCCACCACTTTAACTCATATGATTTATATGATTTGGATCACAAATCGTTTTACTTTATTTGAAAGCAAATATGAAAAATTTCTCCTGAGACATAAACTATTCTTTGCTTGGAGATTTCTTCTTGTGAAATATTTAATATAAGTCACTTTAATGAGATCTTCACATGGATTACGTAATTTTTAACTGCTAGTACTTCAAAAGAATCCATTTATTGCTCAAGATTAATCTGTATTCCTTTATGACATGCAGACACATGGGTAATAAATAAGGATTAGACTTGTAAAAGTCTTTGATACACAGCAAACTGAGATAATGTATTCTGTGGCCTTTCCTTCTTCCACTCTAACAGCTGTCCTTTCTCATTGATTCTTCCACCTAAAAACTACCAAATAATTCCCTTTCGGACATACAATTTATCTAAGTCTACTAGCTGGATTATTTCTTTCTGCTAGTAATTTATATCCAATTTATAACCAGTGATGTGAAAAATTGGTCAGATTGGAATTGATTTTGCTTTTGTGTTATAATTTTTATCCCAATTGCTATTTTTCTTATCGATAGTATACTTCATGGTGCATAACAATTATATTCACCTTGGGGAACCTGTGCAAAGAGATACCACATTTCGTCATTTTCACTTTCCTTTCACCTCCTGACCCATGGCTCTTTCATCCTCAGATCTCCTCCCAAAGTCCACAAGATCTACTTTCCTGATTTCCATCATGGGTTTTATGTTTGTTTTGCTTTCTAATTAATTTAATATTTTGGGTTCGTCCTATAAGAGAAATCACATGATAGTTGACCTTCTCTTTTGTTTTATTTCGCTGAGAATTACAGTCTCAAGATGCATCCATTTTTCTACTAAAGACACATATTTATTTTTTCTAAGGCAAAACAGTATTTCATTGTGTATAAAGTCTACATTTTTTTTTTACCCATTCGTCCTTTGCAGGACACATCAGCTGCTTCCAAGATTTAACTGTTGTGAGTTGTTTTGCTAAAAACACTGGCAGGCATGTATCTCTGTAACATGATGCCTTTAATTGGAATTTATTTTATAATGTAAAAAATATTTATACAAAAGGGCTCATTATACTCATTATGCTATGAGTTTTCTTGAGACTTTGTTTGCTATTTGATAGAAACTTCAAAAACATGTAAATGATCAAATGATATCCCGGGCTTACAACTGATGAGATAGTTTTTGTAAATTCAATCAAAATTAGACACTATCACCACACAAGTTGTAATGTATATCTCAAATTAAATAGCCAATTATATTTAGTTATCAGAAAGTAATCTACTCACTAACCTAGTCAATTAATAAGTATCAGCAACTCAGTGGCATCATTTCAAAAGACTAATATGACTTCTGGTCAAGATGGTGGCTGAGTAACAGAATTGCACAATGTCTCCTCATGGATAGGCTTAAAAACTTGAGAATATAGAAAAAAAAAAGCTGTTCAGTGTAGCTAGGATAGGGAGGAGAATCCCAACTATTAGAAGGAAGCCATGGGAAGGCCAGAAATCCTGAAAACACATCAGACATAGGGGTACACAGCAGCTCAGGAAGCAGACTCAGGCTGAGTGCAAATGGAGGAGAGATTAGGTGGACCCTCTGACAGATGTAAACATGGATAATAGAGAAGTGGGAATTACAGTAATTGGTAGCCACAGCCTCCACAAAAAAAATGAGCCAGTGGGGTAGTGCACACTACAAATGCAATGTGAGCTCCCTCCAAAAAAAGTCTCCTGGAGTCTAGATCAAAACCAGTTGTGGGCAACCATAATAGGCGATGATGTATACGGGAGCCATTAAAAAAAGATTAAGAACCCAACTCTGAAGTGATCAGAGTAAAACGCAGCTCAGAAGAGCACACCGGGACTTTTGAGGTCACTCTTAGTTTAGAGAACACCAAGTAACCTGAACCAGCAACGAGACTCACTACAACACATCATAATCAAAACTCTAGAAATACAACATAAAGAGAGAATATTGGAAACATTAACAGAAAAACTGACAATATTCTAGCAAGGCGAATCCGTTTGAATTCCCACAGATTTCTCAATGCATACTTTGAAGGCCTTCAAAATCTTTCAAACTCTAAAGATAGCAGTATCAACCCAGCAACACTATCCCTGAAAATTGAAGGAGAAGAAAAACTTTTTCATGACCAAGAATCCATGCAGAAATTTGCAAACACTATACCAGCATTGCAGAAAATAATTGAGGGAATCTTTGACAGACAGGAAGACAAATAGGATCAAAGAACACTGAGTAAGGGAAACATCTAAAGAGAAAGTGTGACCAAAAAAAACATTGATATTGGAATCATTTGATTGCTATTCTACTAAAACGCGACTAGCCTTCTCATAAAAGTCTGTGAAACTTCCCCCCATAATTATTATTTTAATAGTATAGTAGTTTGCAAAACATAATTATATTTAGCATGAGGAATCAGTATAAAATCTTTAACGTATTTATGCATGATTTATAGATGGATAGGCAAATAAGATGATAAGCCAAATCTGGAAAAATGTTAGTAATTACTGAAATGTGATTAAATAATTTATGATAGTTGAAAAGATTCTGAAATAACTAACTACACCATGATATCTGTTGTTTATGTGTAATTTACTCTGATGGTGCATATAAGCTTGTTTAAAGATTCATTTATTCAGTCTTTGATGTAATTTTATCTTAAAAAACTAATTGATGTAATGATAACCTGAATACCTTTTGAATATACATTTAGTAACTAATCTGCCTTAAGTTTGAGACCAGCCTGGGCTACAGAGTGAGGTCAGGACCACCAGAATTATAGAGAAAGACTGTCTCAAAACGCACACACACACACACACACACACACACACACACACACACACACACACAATTTTGAGGCAGGAGAATTGCAGCATATTCAAGGCCAGACATAATGAGTTCAGGACTATAGGGCAAGACCCTGTCTCAAGAGAGAGAGAGAGAGAGAGAGAGAGAGAGAGAGAGAGAGAGAGAGAGAGAGAGAGAAGAAAAAGTAAGTAAATGGAAATTAACTCTTCCTTTTCTTAGTAGAAAATTTTGCTAAAGTGGCCGTGTGTAAAAGACAGAAGGTTGGAAGTTTGTATAGAACTGTCCAACAAACAAAAACTCCATACAACTTTGTAAAATCTAACAAAGCATTAGGGAGTGATAAAAGTAAGAGCACTCATGGAACCCCAGCTATTCCCACAATTGGCCTGTGTTAATTTCCCTGCTGACCTATCTCAGAATGGCAGCAGACTGCGGAAACTTGGGCCTTGCTAACAGCAATGGATTCCAGCTTGCATAGTTGGGGCCTTCAGCCAATGTATCTTGCAGTGGGATAGCTGCAAGTTATAGGCTCAGGAAAACCACCGAAAACTTCCAAACATCATAAGGTTCTATATTTTGTTGACATCATCCCCTCTCTTTACTGAGGTCTATGAAAATTGATAAAGCTATTTGTACAGACTCTCTCAGATTTCCTTCGCTATCCCTCATACTGTTAAAAAAAAGATTCAATGGGAAAACACTGAAATTATTGAATTAGATGTAAGAATTGAAATCTGTTCTAATCGAATGGAGAACAACACCAAAGTCCCCCCAAAAGTATAAAAAACATAGCTTCCTTCTAAAAGGAAAATAACTTGAAAGATTAACCTAGAATGCTAATGAGCATTTGGAATTCTGATTTGCAAATGAGCTTATTTTTGGTCTAAGAGACATGTAAATGATTTGCTCACTTTATTTGAACAGATGTGTGGATGGTGGGATGAACCCCTGTGGGCTCAACACCAATGAAGATGGTTTAATTTCAATTTGAGAAAAAGGTACAGCTGAAAGATACATTTAGTGCCACTCACTGTATAAAAAGCATAATGCTTAGTGTTCACCACGAAGGGTAAGAGAGCTAAGGAAAGCAGAGGAGATTCCAGTTTATACCTGTGTCACTCTAAACCCCAATATCTTTCCAAGCACTTCCTTTTTAATTAATCAAAGATTTCCTAAATAACTAGTATATCCAGGCCAATTATATGAATCATTTTAAAAGCTAACCAATAAATATCCTCATGTCTTCTGTAAAGGAGTTTACAGTGAAACTGTATGAGAAATTGATATTACACGCAAACCCAACTGTGTTTTACAATGAATAGTGAGTATAATAAGGACTCACTAGAAATGGATGCCGGTAATGTGGGATTCTGGTACTTTTCAGGTATTCAAAATTAACAATAAAAGCAAAATGTATTTGGATAGGAAAATATTGTCAGTCTTAGGGCTACTAAGTTACACTAAATCTCATTTATTTCAGTTTATACTCTTTAAGTACTGTCTGCATTCTCAGAAGGAAAAATAATAACCCCTTCTTTACATGGTGTTCGGGACAGGGAGTGAAATACATGGGGGGGAAGCAACAAATTAATAGCTTTGATATAAAATCATTATTGTGGGAAATGAAATATGTTTTTTATTAGAATGCCAAATCCCAGTCATGCATAAAGCTGATAAAATCATTGACTGAGCTGTCAAAGTTATCAAAAGAAAAACATGAAGATATTTGCTCTTCAAATTTTAAATTATTCTTTGAATTTTATGATTCATCAGTCTTCAAAATGTTTGTCAAGCTCAGTGGTGCTTACCAGAGAACTGGCCTCCTAAATCAAGTTTCCAGAGTTTTGGAATGGAACAATATCCTCATTCTTCCAAATAAGACTAAGCACAAAGCAAAAAGCATATTTTTATAATAAATAATACCCATAAGTTGTGCCCAAATAAGATACAGTTCAAAATGTTAAACCCCCAAATCCTTCTTCGATTGTATTCTTTGGAAATAATTTTCCAGTAAAAGGAGCATAGAACTCCACCCTGTGTGCATTCTTCATTTTAAAGGAAACATGCTTTAGTATCTGCGTTTTGGAATGTTGTGACATTTAATACACCATGTTCTCACAACACTAATTCTCATAAAAATGACAAAGAACAACCTGAAACTCTGACCGCAGCATCTGTCTCTTAGTTGTAGGGCTCACTAGATGCCATTGTTCTCCTTGTCCTAGTTTACTGTACAGGATTGTGTTAGAACCTCACTCCAACTACTCTGGACTTTCACATGCTACACTCTACTCTAAACCCTTGCCTTTTCCTGGGAGCAACTTCCTCCAGACATTCACAAACACAGTCCCTCCTTTCATTCTGATTTTTATGTAAATTACACGTATAGAGAATTTTTTTGAGGTAGGTAGAAACTAAGTTTATTGGGATAAATAAAACAGAGAGAGTGGTGTAGAAAATAACTCCCCTGCAAGCATGAGGAAGAGAGGGGGTGCCAATTGATTAACAGTTATAATCATCTCTTAAATATTTCTTTCTAAAGATTAGGCATATTCATTCACCTATGCAGATTTGGCCTTTATTGATTTGTACATATTACAATCAAGCTAGCCGTTTTCTCAAGATCAAATTCAAAAGCTCAAGATGAGACCCCAGAACCTAGATCATTAGAGTCTATGGTCTCATGACCTACTTAACTTTAGCTTTGCTCTTGGCCGTACCAAGGTGTGGTGTGGTGTGGTGTGGTGTGGTGTGTGTGTGTGTGTGTGTAGAGAGAGAAACTACATGATAGTCATAGATGAGGCTGGTTCTGATCTCATTACATAACCCTAGATAGCCTCAAACTCACAGCAATCTTCCTGCCTCAGCCTGCTGAGTACTGGGATTGTAGGAATGTACCACCACTCCTAGCTGATGTAGTGCTGGGGAATCAAACTCAGGGTCTTGCGGTCTCTAGGCAAGTGCTTTGCTCTATCCATTAAGCCCATAAAATCCATTTTAACCACATTTTTTTCCGTGGTATCTTCTACTGACTATATGTGTGATTTTATTGATATATTCTTTATTTCATGTCACATTACAGATTTATCAACTTTATCTTTAGCAATCTTTTGGCAAATAATGTCTAAAACCACGATTGGTTATACTGTAGATAATAAATATATATAATGAATAAATAATCAGTCATGAGACAAATATTATGTCAGCAGCTTCAAATATATTACTATCAAAATTCCACTGTTATAAAATTAGTTCAAGTAATCCAAATATATTTATACAATGCCCATAAATACTAATTCCCAAATGCATGATTTGAATATAGGCTCATATAATTTTAAATTCCTTAATGTAGTAACTTTGTAACATTTTCAATGAAATATCAAAACATAAAAATGTGTATCTTTGTTTCAAATCACTGTTTTGCAATATGACAATATAATTTAGTGCAAGATACTCATTAAATCAAGTCTGCAATTTTATAGTTATTTCTTTATACTAATATAAAGCCCCATATGTTATTCTAATGTATATTCAACTATTTAGTAACTGTATCAAGATATTGCAATTTCAGTTTTTTATTAAAACATAATATTTAATTTTTGAATCAAGGAATTTTATGAGGGACATTTATCCTTGTTGATATGAGTCCCAAGACAAAATGAGAATTGTTAAAGTTTTTTGTGCCTCACAATGAAAAGTTGGCTTCACAGGTGGCGACAGTTACCTCTGAAGAAGAGGAAGAGAAAGAAGCTAACAGAATACATTTTCTTTTGCCTATTCATCCTTGAAAATTTATTGTAATAAGTTTTATATTCTAGCAAAATGCAATTATAATATTGTCCTGGGATTCTATTACGAGTGCCCGATTGCTTGACACCAAAGCACATTCTTAAGTATACCCATATAACTATCTGCCCTGAATTATTAAAAGAACACACCTTTGGTTTAAGCCGAAAGTTACATAATGGGATAAGTGCATAAGCAGTCAGACCAAAAGATTTTTGTAGCTATTTCTTGTACGTGACAGAATATGCAGCTAATGCATTCCGATAAATAACTTTTGCATTATCGCTAATGTTACTTAGGCTAAATCGACTACTCCCAGTTATAAAGTGAGATCTTAAATATCCATTGCTTTGTGAAATTGTTTTCTACAAGTTAAATTTTGTAAGCTTATTTGAGAAGCTTGGGAAAGAACATTATCTTTGTGAACTGCAAATGTATGATAAGAACATTTTCTTCAATCAGTAATTGTTGGCATTGCAGTGCCTGAATCCGTTAAATGTGGAGTATTCTAAAAAACTATATTTGGGGCGGGTTAAAATATCTGCTTGACAGCCTATAAAGGTCAAAATCCACAGTGAGCTAAAACAAAATTCAGTAAAGTTGTGTATCAGGAAATAGGGTCTATTTCTATTTTATTTTTAAATTTTTCTCATTGATTTTTCTTCTGGCCATAAATACAGCAAAATTTCCAGTATTCCAGTCAAAGTTTTTCTCTTCTTTTTCTCTTCTTTCATATTTCATTGTGAAAGTTTAGGCGAATCATTTAATTTCCATGGTTTTCCACTATGAAATAAATGGAATTTGAGCTGAACTAAGTTCCGGATATATTGTATTCAGACACGTAGGCCAGAACTGTGGGAGCTATGTCCAAACAACATACTCCAGCACCGTACACACCAATAAATCTGTCTGACGTGTTATGTTGTGCACTTTAATGTGTATCTTAGATATCGTAGTGAATAAGATTTAGCAATTATACTGGAGCCATCAGCTAATCTGGAATAAGCATATCCATGACAAGTGAGAGGTAGGAAAGTAAGGATTTACAAATATTATTTAAATTCAATAAATATTTTTAAAATCAACAGGACAACTGTAATAAAGTACAATACCAGGAAATCACTTTTTGTCAAGGTGAGAATCAAAAGAAAGCAACCAACTTGGGGGCCCCTCCTAGATAACAGGAGCTTTTACTCCTCTATCGTTTCTAAATAAAGAAAAAAAAGAGAGAAATGAGACAAATATATCCATTTGAAATCTCTTTCAAATCCCCAAAAGGACTAAGTATTTTAATTACATTGATGTTTCAGTGACTTGTGTATGTAGTTTCCCTGTCGTTCTGCAAGTTCACAAGAACAAGTCAGGAGCAGATTTACAGTCCCCAAACTCACAAGCCAACACCCACACACCAGAAACTGATAACTGTTCCCCAGCAAGAGTGATTACACCACCTACAGGAGTCAGTGGCCTCAGAATCTCGCCCCTGTACTATGCTGAAAAGGGTATGAGCAGCATTATGAAATTAATTCAATTGAAAATGTACCTTATAAAACATCAGAAATTCAGAGTAAACATGGATTTTGAGGAACTCCCAGGAAATCAGAGTAGAAGATTTTTCCAAGTCAAACTCATGAGGAATAGTGCAAATCTCCTCGTGTTCACACTGATGTTCTTGCCTCTAAATCCCCAGTTCATTTCAAACAAGCCTGGTATTGTTTGAAAAGAAATTTAATTGGCTTTTTGATACTTAAATTATTGATAAATCAAGCTCCTGTTGTTAACGAAATTTACTTGAGGTCAACACACTTTGTAAGACTTAAATTTATGCACTCATTTACTGTAATGCAAGTTTTGATAAAATTCACCTCGGAAAAAAATAAGTAGTATATGATGAGTTAGACAGTAATAGAATAAAACCTGTGTGAGTTTGTCCTAAATGCCTGAGGATATATTAATATACAACATAGTTTACAGACCGCGTTAGGTGGTAAAGTAAAATATCACAGGAAACAGCACAAGGGTCCCGCTTCCATGTTACGTTTCATTGTTCTTTCCCTGCCTTACTCCTCTAACCCTCCTCCTCGTTCTCCCGTTCCCGTCAGATCTCCAAACACTCCGAAGCGCACCCACATTTTAAAAAACAAATTCAGGGACTTCACTTCTAGCCACAAGCTAAACTGGACCCAGAAGACAGTAAAGATGTATGCCAGTTTCCTGATGACTCT
Source organism: Ctenodactylus gundi (assembly GCA_004027205.1). NCBI lineage: Eukaryota > Metazoa > Chordata > Mammalia > Rodentia > Ctenodactylidae > Ctenodactylus > Ctenodactylus gundi. The sequence goes on along the minus strand of PVKB01002071.1, from coordinate 4,267 downwards.
CTCAGCTTAGAACTTATTTGGAAATTTTTACATTCGTCAGCAATAGCTTATCACTAACTAATAGCCATTTTAAGATTAGCTTAGAAGTGTTTAATAAACCTTTCTACTGCCTTTTTATCCATTGATATGATATCATTTAATAGTGTGAGACAGCTGGTAGTAAATAGTTGATTCAGTTTTCCTCAGAGGAAAAGCTAAAAATTGCTTTGCTTTTCTTAGGAAACAGTGTTTATAAATAAAACAAATTTTCCTTAGCTCAAGTATGTAAGACATTATGATCTCTCCTATATGATTATGGTTGGAGAAATATTCTTGGCAGCTGCCCTATCAATTTTTGAACAACAGTATAGCCTACAAAACTTGTATTAAACAAAATAATAAAGGAAGTACTTAGCACTAACAATAACAAAATTTTAGGAAGGGGTTGGGGTATAACTTATTGGTTGGGCTGTGACTTAGTCCTTCAATGCCTTGGGTTCAATTCACCAGCACCACATAAAAATTTGCCAAGCATGTTAGTGAATGCCTGTAAATCCAGCACTCTGAAGGCTGAAGCAGCAGGATTAACATCAGAGACCAGTCTGGGCTACATTGTGAGCTCAGGGCAGCCAAAACAATGACAAACGAAGAGTAAATATTTGAATAAATTTAAGTTCAACTACATTTTTCAAGACTAAAACAGATACAGTCATGTCAAACAAGTCAGAGAAAGAATAAAAGAAGTGTAAAATTCTAGACTACGCTTTCTTAAAGAGAAAGCCACCCTACTGAATTACTAATGTTTATTCATTGAGAATGAGGTAATCTGAAAATAATGGTAGGTTCAGTTTTAGAATATCCATTAATTAAAATATAAAGAGAACTTTTAAAAGCTATCAAGGTTTGTTTAGGAAACTCAAAACTATACTAACATGAAAAATATACAGGTAAACAAATGGAAAATGTTTTCTTATATAAATATTGACAAAACAAGGTAAGAAGCTATCCTTCTTCGAGTGTATGTGTGCACATAATAGAATATTACTGTACTGTAAATACAGATTTGAGTCATTTGTAGGGAAATGGAATACTACTGTGCTGAAAAGACAGAGTTGAGTCATTTTGTAGGGACTAGGACCCAACTTGAGACCATCATGCTTAGTGAAGTGAGTCAGACTCAGAAGATTAAATATCTTGTGGTTTCTCTAATATGGGCAAGATGTTGGGAGTCAAGGGGGGACAGAAGAGTGAAAAATGGGGAAAGGAGTGGAATGTGAAGTTTACGTGATATATATGAGCACAGACGTTCTGAAACTTAGTGCAACCATATTGTGTATATGCACTAATATAAATGGGGAAAAAATTGTGCCTGAACTATAAAGTACATCATATGTCATCAGTGTTAGTGGACATCATATGTCATCAGTGTTAGTGGACATAAAGGAGAGCATTTTATTCAAAAAAAATCCACTATAATATGAAACTATTACAAATTGACAACACAGAAAATTAATAAAATAATAAAACTCTGGGCAAGACTGATCAAATCAAAGAATGTAAGAAGCATAACATTTTAAATGGACAGAAGATACATTCAGTTGCTGGGCTCTGCCTTACGTGCGAGAGCCTGAGGTTGATCCACAGAGGAAGAGAGAAAAAGAGAGAAGGAGGAGGAGAAAGCACAGATTACCTCCTACAAATATTAAAAGACTTCAAGAGGATGTTATAACAACAGTGAGACAAAATCTTCCAACAAAAAAAAAAAACAATTTTAAAGTACACAGAAAGAGAAAATTCTTTCTTCAAAGAAAAAGCTATAGTGAAATCTGGACAGCCAATTGATATGCAAAAGAAAAAAAAACCTTGTATCCTAATCAGAATGAAGACAAATTCTGAACGTCATCTCCCACCTAACCTGAATTCTCTTTAAGAGAAAAAAAATATAAAGAATTTGTCTGTTACAAAGATGACATAAATAAAAAGATTATCCTGAGATTTCCTCAGATTTAGAAAAAAGTTTTAAACAAAAGTACTTGATAGATTGTCATCCTTAAAGATGTGCAGTCTGTGAAAACTGGGTGCGTGTTGAAAGGCTCTGAGCACAGATTCAGGAGCGGAGGGGGCTCATGAACTTGAACATGCGCATTTAAGGAAAATTTGTTGCCAACATTCTAAAGACTAAACGACAGGATTTTGCCTAGGTTATGGGTAGAAAGAGACAAATAATGTGAATTATTTGAGATAGTGTCTCATCGTTACTGTGCTACTCACCAAATCCTGTATCTTGTGTCGTGGGTAATTTGATTTCCAACTTACAGATATGTGGGCTTTATCAACTTATTACATGAGGGATATAAGTCCATCTACATGTTAACAACAGTCACAGACCAAATGAAAGAATCAAATATACCTGAGTAACTTTTCAAGCAACAACATAGATAATAATGTAGATGCAATAAACAAACAATAATAGCCCAATGTTTTGGCACACGCCTGTAATCCCAACATTTTGAGAAGCTTAGGCAAGAGGGTCACAAGTTCAAGCCCAACTTGAGCAATTTAATAATTTAGTGACATCTTGTCTCAAAATAAAAATTTAAAAAATGGCGAGGATTTAGCATGAGTTTAATTCCTCATACCAAAATAAATAACTCTATAAAATAATGTATTTAAATGATAGAAACTTTCAGTTAGTTTTATATCCTTGTAAAACATATTTCATACACTGATACTTGTTAACATGCATTGATATAATTTGTGCAAGAGAGATATGCCTAGATATGTATTTTTGACACGATATTTTCATGCTGAATAATTCTCAGAGCTGCAGCCACATGCAACAGGACTATCCTGAGATCTCAGTTATTTGTCCCTTAGGGTCTTGCTGGAAATTATTTATCAGATGATTTTAAAGTGGATATTCAAGAATAAAAACCACAAGCAATTCTTCATTCTTGCGTCTCTGCTCAGAAACTTTCGACATTCACACAGCCACTATAACTCTTTAAGGTAGTATTTTCCATGACCAAGTTTTTTTGTGTGTGTGTGCCTGCCCCTGCTCGGTGGTGGCAGGCTTGCACTGCAGATTTTGTTTATTGTTCGTGGAATGGCAATTATTTCTCTGTCTGAGCATAATCTACCAAGGCCCAGAGGGCAGAGACTTTTCTTTACTTCTTCATTTAATTAAAATAATTAATCATAACTGAAAATGTCCTTTCTGTTCAGAATACTTTTCACATTATTATAGCAACTGGTCTATAAAGTTTATGTTATGTATACTTATATATGTTTAAATTTTTCAAAAAGCCCTGAGCCAACAAAAGTAATAAAATCTACTAAACAGGTCATTCCTCCATCTATTACCACACCTTACAATCTGGTCACATTAAAAGTTCCAAGCGCTCCCTGCTCTCTCTCCCACTGAGAGGGAACACAGATCACATTTTGTCCACAGCCCTTGATTAAGTATTTTAATACTTAATTTATATCGAATGCAGCCAATAAATGCTCACTTGAATGAAGGAAAAGTTAATGAATAAATCATAGGTTAAAATGGACCATGAAGGAACTAGTCTCAATCTCATTTAGTTTGGCTCTGTAAACTGGAAGATGGCTTTTGCTGAATTAGTATTTGAAAAGCCATCATCTGCACCTTCTTGGGCTCATCAGTGGATTCAAAGTTTAGAAAATGTGAAAGACAAATAAAGGTGAGAATTTAAATTAATTTTTGAGAAAGGAGAGATGACAACGACAGCCTCGGACCTAGCTACTGAGAGGGAAAATTTGTATTACTTCTCAAGTGATACAATAATATCATACTCATCAATTGCTATATTTTTAGCATTTTGTTCTTCTGTCGACCATCTGATCACAGTGTAAAATTCAATCTTCTATATTTCTCCAGCCATATATTTTATTTGACCATCATTAAAATAAAACTACATTTAACCTTCACAATCAGTTGTTTTTCCAAACACAGCAGGAATAAATTCCCCCAGTCCTGAACCAGGAAATATCAGTTAGGATTAACTTCCTTTCAATTAAACATTCTTCTGATGAGCTGCCCAGCAAATACAGTTGCATTCCCTGCCGGGCCTTAGCCCCACCCAGCTGATGTCCTGTGTACAAAAATGTGAATGAGAACTTTGGGTACCAACTGACTAAAAGCTTCTCTCTGCGAGCTTCCCTACATCTTCGCTTCCATTTCGTTTCCATTACAGCTCCTCCGAGATGGATTGAATGTTGTTAGCATTTAAAGATGCAAGAGATCTTCAAGAAAGGAAAAAAG